>OY720643.1:125768293-126368293 GCA_963169105.1 Ceriagrion tenellum
AATGTTTATACAGAAAGGTAGAAAGAAAGTGGATAGGAACACGTAAAATTTACAAACACAATGGTGGTGTGAAGATGAAATGATGGCCGATTCCAAGCAGAAAAAATTCGACTGGACCGGGAATCGAACCACGGACCTTTGGATTTCGCGTCCAATGCTCAGACCACCAAGCTACCCAGTTTACTAAGAAACTGCTGGAATCGGCGGGGGGTTTATATATATATATATATATATATATATATATATATATATATATATATATATATATATATATATATGCATGTGTATGCATGTGTATGTATATATATATATATATATATATATATATATATATATAAAGGTCACAGGCGTGACTAGCAGTTACATATAGAGCACAAAAAAAGGTAAAACTCACAGAAATTTTGATATATTTCGGCGGACACAACCGCCTTCGTCAGAATGTTAGAAGGTAGTGACATTCTGACGAAGGCGGTTGTGTCCGCCGAAATATATCAAAATTTCTGTGAGTTTTACCTTTTTTTGTGCTCTATATGTAACTGCTAGTCACGCCTGTGACCTTTTTTTATATCTGTGCACTACAAGTGTTTTTCGCCAAGTGGATATATATATATATATATATATATATATGTTTGTAAATTTTACGTGTTCCTATCCACTTTCTTTCTATCTTTCTGTATAAACATTTATATGAGTATATTTGCCGCTGAGCGGTCTGAGTGAATGGATGAACGATTATATATATATATATATATATATATATATACATATTACACTTACATAGCTAGCTTTCGGAACTAGTCCGTCTTCAAGGCGTATCACGGAACAAATGTCTTTTATATCATATAATATAATAAAAAAAAAAAAATATATATATATATATATATATATTTTTTTTTATTATATTATATTATATAAAAGACATTTGTTCCGTGATACGCCTTGAAGACGGACTAGTTCCGAAAGCTAGCTATGTAAGTGTGATCGTCTCTTTTTTTTGTGTGTCTATCTCCTCCATCCTATCCACATCGTGTGTGTGTGTGTGTATATATATATATATATATATATATATATATATATATATATATATATATATATATATATATATATATATATATATATATATATATATATATATATGTAATGGATATATATATATATGTATTGATATATATATGTATATATATATACATATATGTACATATATATATGTATATATATATATATATATACACACACACACCCAGCCTTTCTCCCTCAGTTCCCTTTCTTTCCCACTGATTCAGTCATAGCAAAAGCAGCCCAAAGGCCTCTCCTAAGCTAATCCCTCCTCTTGCTCCATTCTTCACCGAGTCTCAATATTCACCCCCACCTTTGGCCAACTCTCTCTGCGACCAGCGTGTGGTCAATGCACTCTGCTCTTATCCCCCACCCCACAGGGAGTTTCACCTACTTCTGTCTCCTTTCTTCAACTTTTCCTCTATACCCTAAAATACTTGGCCGACCACCGATAAACCTATCTATCCATGGATCTGACAATTTATTCCCTTGAAGATAATTTTCATGCAGTGTTTTTGCATCCCAATATCTTTTTAAATTGTTCGAAACTACAAAATTGGTGCTGTATATGAATATGTACGTGGATACACAAGTGGTATAAAAAAATAGGCATCAACATTTTTCATTTCTTATGGGTCAACTTTCTCTTCATGAAATTCCATCCCAAAAGCCATCTCTATGACTATAACCTCTTCATCATCACAACACTCTTACAAGCATTGGCTCATTCTGCCATTTCCCTTTCTCTTCCTCCCCTCCTCCATCCTCCAGAAATCCAGACTTTTCAAGGTATTTTCCAGAGCAATATAGAAACAGACGACACAAGACACATAAGAAATCATGTAAAAAGCCGAGAATGCTCAAAGCGAGGGATTTGGATGGACATTGCCACAAACTGCCCTTCTTACGAGGGAAACCCATCACTATGCATTTTCCCTTGCTTTAAAAATTATCACAGAAACATCAAATGCTGAAATCATGCAAATATTGCTCATGGCTTTGAAAAAAGTTTTGTCTGGAGATGTAATACAATTATCTTATTTTTTGTGAGTGATTTTAAGTTTAAAAAATGAATGGAGGAATTATGCACATTTATGTACAGAGCGAAAGACTTACTACAGTCATTCGCAATATAAACGCAAACAATCAATTCCTAGAGCTAATATACATTATTTGGTTATTTTCACAATAATACTACAGAGCAAAAAGGCAGTTACACTTCCATAGGAGGAATTTTCTTCTGAAAATATCAAACTAATTTAAATTTTACAGAATTTTAATAATCATTAGTGTAATATTTTATAAACGAGAGGATCAAATGGGTGCGATTTGTAAGAAGAGTTTTCAAACTGGATAAGCTCATCAAATTATGGGTCATAGGGCAAGGATGGCTTGGTATTCAATTATACCATTTAAAATCTGATGGGGAGTTAACGAGAATGCACGCAACCCACATAACCCTCTTGCCATTGGTGCAGGACGTTCTGGAGCGTCAAAAGTTTAAACAGTTATAAATACAAAAAATTGGCTTTAAAAATTTAAAAAAATTACATCATGTGTCTTCTTTCATTGTGTTGAATGTAAATATGCAAAAGACTAAACTTCATCCCAGGGAAGGAGAGACAATATATGCCTTAGAAATGGCTAAATGGTTTGAATGCAAATTTCTCATACCAAACAACTCCATATTCTGAGTTGACTGCCATGTTTGTTCTTTTAAAATTTCTTTATTTCTAGTACATTGATGCAGCCTCGTCAATTGTTTAAATGCCGCAAACCCTATGCTATCTGCCTTCCTATCAAGTCTTCAATCAGCTATTAATTGCAGAATATAAAAAATTACCAGAAAATTATGGTAATTTAAGAAAATTACCATAATTAACACGGTAATTCACTCATCTCTAGGTAGGAGCGTGAAAAAAAAATTTTTTTCTAGAATGGTCAGGCAACTACTGTTTTTAATTCGATCAACTACTACACAAGCAAACATCCCAGTATTAACCCGGGATTGAGTCTGTAATTTAAAATCTAACATCTACTCAAAAAAATCTGCCAATGCAAATAAAATCAGTCAATGAGAAGAAAAAAAATACTGAAATCATTAAATAGTACCACAAACAATCTTGAAGGAAGTAATGAAAATTTTCACATGGGTTTATGAATGTCAATGGAATAACCTTAGAACTGGCTGTTTGCCATATAAAGAAGATCATCATGAATCCTGTAAACCTGAATATCTTTTGGAACTGAAGGAGGCTGATCGCCCCTTCCTAATACTGACAAATTCATTTCAATAGCTCCTTCTGCAAAATCCAGGAATTGCCTAGTTAAAACCATTATTTGTAAATCTTCTGTCATATGCAACAATTTTATTGCCGTGGGGAATGTCACCAGTGTAACATTGCAAATCTGCATCTTGGTCTCATAGCTACAATATTAATAATTTAATCATCAGCATCATAATGTTCCACATTAACGGCAAACATTAAAATGCTCTAGCTCAGAACCTAACGAGTGGAGCATGGAAAAAAGGATATCATATTTTCAAAAATTGGGATTTTTGTGGTTTTAACCACTGATCTTGACATATTTTAAAAGATGGAAAATTTATCCATTACTTTTTTGACATATTGGGACTTAATAAAATAGACTTCACAAGTAAGTCATTTTTTTCAGCCTTCATCCACCACCTATTTCTGAATACATATTTCCTGAGGAGAAATAATATAATAATTGTCTGGTCATCTGTATGTTGTCTATTTTTGTGTTTTCCAATCGATACTCCATAAGACCCAAGTGGCCCACGAGTAAGAGCTCGTTGGTCCCCATAAAATTTATGTATACATACGCATGTTCTAACAGTTGTTAGAGGAAAAGTCAATAGCTGCTCTGAAGTAAAATATAATTAATTACTTCCAGAGGAAAAAGTAAATATTACTATTGATGCTCCACAATACATCATATGTCACTGGTTCTATTCCTCACTTCTTTTAAACGAAATTCATCAAATTGCCCGCTATAATAAAAACTATGTTTATTCAAATGTTTATCAATATTCATTTTTAGTCCGCAACTAGGAATACTTGCAAGTTCACAAATGTCAAAATTCTACAAGATGCTTCAAAACAAATCATGTAACAGATGGATCAGGCTGCATGGAGCCCAGGTCTCAACACCATAGAAAGCATTTGGGAGCTCATTATGAGGAAAATTCGAGAAACAAACATTTTTCGATCCCCTAAATGAAACTACCCCAAATTAAGACGCAATGTGGAAAATGGTGGAGGAAGAATGGGAAATGAACCCAGTAAGATGATGCCAAAATGTGGACAACTCCAAGTCACAGGGACTTGGTCAGGAAATTGAGAATGGAGAGGATGGATTGATTATTAGGCTAATAAACATCCTCATCCTTTATGTAAATACCAGCATATTTCTTGATGATCAATTACTGTGAGCATGTGCACACACAACTCAAATTGAGGGAATTACGCAAAAATTTTAACCTTTTCCACTCATTCTAAATTAAGCATTATAATGTGCCTTTTCAAAATCTGTTAAAATACATTACCATCATGAGATGTGACTTATGACCCTGTAAAAAGTTTGTTAATATCTTCATGTGGGGCACTCACAACTTTAACCTCCATTGAAGCAATAATAGTACCTACAACATATTTGAAGAGGAATAGATTCTTTAGGGACGTACAATTGTATAATCTTTGATAGTGCACATTCCTCTTTTACACTCCATTGACTACTCAGGGGATTTATGAGGAGAATACAAATGAGCATACAGAAAATATCTAATTACTGTTTAGTCACTACATGGAAAAGATGATTTTTAGTATTTTATCACTTTCACACGGGAAGATACAAAATGCATTTTTGTCGGAGTATTATCATAGAGTAATACTCCGTGGTATTACTTACGAGTGTAAAAATGCTCCTCATAAAATTTAACTGCGTAATTTTAGCCAAAAAATTTTCACTGCAGATATGTCATGAGGTATTTAAATGATTCATTAATTTACCTAATCCTCTACATAATATACTCCATCCTCGAAGTTGAACTGTTGAACTACACAGCTAATGTATTGTTCACAGCAAACCTAGAAAATAATGCTGGAAAAACGTCAAAATCCATTTAAAAGATATTTTGAAGAAAATTCCATATTTCTTCGGTCTCTCACTCAGATAAGTAATCGGTATTTACAAGTTCGACAGATAAAACCTAACTCTAATTCCTAATAAAAATAAATGCACTCTTTACCAAATCATTTCAAAGTAATTTAAAGGTGAATGTAGCATCAGGTAAGTTCACTAAATCGAGTAACTGCCACAATGAAAGATCCAGTCTATTCCCTCGCTCATGAATAGCTTTTCATTGAGTGGTAAATTGGCGAATGAGTAGGTATGAGCATCACACGACAGACAGGACGTAGAAATCAAGTGGGGCCGAGTACCCGAGAATGAGAAGTAAACATCTTATTTGACGATCTAGGAGACCACTCTGATTCCTTTACAAAACCCGAATATGTGTAAATCTCACACACTCGTCGTTAAGGTCAATATTCATTCCCTGGGTCTTCTGCAGATTCCTGTGAAGTTTTGGCTACAATAAAGTCACATCGCATAGATTAATTATACGGGCATTAAAAGAGGCCACCCCAGGCACCAGGAATTCTTAACTGCAGACGAACGCTCTCCCTCTAGGCTACTTCATCGATCAAGAGAAGTCCACGTCCAGTGGTTCTTACTAAACAACAAAAAAAAGGAATTCTAATGTTTCCCGTAAAAACTGGACCAAATAAGATGTCCTGGACTTTTGAAAGTAGTTTTCAGAAAGCAAATAATATTACATTAGGAGGAATTAAGAATTTTAAGTGTTTTAGACAACCTGAATGCATGATAGCGGAGACTTACATAGGGTATAAAGGTATTGGAAATACTTGTAAAGAAATAGTTTCTCCACATGGAAACCATTCTATTCTACCTGATTTCCCAAACTTCAACTTGAAATTCACAGGATAATATGCCAATTTTGTTAATTGTAATGCATCATATTTCTCGGAAGTAGTTTGAGGCCTACTAAAACAACATTTATCCACAGCTATTTCCTACACACAGAAAAATGTTTTATTGTAAGTGAATTTGATCTGGAGAATAAAAACATTTTGTGTCCCAACAAATTATTCTTTAATCGTAAAGTTACTTAAGTTTCAATCGAGAAAAATGTTATTTAAAGGGTCCAAAGCTCTAGAAAAATATGTTACGTGTCTCTACATAATGAACTATGACTTCAGATCCTCGACTGGCTGTGGATCAAAGCAAACTCATCACGTTTATAATGCCATGACAGTTTCGCTAACGTGAACCTTGTTAGTATACTATTTATAGAACGCATAAAATCGAAATCCATTCATAGAGAGTTTGAATATTCCCGGTTTCCATTGGCTGTCTCATTGTTGTCATGTTGTCGAAGGATAAGCAATTTCAAATAGTTCTCGTGTATGCCACAATTCAGATGCCAGTGTGTTCTGTGTTAATTTTTTTGCCGCCACTATACATTGGCCAAACTGGATGGAATTTTGGTATATGAATTAAGGAAGATGGAAATTGTTTTATTAATAGTGATGTTTCTTCTATGTTTTCAAAACATCTATTGGACTGTAACCACATGAGTGATTATTAACCACACATTCTGCATGTTCAGTGTAAAGGAAAAAAACTAGATTTCGTGGAACATTATCAAATATTAAATTCTGTGAAAAATAATTGTACCCTGGTTAATGGCCTAACATTTCACTCACATTCACTGCTGATGTCAATAATCTTTTCAGTTTATTTATGTCATGTACAATGTTTGGTTTAAGTCTTAGTTTTTGTGTTTTCCTCTCTCCCTCCCCCCCCCTCCTCCACCATTTCATTGATATACTAACTAGTTGCAGAGCACGCCTTCTCCAATCCGGGACATCAGATAATGATAGGTGACGCACGATTCTTGGCCAAAGAAAATTTTTACTTCCCTCGACTCATCCAGGAGGCTATTGAAATAGAGAAATTAAAAGATAATTTCAATAGAGACGACGGCCACAGACTCCACAACATTTGGAAAAGACTTCGGAGTAAAAACGCACCAAAATAGGGGTCCTCGACACTGATTGGTCACGATACTGAAAGGCCACCCTAAGGACGGTATATATAGATGCCCAATTCCACCAGCCAGTATTCAGAACCTGATCTGAAGATGTGGCCAGCATTGGCCATGAAACATCATCGTCAAGATAACGAAACTCCACGAAACCCGGAAGCCATGGAAGTACCTGCACTACAGCGCTGCGAAAGCCTCAAGCAGAAATCCAAATTGCACTTTTACAAAAATGAAATCCTTCATCAACATATGCTAATGTGTGAAGTCACATTTGGAACAGGACATTGACAGCTCATTGCATCGATCTTATGCACGAATAAAAGGAAATAGCCATTTGCTCAACAACATGCCTAGTTGCAAAGTAAAGAGCTGTTTCTATCCTGTTCATACAGATACTGTATTTTGGGAACTAAAAAGGTAACATAAAATTTCCAGCCTCTCTCCCTTACATTCTAATCCAATAAATTCTAAATGCTGCTCTATACCATGAACAATGCAATAACCACATAAAAGAATCTATGAAGAAGCTATTCAAGGGAAACACAGCTTAAAATTGAAATAGCTTGAAAGCAGCACATAGAAAACCACAATAAAAATGAAATCATGTAGATAATTCCTTCCCGTGATAAGAACCCATTATCCAAGTTGGCTAGGCAACTTAATACTCAAGTGATTACATGCACTCACCTGGCTCATCATGAATGGCTGCAACACGCTTAGTATTTTGCTCAAGCACTGGTGCGATTTCTTCACAGGATACATTCATAACAGCTTCGCTCAATTTAGCTGAAGCATTAGTTCTATTAACATTTGGCAAAGTCTTACTTCTTGAAGTTTTTCCAAATTGCACAGTCTTTTTCCTTCTCATTGCAGTAAAATCTTCAATTGTGGCATCACTACAGAATAATGAGAAATATTATTTATAGGCATAATCCTTAAAATTTCAAATTTTAAGGGCACATTGTACCTTTGCACATGCAATTTTTTCTCACTTAGCCCTTCAATTCACAGAAATCAGTCTTTATACACTTAATGAGCTAGTAGATTTGTCTAATTTGCTCAAACTATAATGAAATTTAAAGAAAAAAACAGCATCCTTTAAAAGTAAAAGGCTAACTGGTTATTGGGGTATTGGATAATATTTACTATAATTGAAGAGTGCAAGACATCATATGACATGATATGTGCAATCCCATAATTAGCCCACAAATAGTGGTAAAATCCAGGTTATTTCCAGTATAGAGGTTTTTTAACATGCACAGTATGTCAGATTTCAGCATTCCACTACTGGAGTGCCGAAATACAGCTGTTGTGAAATGAATCCCGACAGTGCTACTGAAGACAGTGATTTCAGAACACCAGTTTAATAAATCACCAAAAGACAAACCAGGTCACGTCGATGAGGCATTAGTGCAGTATTTGTGTGTTCTTACATGAACAACACAATATAATATCCAATAAATACAGGTACAGTGTATCATTATGGTTCAATTACCACCACAGTGACACATTTGTGAGATCAACGAAAGTGACTTCACTGGCAATGATTTCTGAGTGAATCATAAATAATCCTCAAAAAGTCGGTCGTCACAACTAATGAAACTAAGTATAATACATCACTTTTCTATGTACTGTTCACAATTTTACTTTGGTTGATCCCAATTGATTTGATTAAAATGGCATGATATCCACCAAATATTTTAGATGACTTTTCCTAAAGAGACTCCACAGTTTTCATAGTTCACAGTTAGCATTATGAACCTCTCTCATAGCATAACTCTCCACCAGCAATTATCCTTCTTGTACCAACAAACTGACCGGGGAAATCTAGATGACACTAGAGACTAGAGTGGACTACAGCCCAAGGCCTGAGACAAGCAAATGGGTTTATTAACAGATGGAATTCCAGTCAAGTAAGAAAGCTTCTATCATTACATTGAAGCAACTTGAGAGCAGTGGCAGGGTAGGAATGAAAATCATGTAATGCTCTGCTCACTTCATTAAGCATATGCAACACATGTTTAGGCTTATTACAATGTCATTCTCAAGTGCAATGTTCACAAGCCAGGTTGGTACTCATACTTAGATTACAATGAAAGGAGGAGTGGGAGGATTTTTTCAGGAACCTTGAGAGGGGGAGGTGGTAAATGGAAAGAGGCCAAGACAACAGTGGGATTATTCAGGTCAACTGTTGTATCCTCCACCCAGAGTATGTCATGAGGCTGGGGGAAAGGAAGTAAATGATGGCAATGATAAAGTTGGAGGGTGTGGGAGAAGTCAAGTTTTTAGGCTTTGGTCAAATAATGCAAGAGATCTACAGTGAGGGAGAGGGAATCAAAGTAAATGTAGTTTAACAATTTCACTTTTCTTTTCTCTCTAGATGATATCCCACTGCTCTAATGCATCCAGATGACATCCTTTGATTTGCATACATGATACGTTCACTTTCAAGTCTGTGTGGTGAGATTCATCAATGAGGTGTTTCCCTGAATGTGATCTGGTGCCTCCACTATCCACGCACTTTTGGTGGTCACTCATAGGAGTTATAAAGTTTGTCTCAGTTTGGCCACATGCACCCATCACAAGTATCACATACATTTTATTTCATATACCTCAGACTTCGTCATTGGGTCCACAGAGTTTTTGGTGTTGTTAATGTCGGCAGAAGTTAATTTTTTGGAACAAACACGTCAAATAAATTACCAGAAACCTTATTTCGCTACAGGGAGTTAGTTAAACAAACACCTCCTTAGATTGGCGAGAACACACAACACTGCTTTATTTATTTATATTTCCCTCTCTACAAGTAAATAGATACAAGTAGCGACAATGCTCACTAAATTCCTGTACTCTCCGCCAGATGGTGACCCATCTGTGCAATCGCAGCTGATTTTGGACGATCGCAACTTCCAACAGTTAAAATATTGCTAATGTCAAAGGAGTATAAAAACTTGTAAACAGTCAGAAATGTCCCTATTTTTTTTGTTGTTTGCCATTGGTGCATTCAGTTTATTATTTTCATATGTATTGTGCTGCCACCATGTGAAATAAAGGAGTACTACTTTTCATGAGGAAAGTTAATTTGGCAGTTCTTATTCTCCCAATTTTTCCTTTAATGTTCACAGTAGTTCTCACAGATTATACGACTTGAGTGTTCAAAACCAACAAAGGGAAACAGTAAAGTACATACTTAATAAAAAGGAAGGTGCCTCATCTGTGTGCACACTAAAAAAACACCCAACCTGAGTATTTGTTCATGTATCATAATGGCGGAAGAGAAGAAGTGTATTCCAAAATTCAACACCACTACCAACTACGAAGTGAGGTCTGTTCATATCAAAGCTCTTCTAAACAAGAAGGGGTGTTGGGAGGCAGTGGAAAGTTTCGGCAAATATTTGTATGCAGGCCCGAATGGAGTTGAACATGAAGTGAGTGATGAGACACCCGTAACCGCAGCATGAAGTTCAATGCGGCTATGATGTCGGCTAAAACTAAACCAGCAGGCTTGTGCCTTGATTATAGAACATTATGTTCTTAGATGACATAACTCACCTAGAGTCTGAAAAAAAATACTTGGGAAGCATTGGAAGAGGTGTGCACTATGTAGGATGTGTTCCAAGAAATCATCTTTCTGAAGGAGATGGTCAATGTAGAGAAGACAAGATATTTCAATGATGGAGTACAGGGGAAAAATTCAACATTACAACAAGAAGATCTCTAAGTGTGGACTTATAGGTACTTCAGAACGGATATTAAAAGAATTTTCCTCATGGGTCTTCCATGCAAACAGTACACAGAATTTATCAGGATCATCAACAGAACTGATGAAAGAGAAATAACGTCTAAGTTTGTCAAAGGCTCTGAAGATAACATAGAGATCTATAGATTCCAAATGTCAGTTGAATGGGGTGGATGGAAGATAAAATTGACTGAAGTTTTGTACATTCCTGATCTTCAAGATAATATGATCTCAGAAAGTAAATCAGAAGACAATCATAAGATGGGGAACGGCAACAGTTTCTGAAGGAAAAGTGAATTTTTATAAGAGTTATAGAGCGGGTTTCTTGTATTAAGTAACCTGTCATGGTAGTGTTTGTATCACTGAAAAAGAAGAAGCAGTGAAGCATGAAGGTATGAAAGCATAAAGAGTCACATCTTCTACTTTACACAACTGTTAAGGTCACCTGCATCAAGAATGTTTGAAGAAGATTGAACCTTTGAAAAAACCTATGGAGTAACAACACCAGAGAAACATGTGAATTTGTAGACAGGGAGTGGTGTTTCTTAGGTCAGTTTTATATTGAGTCTTATTAGGTCTTAACTGACCTGAAGTACAAAAGCAACTGCTCACATGAGAGTCTCAGTTTTTTGACAGGTGCATAAACAAAAGACATGCCAAACTCGCTTAAATATGCTACACAGGGAAAATTCAAGAGACGGAAATTTCATACCAAAGAACAGAAGAAGACTACACATGTACTCCAAGGCATTCATGCAGAAGTGGTTCAGCCCATGCCTTGGGAGAGTGCAAAGTACTTTGTGATTTTCTTTGATGACTTTTCTTATTTCGTAGCAGCTGTGCCAATCAAAAGGAAAAGTGAAGTAGCAGATGAGTTTATCAAGTATCAGAAGAAAATTGAAGTGATGCATGGAGCAAAAATCAAAGAGCTCAAAACTGATGATTGAGGTGAATATTTGTCCCATACATACAAGAAGCATCTAGAAGAATAGGGCATCCAACACAGCCTCTCTGTGCCATGGGTACCCCAACAGAATAGTTTGGTTGCTTGTGCTCATTTCCCTTTATAGCTCCCCTATTGGAGATTTCCCTGCATTCACTACTAAACTTGACCTACTCATTAGTTTCTTATATGCAAATAATCGAATACTTGTGGTGAATGGAGATCTCAATTGTGATCTCCTGGTGGACTCTCCTCACAGAAATGAGTTGCTGAACTAAGTCCTAAATAATTTAATAAGTTGCTGAACGAGTCCCAAGAAGGTGGAACCAAGAGCGAGGGGGAAGGAAACCATGTGGGTGGTGCTGCAACTCAACTCAGCGTGTCGAGGGAGAAAACGATGTCCCAACCAATTACTATGAGGCTCTACGGGGACCTCATGCACGAGATTCGAAGAAGGCAATGGAAGAAGAACTTAAGAACAATGAGAGACAAAGGGTATGGGATATTGCAAGAAAGCCAACAGGGATGAAGGTAATTGGTAGTGAGTGGGTTTTTGCTCTGAAAAGGGATAGTGAAAGGGAGATCATGAAATTTAAGACCAGGTTAGTTGCACAGGGCTTTAACACATTGAGTACCGGCCCCTAATTTAGAAAACCTTCTGAAAAATCTGACCATTTTTAATAAATTTAAAATGTTTTACAAGAATAACAGCAAAATAAGATATGTTACAAAGAGTCTTTTTCATAAGTATAAACTTTACTCTTTAATTTGAGTAAAAATTTTGGTTGACATTTAAATATGTCATGCAAAAATGAAAAACTCTTGTTTTTGGAAAATAAATAAGTTGAAACAGTGGTTCGTAAACTATCATATACGTTAAAAGTTTATAGTATAATTAATTTGACTAATTTGATCTAGAGCAATCATCAAGAAATGTTGCTATAGGTAAATACCATTGAAAATCAAGTAATGTTATTTTTCTTTGCATGGTATATCTGAAAGCATGGAGAAACACAAAAACCCAACTCACACACTACACTGAAACGAAGTGTCCTTCCTTATGGCTTTTCCTGTCTCCTTTTTCCCTTTATCTGCGAAATCTTTACACTTTTTTGAGCTTTTGAAATACAGTGCAAATGCCTAGCAATTGCATGAAATTCACAGTAGATCTGGCTTCGATTCCCAGTCCAGGCGAATGATTCTTCCACTGTGAATTTCACACAATTGTGTGATCACTTACGGGTGACTCCTCTAAAGTTACTGCGCGGCTAGTTCCGTGGTTCTTTGAAAATGTCCAAAGTAAACACCTACGTGTTTAAAGTTGGGCTCTACCCCATGGACTGTAGTGCCTAGTGCTTGCATACGGGTACCTCTGGCATTATATTCACGGTGCCTGCAAGGACCACTTGCTCCTTAAAGCTCCCATGAGATTCACAGTGGAAGAGGACACCTGGATAGCTTAATTGGTTAGAGCACTCTGTGATCTTGGTTCAATTCCCAGTTTAGGCGAATGATTTTTCTACCGTGAATAACACACCACTGTGAGATCAGTAGCCGGTGACTTCATTGAAGTTACTGCGTGGCTAGTTCTGTGGTTCTTTGAAAATGCCTAGCAATTGTTAGGACTAGTTACCTGGGAACACCATCACCAAAACTCAGGAATATCAGAGGTTTTTGGAATGTCTCAGCCTTTGCTAAGGCTCCACAAAGGTGAATGGACCCAATAGGTTTGATTGATGGCCCAACGGCCCAATCAATAAAATACATTGGGCTCTTTGGGAGATTCTCGTCCAGCAAAAAATCCCCCTCGCGCTGTTGGTGCCGTGTCGCCACCAGACTTCATTTCAGATATCTGTGTGCTTTGGCTTTGGGTAGTCTTGCTAAGGCCAGACTGTCTCCACTTGTTCCTTGGGGTGGTAGAGGTGGATACAAGGTGGGGCAGGAACCCTTGTACACATTGGCACATTGTGCTGTTAGAGAGGAAGGGTTGGAGTGGAAGGCTCACGGCTTTCAACCGATTGAGCAAAGGGTAGCACTGAAATTTGGCAAGACAGGAGCAAAAAGTGAACATGTCTCACGCTCAAGGGTGACCGAGGGCTTTGGAACTGAATGCTTCACCCACTCTTTTCACATTGGCTCTCAGCAAGGAAACTTTCCACTCACTTGTAGTCAGAAGCACTGAGATATTTGAAATGGCCTTTAGTAACAGGAAAGTTAACATTTTACTACATAGTGTACTTATTGTACATCTGGGAATCTTTCAGTATTCAAATATGGTTCCCTTTAGTAACTTACATAAATTTGGTATGGTGTTGGAAATGATAGACAACGTGGCTTAGAAGCGAGAGCATATAGATCATAAGTTCAGTAACAGCTTTCTCCATAATTCCCATACTCTCCAAATAATATCAAACACACAACAGCAGTAACATGAAAACCATCATGATGGCAAATATCTCAATCCACAATTTAAAACAGGCATGGAGGGACTTAGAGAAATGGTAACTTAAAAGAATGATTTGAAGAAAAGCCTGCCACTCCACCATTGCAGACTGTAGGTTCTTTCATACCTAGAAGGTTCAACTGGAGTATGCTCATGGGAGTTTTCTGGGGAACTGCTTGATATAGTGATTCTCTCAGTTCCAACTGGGCTTGGTCCACAGCTCATTTTCCTCTTTTCTTCAACTGGATAGTCAGATTCTGAGCTTAATTTTCTCTTCCTCCCCACCTATGAAGTAATTTTGAAGGGTGTGACACAATATAGACTTTCACAGAAAAACAATTAAAAAATAAAGCATTTTTACAAGCAAAAATGATGGCACTCACACTTATAAGAGGACTGGATTCTGGAAGCACCATCTGCGCTAACCTGTAAATAAAGAAAAATGTTAAGTGTTTCTAAGGAATGCTGGTAATTAGTCACATCTAAATACTATTGTCATTTTTCCCCAAGCATGAGAGGATTGAGCCCTGGTGCAACAGGAAATCCTCCCTCTTTTTCATGGGTCTACGCTCCAGTCATCGCCCAAAATTTATTAAAAAAAAGACAATGTCCTGACTACTTTCCATGCCATTCTTTGCTACTATCCACATCCACTTCCCAAATCCGCGCACAATTGACAGTCGCGATTTTTCCCCAAGCTGTCTCCCTCCCAAAAACAATCACAGATGGCTTCAATATCTTCCCAAGTTCTTTTCAATCATGACATCTCACTCTCGTCATTTTGATGTAATTGCTTCAGGAATAAGAATTAAGCTGGAAAGTATTTCAGCCACTCTATTATTCACATTCTTCTATGAACCCGGAACACATTAGGTATGAGCTTTCCCCTTTGATTAGTTAATTCATCCAGGTAAGCCCTTACCCCACACTTCACTGCCCTATCTAATGAAACTTTTTGCTCAACAAATATTTTGCCTGATGATAACTTTTCCTTTGATATTGTTTAATGTCTTAGAATCACACAGGGGGTCAGTTTTTTGCCTTTGGGAGAGGATGCAATCATTACATTGTTTCAATTTCTCATCTCTCATGGTATAACTGACAATGATCTAGTGTCTATAACAATTCAATGGGACATTTACTGGCAAACCAGAATGCACTGAAGTTTGGCTAGCAGTACCCATTAGCCCAAGATGGTAGCCAAGATTTTTTAAAGAAATTTAAGAGCGTAATTATGCCATGCAATCAATTACCTAGCATAATAACTGGGAAGACACTGAGTTAATGGGGAAGTTTGGTACAGGTAAGAAAGGCTTTCTCCAAGCAAAATCCATCCATCCATCCCTTTGGTTCTGCAGCTCGTGATGGGCCTAGGCCTCCAGATTATTCGCCCCCATTCCTTTGTGCTCTTGGCCTTCGTCCTCCATCTTGTCACTCTAAATTTCTGCAGATCACCCAGCCATCTCTTTCAAGGCCTTCCTTGCCTTCTTCTGCCACCCGCTTTCCCAATAAATACTTTTTCCAAGACTGTTGTTTCTGGCATTCTTTGGAGGTGTCTATCCCATCTCATCCTTCCTCTTATTATATCATTCAATGTGTCCAACTCTCGGTAGAATCTCTCCGACTCCTCTTTTGTTTATGTATCATCCAAAAGCCTTCCTCATTTAAGGCGCCAAAAATCTTCCTCACCATCTTTCCTTCCCATCTCCTTCACATCTCTTCATCTGCCACAATCATTGTCCATGTTTCCAACCCATGGATTACCATTGGCATCAAGACAGTACTGTACAGTTTGACCTTAGTTGTTCAGCTAGCACCAACTTCCCACTATTCCTTCAGATATGACATCATTTTCTGTCATTATCGAGCCCAGGACTTTGAATTTTTAACTCTTTCAAAGTCCTGTTCTCCTATCCTCACCATTGCCATTCTCTCCTCCCCGATATTTCTTCCCGACGCCATGTACTTTGTCTTATTCGCATTGACCCTTACCCCTATCACACCCCCGGACACTTCCTCTAACTGCAATAATCCTTCCTTCCTTTTGAGACCAGCAGTATATCATCGGCATCACTACACACTGTAGTCCTCTATTAAATAAGGCTAGAATGCAATTAGTGGAATCTTAAATTCCCCTGAAACGCGATTAGCTTTCTTTTAGGCTGATGGGAAAGTCTTGATCATTAAAGCTTATCCATCATAAATCATAGCGATTTTTAAGGCCTTCTAATCTTCCTTTAGAAGGTCCCCTAAGTGCCTTCCTGGTTGAATCAGTTCTTCACTGTACCAAAATTCTTCCATCATAATCATACAGCCACTTAGAAACCGCACTTCTGAACATCGTCTTCCCTACATCTCCAGTCACAAGTATTTTAAAGCTAATAACATAACATCAATATATCCTTTGTTAACTTGGGATTTCAAAGAAGCTATTCACACAACACAACCAATTTTCTTTCGCCTATCCATCAAAAAATTAAAAAAGGGTAAAGAGGTGAGAAACCATAAAAATATAAAGACTGGCTTCAAGCCCACCAAGGCTGGAAGACAGCACATACCTTTACGAAAATACAAAATTTTTGATAGAGAGACAACACATGCATGGAGCAAAGCAGTGCCTTTGTTTAAGCACTGCCCTAATGTAGTGGTATACATATTTTTACTGGACAGATAAAAACAATTCTACTTTCTCAGATAAATAATATCACTTTTTGGTTAAAACAACCCCACTTCCCACCAAAAAATTACTTCACCCTTTGCATTTTAATTAAAAACTAATTCAAAATTATTGATAAGAGCAAAGGAAATACAACTCACACATGCTTGCATTTTGGTCCTCCAAGGGACCATCAAGGGAAAGGGTGTTGAACCACAAAATATGCACCTCAGATTACAAGAGTGTAATGTATTTAAATAGAAATAAAGCTCTCTCATTGGTCTGCTGGACTGCTGGTCAAGGGTCCAGTCTGAGTGACCATTGTGGCTACTATGGATATGTTAAATAAACAGTCCTTTGTTAGAAATTGTAACTGAATGGTAATGGATTGTAATGAATGAAGTAATTAAGTAAATCGCTTCTTATTTCATAATTCCCTAGTCCTGCGAGCTAGGTTCATGCATAACAAAGAGAAGAAACATCTCCCTATCGATGGTATCACCTGAATGAATGTAATGCAAGTGTAATTGGATTCATGTTTCCGGTGATTTTTAGATAATTTGGATAAGTCTTTATTTCAAATTTACTTGTCAAATGCTCTCTTCTTGAACTAAATTTCACCCTTTGTCGGTTTCTAGTAAATGAGCATATTATGAAACTGATAATAGTCAATAAAAAAAGACCGATATCATTATCATTACATCATGGCAAATAATAGTCAGTATTATTACTCACCTTCCAGATGCTGAGTGTGTTTCAACATTGTCTGAACCTGAAACATTGATTGTTTCACCACTTTGTTCAGCATCTTGCTTAACTGATATTGGGGGCATGTCAGTTAAACTTCTTAAAACATCATAGTTGATTTTATTTGATATTTTTTTCTCTTGAAGCATCTTTTCTATTGCCTCTCCTGCAAAAGTGTAAGATTACTTTCACACATTTGTTGTCGTCACACTTCAGACACGTAAATGACAGACTATTCCCGATTCCTAATCAATGCAAAAATGTCGAGAGCCATCTCTGGATACTTCTGGGGCACACTTTTAATACCATAACTTTCCCATTATAATGCGCACCCACTTTATGGCAAGCACAATGTAAGAATTTACTTATCACCATGTATAACATGCAGTCAGCTTTTAGAGAACATCATTGTACACCATTGTCTGCCGCAACATTCAGCGCCCAAAAGATAACTGTGCAAGCGGTAATGCTGCCTATGGATAGCTTTTCCCCTTGCTCTTACATACTTGCCCTTTGGTTTCACAATGTGACGATCTATATGTAGTAGGTTCTTCCCCTCCAAAACTTCCATGTGTGTCGATGGAAATATTTGTCAATGAATGATAGAATTGCTACACTGTTGCTAAAAAGAACCTACGTCTGCATTCAATTCGCTTCACTTTAAGTCCGTTCGTGTCGGATTCCGTCCGATTTACTAGTGGAAGATACGTTACTCTGTAATTTGAAGATGTTACATTTCTGTGTAATATTTGAAAGAAAAACTCTTCCTAATAGTGTTATATGGCCACAGAATATGCTTGTATGCGCAAATAAAAAGGCTGGATGGATGAAAATTCAACCAAAGATTGGCTGTGAAATGTGTGGTGCAAAGATGTGGTTTGTAGACGTCATATGTTGGTTCGAGATGCATTTAGATGCCATCGAATGCCATGCATCAAGAATATATTGTACGAGGATGGCACAGATCTCATCATCATTCCTGGAGGGATGAAAAGCCAGTTGCAGGTGATGGATGTCAGATGCAACCACCTGTTTAAGACACAGATGCGTATAAAGTGGAATGAGTGGCTGTATTCCAGACCAAATCCTTTGACAACTTCAGGAAAGTCAAAGGAACCGGAGTTATCACTAATTAGTCAGTGGATTAAAGAATCCTGGGATGCCATCGATTCATCCGTGACTAGGCGAGGTTTGAAAAAATGCTGCCTCAGGAATGCAATAGATGGGTCCAACAATGATTTGCTCAGGGACGAAGAATAAGTAGTGGACGATGAGGGGGACAAATATGATGCCCTTGGTGAGGCAATATATGCTGCCAGTGAGCATGATGTCAGTGCTTTGCATGAACTGTTCAAATGAAGGGAGGAGAATGATTTTGAATTCAAAGGATTCAATGCTAACAGTGTTGAAGACAAGAGGGACTGCGTGTAAATTTTCGTTTTCATAAATACATTAAATTGATTCATTGCATTGTTTTATATTAAAATTGTAAAATCGAATACCTATAAGTACGTTTAGATTACTTCAAATGTGATGTACAGCCCGAATAAAAACGCGATACGTTTGTAACCATGTATAATATGCACCCTACGTTTTTGACAAATTATCGCGGAAAAAAATGCGTATTATATACAGAAAATTACGGTATATAATAATTTGCAAAGCTGTGGAAGGAGCCACTTAAGAAATCCAACAAATAACAAATTTCAAACTACGGTTATTTGTTTATTTATATCATGGGGAAAAAAACAGCCTTTCTTGAATTTTCTCAATGATGGATGATAGCACTGTAAAGAACACAGAATAGATAGGAAATGACTTAGAGACGCAAAGCAAGAGGTAACATTCTAAAATCTCAGTTAAGAAACATTCCACAGCTTTAGGGGCCCTAAAAGGATTTTATAATGATAGTAAACAAGTATTTCTCTTACAGATATACAGGGATATGTGTCTAAAATCATTATTGCAATTACATCAAAGAGCTCAGTGGTAAAGGTAGGGCTTTGATTGGTCCTGCGGCCCAAAACTGTGCCCTTATTCTTTTGTAATATAGCTATCTTAGCTCTAGGAATAAAAAAAAGGCAGATTAACAACCATTAGAGCCAAAAGACTGAGTCTTTCATGTACAAGATGTACATCTAACCTGAGGAGATGGGCCAGTGCTCTGTCCTGGAGCACACATTATTTTTAATTAATGGGAACAACTTGTGCAATAGATGTTTCAATGGCAAGGTAACTTTTTTTTGCTGATGATACAGCCTCTGATACAGACACATTCTGCTAGCAGAACATAGTCTCCAGAGAGAGTAACCCTCAGGTGTGTTACATCAGGCACAGTTATACTGCCAATAATGCCTTATATGGTGAGCGCACACTTAAATATTCAAATATACATTGTTTAGCATTATTTTTTAATATTAGAAGAAAGTATTTAAAAAATTTTTTGAAGTTTTGCAAACGAGGCAAAAAAGGTACTAAAACTTTTATTTCCATTCCACCAGCAAAGATTTAAATCAATGAATCTTATGCAACCCAAGGACAACGTGAGGTCAAGATAAGTTACTGAATGATTGATACCCAATTTTTTAAGCCAGTATAAGCTGACAATATTGGTGATGAGATGTATCTTAACGGGATATTACTTCCATTTATTAGTTTACAATATGCCACAGGAAGTTCTTTGGGTTAATTTTTCATGACATGTTTTTTATTCGTGATAAAAACAACTTAGTTTCAATCCACACAATTTTATTATAAATGACCCAGGTTTCAGCAACTTCGTACCATCATCAGGTCCTGATGATGATGGCAGACCTGATAATGGCACGAAGTTGCTGAAACCCACGCCGTTTATAATAAAATTGTGTGGATTGAAACTAAGTTGTTTTTATCACGAATACAACTTACTTCCACAAAGTTAAGCCGGAGACAATTAATTAAATGTTTTTTATTTCCATTGATATACCATTCGATTATTCCCTTGAAAATGAATGCAACAGACAAGAGATAAGAGGAAGGAAAACATAGTACACATACCTCTACAAAAGATCACCCAAATGGGCAGCGCAGGGGAAATTTAAAAAAGTTTTCTCTCTCCATTGGAAAAACATTTTCTCCAAATTTTTAAATGGAGTGCATACAATAACAGAATAACATGTAAATGTACATATGATGCACCATATACAAAAAGAAACCAAAAAAAGAGAAAATTACTGAAAGTTTTATCTTTTCAACTTTTGATGTGGTCAGGGTTTAAGGATTCCATAGAATCTTTTCAAATTCTTCCCAAAAAGATTCTAACCTTGGTTGTACGGATGTGCTTCGTCACTATAAACTCTACATCATCCACTGTAAAATAGTTCAAAATCTCACCTCTAAATTTGTCATTTGATACCATTGTGCTTCTTAGGTGAGGTTATTTGGGAGAACAATCATTGCATCATTTCATAAAATAAGTATATCAGCAGAGATTTTATATTTATTAATCAAGCCAAGTTTCATTTAAAAATTTCTGCATGGCACATGCCCAGCACCACATTTCATTATCCCCTAGAGGACTATGAGAGCCCATGAACATGCCGCAGATCATAATGCCTGCCATTTTTAGTATTATGTTCAACTGACAGACTGATAACATTTCTTTTTATTTCTGTGAAATTACATTTTGAGCAGCACAGAAATACAGACTATAAAACATTGCTTTCATTATGATGTAAAATATTCTCTAAGCCATTTTTGTTGGTCCATTGTGCAGTGGTTTAGCATTGCAAACATAAGGGAAATTTAGTCTGATCCTTTCTAATGCAGAAGCGTAGCGAAATACCACCATGAGGAGGCCACACACAGGAGCACAACTGATGTACAGTGGCGGAAGAAATTAACGCAAAATTTTTCTCGTGCCAGCATGCGGCATTTTTGGGAACTTCTAGGAGCAGTACACACTCGAAAGACTGGCAACACTGAGGAAAACATCGTCTACTGCAAATATTTGAAATCCGCAATTGAACTCACATTTGCTGGAGCGTGAAACTTAGTCATCAATCGCCTCATTTTCGAGCTTTCTTCTCATATTATTCGGACATTCAGTCGCCGTGTATCGCTGTGTTTATTTCAGCATGGTTCTTACGTCGAATGATATCATTTATACAGAAAGAATGATCATAAAAAAATATTCACTATCCCACCCAATTCGGTATATATGCTGAAATCTTCATCTTCTACCACCAAGGGATATTTACTGTGGTCGACTTTCCGAGGATCTTTTTGAATGACGTGTACTGTGTCTTTTTCACCGAAATGATATAAATCGAGATTTATCCGCACCAAATGTCGATACAAAAAAGATTTAATGAAAATAAGTATAGTCTATGTGATGAAATTTTTCACGATTTTCCATTTGTAGATTGACGAAGTTCCTAAGACGGATATTTATTAAATTCAAAACGGATATTTATTAATGAATCGTTCTTGACCCAATATAAATCCGTTTTTAGTTCGTCAGAATGGGATTAAACTATGAAAACATACGTAAATATATATAATTTCAAAAAATAAAAATAAATGTGCTCGCATCGATACTGAATAATCTCGGCATATTTTCCCAATATTTCTTTCATTTTATCACAGGAAGCTTAGTGACGAGCTGTCCTCTGTTAAGCTTTATCTAGTAACTGCAGGATATACGAATAAACATTCCGAAAAGTTTACCGAAATTAGGTGCAGTTATGGATAAACAACTCTATTACATCTGACTGCATAATATCTTACACGCTTAGCTATAAATTCGCCGCACATGTAAAATAAACAGAAAAGCCTTAAAAAAGACTTCAGTTTGGAGTAAAATGTCATTAATGAAATAAATTAATAGGTATCGGTTAATGTTGTAGCTGTCAGATGTATTTGGCTAGCTAAAGAGTGGTCCGTGTTCAATTTTTAATGACCACAAATGAGTTTTTATATACATTTTATCATATTGGCGATATGACTGAATGTAATGTGTAGCTGCAATGACTGGCAGATAATATGAATTTTTTTAAATACAAAAGAGATAAAATTTGCCAAATGAAAATCAATTTACTTGACCAGAAATTGAATGAAAAACTCAACAATGTCTCGACCAGGGGTGGGGTCACGGTTCTTTTCTTTTTATGGTCGTTATCGTCATCCAAAAGGCAAGCTGCATTGGTAGGGCAAAGCTCAAGGTCCTTGGAGTGCACTCCACTGCTATGTAGCACTCGATCTTTCTTGTTGACGATCACATTTAAAATAATAATAAGGATAGGAAAAAGCATACTACTCTCCTGGGAATACAAACAGAAAGAAGTAGTTCTCGGATTACACCTCATCAGCCCAGACCATTCCAATCAAACGCCATTAGTTCCCCGCATGCATTGGTTTGGAGGCCAACTACCATAAGTCAAAGCAAGGAGTTAAAGCAAAGAGCAATCTTGGAGGACTTTTGAGGATCCCTAGTTCCCTTGTGTTGATACAAAGCTCCACCAATACTAATGCATTCAAAATTGGAATGTATGAAGGCCGCATTATATTGATTTAGGAAATAGTATGCCTTTAATAAGAGTTTACTTTCCCCTTGTGTTGCAGGCGATACCTTTTCTGCCATAGATAATGTTTCGGACGCCAGTCGTTTAACTCACAGGAAAGAAGTGGTATTTGACTTCTCTTACGCCCTTTACAATATTTGACGGGTGATTTCGATGTTTTCGAAGCGCGCGAAGCCTTTTCTTTCTGGTGCAGCGAGAATTTGAAACCTGTGCCTTATTCACAACAACAAACCACCTCGACCATCACCAACCGGAACTTGGCCAAAGTTTACTGATGACTGCTTCATGGAGACGAGCATCGATAGACGAATAAGCAGATTGGACAGCACAAGCAGAGATATTGTTCAAAGTTTTAGCGGCCTCTCCCTAAATTCTTGGGGGAAAAAAGATCTTATTAGCCTTTAAGTATGCCTCATTTTTCTCCCAGGTGGAGGAATCGGATAGTAGGTTTGTGAAAGGCAAAAACATCCGTCGAAAAATTACCCGAAGAGGTGTTGCGCCTTCGACTTTCACCCACTGAACTTTTATTTGGTGTTTAAAAGTAAAAAAAACCTATTTCTCACTACTATCAAACAAAAATCATTAAATTTATGTCTGCTACAATAAGAACTATGTTTATTCAAATGTTTATCAATATTCATTTTTCGTCCGCAACTAGGAATACTTGCGAGTTCACAAATGTCAAAATTTTAGGAGATGGTTCAAAACAAATCATGTAACATAGATGGAGCGGGCTGCACGGAGCGCAGCGTTTATTATGAGGACAATGCGAGAAACAAACGTTTTTCGACCCCCTCAAACGAAACAACCCAAAATTAAGATGCAATGAGGAAAATCGTGGAGGAAGAATGGGAAATGAAGCCAGTAAGAGGATACCAAAATATGGACAACTCCATGTCACAAAGACTTGGTCAGGAAATCGAGAATGGAGGGGGATGGATTGATTATAAGGCTAATAAACATCCACATTCTTTATGTAAATACCAGCATATTTCTTGATGATCAATTGCTGTGATCATGTGCACACATAACTCAAATTTAGAGAATTACGCATACATTTTACCCTTTTCCACTCAGTGCATTTTTGTGTCCCTTTTCAACATCCGTTAAAATACATTACTACTAAGAGATGAAATTTATGACCCTGTAAAAAGTCTTTTAATATCTTCATGTGGCAGCACTCACAACTTTAACTTCCATTGAAGCAGTAATAATATGACACCTTTGAAGAGAAATAGATTCTTTAGGGACGTAGCAATCGTATAATCTTTGATAGTGCACATTCCTAATTTGTACTCCATTGACTACTCTGCGGTTTTATGAGGAGTATACAAATGACCATGGGGAAAATATGTAATTACTGCTTAGTCTCTACATGGAAAAAGATTATTTTTAGTATTTTATCACTTTCATAGGGGGAAATACGCGATGCATTTTTGTCGGAGTATTACTTACGCGTGCTGCAAATTGCAAATGCTCCTCATAAAATTTAACTGCGTAATTTTAGCCAAACATTTTTCACTGCGAATATGTCAAAAGGTATATAAGTATTTCATTAATTTAACTTATCCTCTAAGTATTATCCTCCATCCTATAAGTTGAACTACACGGCTAATATATTGTTCATAGCAAACCTAGAAAACAATGCTGGGAAAGCTTCCAAAACCGTTTTAAAGATATTTTGAGGAGAATTCCACACTTGTTTGGTCTCTCACTCAAATAAGTAATCGGTATTTACAAGTTCGGCAGTTAGAAACAAACTCTAATTCCTAATAAAAATAATTGCCCTCTGTAAGTATATTGTTCGTATGGTAAGAAAGGCACGAGACTCCTCGAGGCGCGCTACTCCCACGACAGCGCTCCCTCAGAGGGCATCACCACAGGACCACACCCCTTCCAACTCATTGGCCGCTAAGTGCTGACGCCATTCATCTTACCCATTATTGCTACAATCTTAATATTCTTCTCTTCCTTGGTCCTTTATGGGAGATGAAATAGTGCACGGCCTAATTTGCTCCTCTCTTCCTGTTTGGGCAATGGGAGGCGAGATAGTGCACAATCTGAATGGCTCCTCTCTTCCTCTGTCCAGAGAAAGCACCGCTCAGCATCCTTCTCATGGCATCCAAGGCATGGTCTCTCATGCCTTCCTCGGGTGGTAGTCTCGTGGGGACCTTGGTGCGGTTGTGTCGATGTTTAGAGGACCGAATAAAGTCTTTCTCTAGGGAATGGTTGCAATTCTTACTCTGATCCTCTCCCCGCGTTCCCTCTGCTCAAGGAAAGCGACAACGTTCTCGCCTGGGCGGCCGGTAAACTCGTCTATATTGCCGATGAGGGCGAAGCTATTCCACGTCGGAGCAGAGGACACCAACCCGGCCGCACCCTGAAGTCGTTCCTTCAGCTCTTTGTTCTCCTTTGTCAATAGTCTAATCTTCTCCCCGAAATCATCTATCACACTCTGCAGCGGAACCTCACGACCCCCGAAATTCACGCGATCCGCCGTTCTGACCGCTCCCTCACGATTTCAGCGATCTGCGGTCCGATCCCACTTCTGACACCACTTGTTAGTCTCTCGGGTCCACCGGAGTACGCAGAGGGAACGCGGCGAGAGGATCAGAGTAAGAATTGCAACCATTCCATAGAGAAACACTTTATTCGGTCCTCTAAACATCGACACAACTGCACCAAGGTCCCCACGAGACTGCCCGAGGAAGGCACGAGAGACCATGCCTTGGATGCCATGGGAACGATGCTGAGCGGTGCCCTTTCTGGGCAGAGGAAGAGAGGATCCATTTAGATTGTGCACTATCTCGTCTCCCATTGCCCAAAAGAGGAAGAGAGGAGCAAATTAGGCCGAGGAAGAGAAGAATATTAAGATTGTCGCAATAATGGGTAAGATGAATGGCGTCAGCACTTGGCGGCCAATGAGTTGGAAGGGGTGTGGTCCCGTGGTGATGCTCTCTGAGGGAGCGCGGGCGTGGGAGTAGCGCGCCTCGAGGAGTCTCGTGCCTTCCTTACCATACTAACAATATACTTACACCTCTTTACTAGATCATTTCAAAGTAATTGAAAGGTGAATGTAGCATCAGGTAAGATCACTAAATAGTGTAACTGACACAATCAGAGATCCGGTCTGTTCCCTCCTTCATGAATAGCTTTTCGTTGAGTGGTAAATTGGCAAATGAGTGGATATGAGCACCGTACGACAGGCTGGACGTAGAAATCAAGCGGGGCCGAGTACCCGAGAATGGGAAGTAAACATCTCATTCGACGACCAAGGAGACCGCTCTGATTCTTTTACAAAGCCCGAATATGCGTAAAATCACACACTCATGGTTGAGGTCAATATCCGTTCCCTGGGCCTTCCGCGGATTCCTGCGAAGTTTCGGCTGCAATAAAGTCACATCGCGTAGATTAATTATAAAGGCACTAAAAGAGGCCACGCCAGGATTTGAACCCCAGGCATTCTTAACCGCAGACGAACACTCTCCCTCTAGGCTACTTCATTGATCAAGAGAAAACAGTGGCCAGTGGTTCTTACTATACAACGTAAAATGGGAATTCTAATGTTTCCTGTAAAAACTGGACCAAATAAAATGCTCTGGATTTTTAAAAGTAGTTTTCAGAAAGTAAATAATATTATGTTTGGAGGAATTAAGAAATTTAAGTGTTTGGGATGACCTGAATGCACAAGGGCGGAAACTTACGTAGGGTTTGAAGGTAATGGAAATGCTTGTAAAGAAAAATTTTCCCCTCATGGAAACCATTCTATTCTACCAGATTTCCCATACTTCAACTTGAAATTCACAGGATATTATGCCAAAATGTTAATTGTAATGCATCATATTTCTCGGAAGTAGTTTGAGGCCTATTAAAACGATGTTCATCCACAGCTATTCCCTGCACACGGAAATACATTTTATTGTAAGAGAATTTGATCTGGAGGATAAAAAATTTTTGTCCCAACAAATAATGCTTTCATCATATTGTTTCTTAAGTTTCAACCAAGAAATTTGTTTAAACAGTCCTAAGCTCTAAAAAAATATGGTAAGCATCTCTATATAATCAACTACGAATTCGGAACCTCGACTGAGTGCGGGTCGAAGCAAGCTCATCACGTTTATAACTCCCAGACGATCTCGCGAACGTAAATCTTATTAGTATGACTATTTACATGACGAGTAAAATCGATATCAATTCATAGAGAGTTTGAATATTCCCGGTTTCCATATGTTGTCTCAATGTTGTCAAGTTGTCGAAGGAAAAGCGATTTCAATTAGTTCCCGCGTATGCCGCATACAGACGCTAATGAGTTTTGCATTAATTTTTTTCTGCCACTGTACATATTTATTAAAATGGATTTAAATTGTCTGATAAAATAATATTAGATTACTAGCTAATGTTTCCAAAGTTGTTCGTTCAAAAAACAGCCACTCTGCTATTAAATTTATTATACTTATTTGGATTTTAGGAGAGCAATATTCCATGCAGCCTAGTTTAAGTGTGACTGTGGGTGTTGGGCCCCCTGTTGAGCTTGACACCCTGCAGAATGGAAGTATGACGCAATGGAGGAGGAATAATCTTTCAATATGTAGCAATATTTTAGCCCCAACCAAAAATAGTAGATTAATTGGATCACTATAAATCTACAATTACGTAGTTTTGTCAGCATTATTATGTAGTAATATTATCAATTATGTAGTAAAAGGAAATGCAAATTCACAACATTTTCCTTAGAGTTGTACGGTTGTATTCTGCTTTTCTCTTTTTTTATTATTTTTCTTTTTGTAATTCCATTACTTTAGCAATATTCCCCTCCGAGTCCTCGGCAAGCATCGGGTTTGATTGCCATCATAATGGCCGAGGACTCGATCCTTATATTTATTATTATATTTTGTAAAACTTATTTATTACTTTTCTATTGAAAAATAATAAATAAGTATCGCAAAAATATGGAAAAGGTAGTGTGGCCACCATACTAGATTTTTATCATCATATTTTTCCTTCCTAAGATAACAAAGATTCTCCAAAATGCGAGTCTCAGGGCACTTGCCCCACTTGCCTTTCCAAAAGGGCAGAGTGCTGAATTTCAAAGAAGGTAAATACACTGAATGGATGCCAATTAAGCAACATGGCCAATGAGAGGACAGCAGTGTTGAACATGTTATGCTAACAAACATTGCACAGACTCTTTGCACAGGGGCATGGCCAGAAACATGCAAAAACGCATATGATTGATAAAGCACTAGGGACTTTTCATTGCAAGCTTTGCATTCCTAACTCCTAAATATGTTGGTATGCTATTTTAATTCCTTACTCACCCGCACTGTTGGCCACATAATTATTCCTCGGTTTACGAGTGACCTTTCTTTTTTTTTTCTCTGGCTTCCCTTCCTCCTTCTCCTTGGCCAGCCGCTCTTCTTTCTCTAAAATGTCAATAAGAAAGGAAGCATCTTTAAGAAAAGGACAAACCTTTCACCTCATCAACTTCAGAATATATCCCTATCACATCATATGATTCATTACATGCACACTCTAATCATTATGTGGTTCCACTTGTAAAATGAACAACAGTATTTGTGAGGCGTATGTTGCTTGAAGCCAATATTAAAAGATAAATGGAGATGGAATGGTAACATAAGCAATCATGGGTTAATACAGATGGCAAACTATAGCTATTATCTTTGAAAGCCTTCAGAAAAATGTAACAAAACTCTAATACCACTGACCTTCCATTAAACAAATCTTCAGGGGAAACTTTTTATGCTGAATTTGACCTATAAATGATTATTGCAAAGCTGGGATCAGCATAGCCAATGAATGGGATCAATTCACAGCAAAATATCATGAGTCATGAGTTTGATTCATATATAATTTCCACCTCTGTGGCCATAGAGGACAGGTGGGTGATGGTGGTACACATGCACCCTTACTTTCAACAGGCCTGGCTCAGGTTTGTAGGTATTGGGAAATAATTTATTCAGGGAATGCCTAGCCCTGGGAGATAATCCTGATAGCTACAGCCATGAATTATTGTCGTTGGTTACAGATTCTTTTTTTACAAGTTAAGTTCAACAACTTTGGGCATCTTTTTAATCTAATTTGAATATCTAAAGCGGTAAGGTTACAGGATATGCACATGGTTTCAAATACTTAGCATTGCAATGACTATTTCACATGCCTTAGAGAAATGCATACAATGATGAGTAAGTGAACATTGCAGGACCGCATAAGCTCAGGATTCTTCATGGCGCAGCAATCAACACTGCATTAGACATTGTTTTTTTAATTTTAAACAACATCAAAAACATTTTAACAGCACATTATAATAAGTAAAAAAGAATTTGTTCATTAAACATTAAAACAACCTTAACAGCCATCAAGTAAGATGGAGATAATAAATAAAGGTTATCCAGGGGGATGGAGAGGGAGGGCAGAGAAAAATTGACAGCATCAAAATTAGCTGGCTCTAAAAAAAAGCACACCACAGGATATTCACAGTTTAATGTCCCTTACCACAGAGACAAAAGCACAATACATGAAGCACTCTTCACAGAGTATAGGAATCAGAATCTCTCAGAAAAACCTCCAATTCTGCCAGGATTTGCTCTCATACCCCTGGGATGGGAAGTCACTACTTCAAACCATCACCTATTAGCCAGCACAGGAGTCCAAACCCAAATTGTCTAAAGCCCTGTTTGGATCAAGGATTAATTCACTCGGAACTCTTCACATTTTATTTTCAGTGGGCAACTTCTACAGCTAGTCCTTCAGTTCTTATATGTTTAGAAGCTAGTGGCATAATTATGGGGGGATCGATCCCCCCCACCCACAAAAGGGCAGGAAGTTTCCATTTAATGAACCAATACAAAGGATTCGGCCAAAATAAAACATATATAATAATGTCCATTGGGTTGGCTTTCGGGATTCGACCGCGTATTCATCATTCTGGATGGCGACGTTTCGCCTACTATGCCGTAGACGTCCTCAGGCCAGGCTGAAGTGGAGATTTCTGTGGAAAAGGCCAATATATATATGTCATAAAACAAGTTCTTTGTTAACTTTGTGGTATTCCATTTTATCTTTCAGATGATTAAATGGTAACATTTACAAAACCACAACTTAAAAAACACACACGACCCGGGTTTCAACGCTTGAGTACTCTCAAGCGTTGAAATCCGGGTCGTGTGTGTGTTTTTTAAGTTGTGGTTTTGTAAATGTTACCATTAAATCATCTGAAAGATATATATGTCAAGCGTGGGAAGGCGCGAATCGGGATGGGAAATGTCGCCATCCAGAATGATGAATACGCGGTACAATTCCGAAGGCCAACCCAATGGACATCCAGAACGCAGCGAAAGCCTTCAACAGAAACATATATAATAATATACAATACAAATATATATCCAAGAAAAAAGTATATCCTATGAAATATTAACTAATTAGTTGTAGAATTAGAACCTCTGTTAGAAGGCCAATAGCTATTTGAAGAATTACCAGAGTATTAATGCTTATGATATCAGTAGCTCTATTTTCCAAATGTTTAAGATGCAAATTTAAAAGTTGATGCTTTCACTTGGTGGAGAACTTCATGTTATATGCATATGAGAGAACCCACTGAAAAAAAAATCATAGGTCTCATTTTGTGTGGATGCCCTGGTCTGATTTGGTCGAAAGACTACCAACAATGAGCTTTTCATACTACAGTGCTGGTAACAGTACTTCCTGCAAAAGTCATCACACAAATGCCATGCCTATACTGTGGGTGGAGTAAACATAAAATCTACAGATGCCGTAAAATATCTTGGAATTACCTTAACATCTGATATATAGTGGGGAACACACATACAAAACATATGCTGCACAGCATTAAAGAAACTAGGTTTTGTTAAATGTATAACAGGAAGGTCCTCTTATGAAAAAGTAAAAGAGAGATGCTACTTCACTCTGGTTAAGCCACACCTCGAATATGCCGGGATCATTTGGGATCCTGGTCATAAAGATTTAACCAAAAATATTGATATGATACAAAGAAAAGGAGCACGCTTCATTAAAAGCTGCTACAAGTGAGCATAGTGTCTCACAACTTTTAGATTAAGGTGGGAGCCCCTAGAGACTCGGAGGCTGCACGCTAGGCTTAGGCTACATGAGATATGTATTCAGAACTGGTGTCTTTCAGAGCGACACAGAGAATATTATCATAACTCAAAGGGTAGTATGTAGATGTAGATGTAACCTTAATTCAATAAACACAACAGTTGAAATTTGCATCTATATAACTTCACACATTCAGGGTTACTGCAGAACTGAGAATTCGGGAACAATCAGGAAAATAGACTTGGAGAACCTAGAAAAGCCAGGGAAAATGAGAACTTGTCCTGGAATTTTGCTTTCACACATCAAAATACGTTTTTATTTTCCTGAAGTGAAAATTAGCATCTCAGGAACATTCTATTGACATGTGGTCTAATGGCTTTTGGTATCTACCTTCCTTGAAAGATGGAACAAGGCTCTGATTTGATCTCAGGCAATTACATATGCCCTGAAGCAATCTTTCATCTCTTTACATTCACCCTGATAAGGATGAATTTGTATCCCCCCAGATTGCATACACACGTTCACATTCCAGCCGCTCCCACGTCCTGATAAGCTCCAGCATGAGTCAGGAAAATTAAAAGAAATGAGCATCAGCATCTTTCGTATACTGAGTGCCCGTATTTCCCTATTTGTGGGAATATGAGGTCTTGAATCTCTGAGAAACCATGGATTAAGACACCTATTGACTTCCTGTTGCATCAAAATTACACCTTTGTCATCATCATCATTGCTGGTTATCAACCCTAGGATTGACTTGACAGAGCTTTCCATTGAAAGCTTCCATCCACTCATCTTCATCCTACATCAGAGATGGGTGCCACACCACCAGCCATGCAAGGCATGCTGCTGCCGCCGAGGTAAAAACTACAGCACGCCGCCGCTAGTCATTTTAATGGCAGCAGTGCAGCGCGACTTGGATTTAAACACCAAGTCCTACATTTGAAAAAGTATTGACAAATTGTTCGAGCAGATGTATTTTTGATTGATTTCCACTGCCAGGCTAGTTCGTCTTGTCAACCTTTCCTCTCCCTTTCCACTGCCAGCCTCGTATATCTGCTCAGCTGCTTGACTGAGCGTAGTTTCGATAGGTTTTACTTTGCACCACAGTTTGGCCCAACAAAAAAAGAATGTAGGTGAGGCATAGTAAAGAGTCACAGAGTAAAAACGAAGAAATAGGTGCAACCTCAAAAAGAACATAGCCGAGTGAATGGATATATGTATTTCCATTTAAATTGAAATTTGCTCAATTTCTTGGGACTAGAGCGGCTTACACTCACTCTGTTATTGGAGCCACTCTGTCATTGACCACTGAGTTTTTAAAAATATTGTGACTTCAAAAAATTCGTTCACCAAAAAGTTCTCCAATGGAGAATCGAAACCATAATCCTCCACACTCAAGGCGAGACCACTCCTCACCAGACTACCACTCACTGGCAAAACATGGCGTGAGGTTCCCAACTCATCGTATGGCCTACTGATACTTTCCTCAGATTCTAGTTATTTTTACTCTCATTATTATTTATAGTACTCCTAATGGTCCTATTTATACGCAAAAACTATTATAATTTATTTGTATCCGGTCGAGCTTCATATTTTGTAGGTAGTTCGTTAAGATATTGTAAATTATAAAGAAATCTGGTGTAATCCTTTCGCTCTGAAAGTCTCTGAGTGAAGCAACGAATGTAACGAGCGACCAATTGATGCTTACTTAATATCAAGCACGGTACCATTTAATATTTTAATGCATAAATCATCAATCTATGTCAAAGTAACCTCAAATAAAGTTATTTATCAAATACGAAACAAGGGATTTCCCTCTCGTTGATAAGAAATATTTTATCGTTAAGTTTGACAATAATATATCTCGCATAGTCTACAAATCCCTTTCTTAATTTAAAGCAAAAGGGAAAGAGTATGTCAATAAGCGAAGCTCAAACATCAAACAATGACCTATTTATTAAATAATAGTATAATATTCAAGATGCGAGATATTGCGAGAATGTGACAGTGGTAGTTGAAGCGTAAGCATGCAGTAAAGCAAAACAAGTGAACATGTTTCATGAAGAATTTACTGAGTTTTCGTATTTACAGAAACTTACCGAATATTGACGTGCACATGCACTGTGTAACTCTGAGAGTATTCATGAATTATTCATGAATAAATTTACGAAAAAATTTACCGTGGGACATTAGCTTTAGAAATAATTTATCATCCTCCCAACTGTGTCGTTCTTCCTCATCGTCCTTTTCACTGTCTCCAGCTTCAGCGAAACCAAGAAAAGTTGTGACAGTGTGCTCTCTGCTAATACATTTTGAAAATATTTCACTGAGTTTTCTGCTTTTCCCACTCTTTCTCTATAACAAAATGTGCATCTTCCTGGGCCCATTTCTCTCTGTGTCTTCCCAGAGTAATACACCGAGTCATGCTGTTCCTCATTGTCACTGTCAGTCTCTTCGGCAGATTCTTTGCATATAATATTTGCTATCGGCAAAATACAAATAGAGTCAATGTAGCGTGAATCAATGGGAAAATTGGTGATGTACAAAAATAATTTGATTGCCAAGGACACATCATCATTTCTAAGTCCTGGAGTCTTCCTCAATCTTCTGTGTATACCGCCACAAGGTTGTGGCGGTAACTTATTGTGCACGGAAAGAACGAGTTTTTGTACCTTTCTGTTTTTCTGTTCGGCAATGTATTTCTCTTATTTGATCGCTTCTGCCAGACTTATAGGTGTAGTGAGGCATCTTAATAATATTTTCCGTGTCGCTTTGAAACACAAGGAGATTGAAGGTAAGATTAGCATATCTAGTGCCCTTACTTCTCTTGTGACCAAACTGATCTTCATTCTGGAATTTCTGCTTGTGAGTTCACTGCAAACCTAAAAAAGCATTAGCAGAAGACACATAAAATACATTTTCACCATTCTGACAGCATCAACAAAGAAACAGAATATTTCACTAAATATGATGAAAATATTTATGACCACCCACTCTGGAGCCAAATGCCATCAGTTAGGTAGAATGAAGTGAGGTGAATGTGAGCTCCTAGCAACTAGTCAAGTTGCAAATATGGCTGAAACATTTACAGCTGAATACCTAGCAGCACCATTCTCTAACCTTTACACATTGTACCTGTAGCCCTCTGGTAAGTCCATCGTCTCCAATTGCTTGCATCAGAATAATGTTACAAAAAAATGTGGGCAATTTTATTCAAGGTGTACTTCACTTAAATTAATTTACAATATCTGGATACTAATCCATTTGATGATACATATTTCAATAAAACGATCTTTTCTTTCTCAGTTCTTTACAAGAAAGCTAGAAACCTGGATACTATCATTTTTCAGACACATGGCATTGTTTTATGCCTCATGATGCTGCAAATATTATGATCCTATGGATGCAATAAGGTGGAGAAAACTTTGCACAATTCCAGATATGAACAATAATCAAACAAAAAACTTATTTTACCATTGAAAATTGAGAAATGCAATTGAAGATCTCAATCAAGAACCAGAACCAATAATGGAAGCTAAGAACCAAATTGAACTGGAACCGAAAAAAAATGTAAAACCAACCCATCCCAGGTTACAACATAAGGCAGCAAAAAATACCAGTAATATTTTTCTACACCAACATATTTTCAACTCTGTATGCTAAGAATCTCACCTAAAGACGTAAGTAAGTTATAGGCATGGCAACATCCCAGAGCACACGATACTGCCATTAACTTTTCACATTTACTGTGGATAATATGTTCTTAATTTTATCTTCAACAGTACTATCAAAAGGTAACAGAAAGGTTATTTATTTTTCTTCTTACCACATGTGTTCAAGACTATGGTGCATATTGAGCGCATGTACGTCATAAAAGCAAGGCGCATTGTATATGGAGAAAACTACTAAGAAAAACAAGTACAGGAACATGAAGCCAAGTGTTTACCAAAGACCCTGTATTTACTCAAGTCAGTCAGTAGAAATAACTCCTTTGGCACAGTAAACCTCATCTTGTGAACGGGGATGAGCAGAGTCAGACGCATTTTAGAGGCTCAATCGGCCACATAAAAGCTGATAAAAGGAATAACTACTCAATTATTTCAAGGGTGGTTTTAAAAATCTAGCAAATGGAAAAGAAAGACATAAACATTCATTTACCTTGCTGCTCTTTAAGGTACTCAGCATTCATTTTCATCCAAATATGTTCCTTGGTTGATGCTTCCCTTTCAGTTACAATGTATGAGTCTATTTCGTCATCATCAATTCCTTCTAGATCCAACTCGCCCTCATCTTCCTTCTCATTGGTATGATGCTCAGCATCATTGTCCCCTTTATTTGATGATCCAGTCAACCGATCCTCCAGTCCCATTATTGCTATCGTTGGACCTGGATAGGTGGAAAAATAATTAACAAAAATCTTTTAAATCCAGCTAAGTTGGTAGGGTGGACAAGAATAAAATTTGCAATGTGATTATACTTTCATTCATTAAAAAATACAAATTCCTCATGTGTGGGTCCATTCAACTCCATTGGTCAGCCACCCATTGAGTTATGGCCATTTTTTTCCAGGTGACAGAACTAACAGGGCAAGCTTGGTTAAAAACTGCAGCAACAAACCAATAACAGCAATTGCAACTAGGGAGGTTGAAGGACTAATTGGGAGCCAACCACTAGACTCAGAGGATATATAGATTACTTTAAAAACGCAAATCACACCAATTTCAGGGTGATAAATAGGTTTTTTTAGAACCTCACATTACAGCTTCAAAAATAAAAATAACGAATTAACAGGCAAAGAGACCAGTACAAAAATTCTTCCTTCCAAAGCACACTATGAATACTCAGACTGCAACAAAAATGGAGCCAAACATTGCATTGACACACATTTCACTTTCCAGCCATTTTCTCGACCGATTCCATTTTGCTATCTCCCCTCCTCGATTAATTCATGGATCTCCGCCCAACACCTCGTGCTACAAGCCAACAAAGTGGCTCTCAGGACAGAATGTACATGTTTGCCTAAGTCTCAGGCCTAACTCCATGGAAAAATGGAACATCAAATATTGTTAAATATAACACCATATTCTACTCCACACTTTTATTTCGCTCCACACCAACCATGATTTTGGCACTACACACGATTATCAATTTTTACTTTGGGGGGTAAGTCTGTATATAGGTAACACATTGGAATGCAGGAGGAGGGGGTGGGTGATGAGGGGTTGGGGGGGTTCACTTGGAAGGTCAGAGAAACACGGGCTATAGAAAGTGAGGTCAGAAAGAAAGATTTTGTAGCACCAAGTGGAAAAAGAGTGGGGGAACTGGAAGGGAGGGGTGGGGGTCGGCAAATATTTACAAGAGGTAATCGTAAGAGGGATTCAAACACTTTGGGTGAGTACAGAGGTCACCACAACTTTAATGCTTCAAATTACAAAAAAGTCATAACAATAGCTAGTATTTGGAATGAGAAAAATTGTCAGAAGATCAAACCATTAAAGAGGAAATAAACAATTACACATCAAGTAATGAAGAAATGTAAAATAGCAATTCACTAAAAGAAGGGAAATTCAATTTTCAATATTTGCCAGGCTAAAGGTAATCACAGAAATATTAGGTCAACATCACCACAATTTACTCTTAAGGAGAACTTCCGGAAACTTTTCCTTTGTACTCTTCTTTTTGTAAGTCACCTCCTTATAACAGAGTCATTAAAATGAAACAGATTATTGGAGAGAGAGCATCCTTACCAAGTCCTTCGGGAAGGGAAGGCTTCATTGCCTCGGAGGACATGTCCATCAGCTGGTCGTCATCAGCCTCGTCATCTGCCTCCCCAATGCTGTGATTACCTCCTTTCAGCAAACACTTCTTAATGGTCCCAAGCGTGGACTGCACAATAAAGCGCTCCGTGTCTTCTTTCTCCTTGATACTATCAGCTGGAATGTCGTCAGAATCTACAGGTGGAGAAAAGTGACATTAATGTGATTACAGGAACATTCTGCATCATGGGAGGATTTGTTTTCAGGTCATCATGCTCTCTCACCAGTGGCTTCAAGTGCTTTGAGCTTCGACTTAGGTCTCCCAGCACGACCACGCTTCTCTTCAATTTGCTTTTCAATCTCCTTTTGGAGTTGTGTCACCTTATCATCAACGTCCTCCTCATCAATCAACTGCAAAAATTTCATTTTTAAAATAATACATATAAGAAATTTTACTAGAGGTCACTCAAGAGACATACAATGCAAAGATGTTTAATTTTCCAAATTGGATGAGAAAAACATCATTTCAAGGAATAACACACCAAATTATAGGCCTTCAGGAACAAAGTTCACTCAATTTTGATGTATGTGTATCTGTTTTTCATGAATAAAACATTTTTGTGGTGGCTGCTGCCCTGCACCCCTCACATAATGCTGCTCCCAGTGAATGTGGGCCACAGTAGGGACCAGTCAGCTGACTCCTCCTGCATTGCCCTTCACAGCCCTACTCCCCAATCGTGTTCAAAGTGGATAACCAACTTTCTCTTTTTTTTTTAATTCCCACGAAAATGAAAGAAACTTCTCCAGCGTTTCCCTGGCTGGAAACTTGCTTCTGTTCCACAGATTACTAAGCCGCGCATCCCTGGGACTGAAGATCAACTCGCTATGAAAACCAACCGAGGGGAGATCCCAGGCCACTCGTATGTTGTTTGGACACCAGCAAGGTACCGACTGATGGCCTCTGCATCATGAGTCACGTTTGTGTTTAATGCCCATTCCGCATGATTCAGCACTTCCAGGTCATGGCGAAATACGGCCGAGGGACTCCTTCTTGTAGAGCTGAGCAAGGAGCGCTCTCTTCAAAGGATAATAGGAAGAGGTAGGCGTCACGAAAAAAATCTGCCACAGTATAGGCTGAAACCTAATTCCACTCATTGGTAAAATCCTGATAATGACAATAAGTTTCTCGCTAAGTAGTATTTCCGTAATTAAGTCCTTCTAAACGTCGGGTGATTTTGAAATAGAGCGCATCAGGATCCAATTCATGCCCATGTTGTGTCATATCCACGTATTAAAATGCCAGTGACTCAAAGTTACTCATGCCATCACAATGAGGTTTATCACACGTCTTATATATTATAATGTTATATTGTTGAGCCAATTCCCCAATATGGTCATCTGTTTCAAAATTTAAAATAATCCTTTTTAAATGCAAAATTATATCAATTGCAGGAACGGCTATACCCTCGGAAATTCTTGGAAACTGTTTTTTCTATTGTCTCATGAAGTATGGACAATGGCGGGAGTTTACTCATAGTGAAGCCATGGATTTTAGGGATAGTGACTGCGACAGGTATCCAGTCCTATTTCACATCAATAAATCGCGCAATTTTTCCATTCCTGCGCTCAATAAATAAAAACTGCTGCTAATAGTGCAGGGCAGTGAGTTGGTACGTAGCACCGCACATGAGTTATAACCAAAAGAGAATTGTTTACATAATGGAAATACAGCTAACAGTATAAACAAAAATAAAATAAGGGAAAAATTGCCTCAAGCTACCATTTTCCCCATCACTAGAGATCTAAATTATCCATGACTTAAATTTGATAAATAACTCCGTGACTCAGGCACTTGTGAGAGATGAATGCACTAAAATTAAAGCATTTTAAACTACTGATAGATTATATTCGGCAACGCAGATTTGTTAGGTGTCTACGTCACCAAATAGAAAGCTTTTCTGACAAGATTTCCCCGCAAGGTTCATAAAAATGAACTCAGTTTCTCTATGGGGACTGGGTCCGAGGTTCGTAATTTCAAAAATTTCATGTTTTCCAAACTTCGTATTATTGAATAGTGCCAAGTGTTTAACATAGGCTTTTCATCGGGACCGACTGTTTTGTTTCGTAAAATCAAAACTTTGTATTTTCGTGCTTTGTATTTTCGAGTGTCTACTGTATACAGAGGTCGGTGATAGTTATCTGGGTTTTCCGAACACTAGCAAAACTCCAAATTGAAGGGTTTTCCAAATTGTTGTGGTACAAAACTAGCTGACAAAGATAGACGAAAAATATATTTCTCACAAACATGGATGTAACGGCACTTGCCAAACGACGTTTTACTTCCAGTTTTTTCCTGACCCTTTTCCATATCTTCCAGCTGTAAAATTAGCTGTTTTGATGCAAGTATCCCAAGGACTAAACGAGAGGTCAATAACTTAAAGAAGGGCACAAATGAATAGCACTAGCACTGTGTGGGTGTTTGCTATTTCGGATTTCAAAGTCATTCTCTCAACATGCGTGACCTGCATATGGCTTTCATGGAGCACAGTCATTATGACACAAAAAACAGGCAATTAGCAGTGGTTTCATTATAATCTTTAACAAAATCTCTAACATGTTTCACATTTATAGGGCTAGGAGCATGAAATTTCCAAAAAAAGCAGGGTTTTTTATTTTGGGAGCGTCATCAGCATTGTCTTGAGTAACAATTCTGACCAAATGTATTTCCCAAAAATTTATGAACAAATTATGCACATTGCGTGACTGTCAAATGGTACAAACAAGGAAATATTTATTCTTATACTTATACAATCGCATTGTTTTGTCTTTTTAACTTCTTTCAGAATCATATTCACCAACATTTGTCATCATCTCCAATCATTGATCACCTCCAGCACTGAGTGCAGGTTCAATTTTTCTTAGTTCAATGGCTTGATATGTAGGCAAACGTCCACTACTACTGACTGGGAATGGGATATGAGAAAAATATTTTCCACTGGCACTGAAGATAAATCTTCTATTTTGGGCCATTGGAAGCCATTTGACCGTCCATTTCGATGCATAAACATCATGGAAATTTCATTCTCTTCAAAAGAAAGTGCTGTAACCTTTGTGATGTGTGCCCAGAGCTATGCACCAATCCCATGCACTCATCACATTCAACCTTGGGTAAACAGTGAGCCACTGCCAACCTCCTCTTCCCTTTGTACCTGATGTTCATGAGGACATGTGGGCATTAACTGCTGTTAAAACCGCAAGTCATGTTAAATGATTTAACAGCACTTACTTGTTCTCAGCTGAGAACTCCATTATTGCTGTAGCATGGTTCTGGGTATCCCACCAGGGGACTCAAAGACTCGCCCATCTTCCTACATCAAGGCAGGACACAGACAATTACAATGTGTAGTTCGTTTTGGAAAAATCTGGAATATCTGGAAAAATTACCAAATTTCCTTTCCTACCCAGATAAATAATAAATTGAAAAAATAATTGCAAACTAACTCAAACTGATCAACCCCAAGTTACACTTGCATATCAACAATGTAGTTACCATCAACAACATTGCACTTTAACATAGATTTTTATATTTTTTAAACGTTAGCTCTGGCCTCCAAATACATAATAAATTATTAACAGTACACAACCTACATAAAACATGTATAAATAAAATGTACACCACTAAGATTTGCATGACTGGGTGTATGGCTTTCTTTCACTATTATGTATGCATATTGATTTAAATGGGTCATCAGCTACTATGTAAATATTAATAGCCCATTTACATCACTAACTTTTCATCACAGTAATTCATACGAAGGATGAGAATGTCATGTGAACGTCTAGCTGACACTGATCATGACAACTTTTTATACCCAAGTAAACTTTCCATGGTTATCCATCAACAATCTTGTTTTCTGCCATCCAAATGCACATTACTTTCAATGGTTGAGGGATCATTTGTCATCATCTCCAAGTGACCAGTTGGTGATGATAAACAGATAAGGTGCACATTCAAGGTAGAAAAACCCTGAGGTCCAACGGTGATTAAGGACAGGTGCGAATGCGGATAGAAACTACAAATGTTACCAAACTACCACAATGTAAGATGCTAGTAATGAGAATGTGGTATTATCGAGTTCAACCAAAGTTCGGCTGGCATGGCAATGAAAATAGACTTTTAACAATGTTTAATCATGCAGAGTAAAGTAAATTTGAGGAAAGTTTGCGTACTTTTCCAAGTTTTTTTCTCTGGGAATATTAGACAAAGCTCTTTTAACATTTGCTATCAAACATGTATGCAGTGATGGAGCATAAGATAGGCAAGAATTCCCACGAAAACTCCACCTCCTAATGTTAGGTTCCAACTCCATTCAAAAGGACCAAAAAAATGTGGTACTTTTCACCATACTTTTCACAGAGCAGAGGTGCATTTGCGATAGTGTACCTTCTGCAGCCTTTCCCTGTCCCTCTTCCTTGCAGCTTTGAAGGCCGGTGGATCCTGCTCCTCCTCCAGATCAACAGTCATAAACTCATCCAGAGTCAGGGAACTTGAAGGGGTCTCTCCAAACTCAAACAACCTTCACATGATGACGAAAGGAAATCAAGGAGAAAATTAACCATGGAGAGATGTAAATGTCTGGTCAGGTTTCCGTAGCCACACAGGTAGATGCAAAAAAATCAGTCACGATAGAAATAGTGTATTTAATCCATTGATCAATCTATATTAAACTGAACATTGTCTCAACAGATAAAGAGATGATTGCTATACAATATTTCTTTACGCTATAGAAGGATATATATTCAGACAACTGCCGTATTTCGGGGCCATGCGATGTGCGAGCCCATTAGCCACAATGCAATTATTTGGGTTATATTTTATAAAAAAATAATTAATACGCCATTAGCCCATAAAACCCAGGCCGATTTTATATCACATTGTCGAGACACTAAAGTATGTCTCAAAGGGTGGGAAACACAGTAAGTCCTTAATCTCCTTCTAACAGCTCTGCACATGACCATTAATTAATGTCTCATCGTAAATGCACAATTGAGAATGGAACATTTTACAATGACCATCACTACACAATTTGAAACTGTGATGATCAATGAACTAAGAACAATACCTCATTAAATTTGAGAAAAAATACATTCACATCATATGTAGTCTCAGACTTTCAGTTGTGACTGCCTTGATTACTCAGGAGAAAGGTGAGAGATTTATTTGCACCTTAGATACATAGTGCACACAAGGGAGGAGCAGGTTGCGGCCCCCAACAATACTGGACAACTATTTTCCATGGTTAAGGGGAAAGAGTCATAATCAAGATACAATTCCCACAAACTGAATAACTTTATAAGGAACTTTAAAGGAATATCTGATTCACATTTCATTTCCTTAAAGTCTCCCGATGACTTTGATGCCATACTGTATGTAAGCTCCCGAGCTATGATATCTTAAATTATAAACAATAGGATAATGCAAGCAAGCAGCTATAATATGTCAAGTAAGCACATGATAGTAATGACCTTCTAGGAAGCAAGCACCATTCCCTTATAACTCCGTAATGGAGAACTACTCTGAAAAAAAACCTGACATGACTTTCCAAAATTGGTAGTATTTCACTTACAACATTCCTACTTCATGTGGAAGAAAAGATTCTACCAGCAGGACAAATGAACAGCCATGGCTTCACCATTGTCACCTGCTGTGGTGAACATTCACAAGGAGAAACTTGAGCAGAAGGCCCTTGCTTCACATTACAGGAAACCCAAACTCTACATGAGATACGTTGACAACACCTTTGTTATCTGGCCCCATGGAAAGCACAAGTTGGAGAATTTCCTACAGCACCTAAACAACCAGCACCCTTCCATTCACTTAACAATGGAAGCAGAGGAGGATGGCTCACTACCCATTCTTGATGTGCTGATGTCCAAGAAAGAAGATGGAACTTAAGGACACTCAGTTTACCGAAAGAAGACAAACACACTGACTGGTACCTGAATGCCAACTCCCACCACCACCCACCGCAGCAAGTAGGAGTCATCAGAACCCTGTTCCACTAAGCTCTGCAGGTTTCCAACTCAGCCTCCATCACCCCAACAAAAGGAGCATTTACTGAAGTCTTTGAAGAGGAAGAACGAAATGCTGTGGTACTGAGAAGTAACTCACAAGAGACGGAAAGACCCAAACCAGCAGCCTATGCCATCTTATTGTATGAAGCAGAAACTATGGAGATCAGGGTACTTAAAACATTTGACACGGTGACTAGGAACAGTTGCATCACCAAAATATCCAATCTATTTTGCTGACACAAGGACCAGTTACCCGAGGGCTCAGAAGGAGGAGTATATTAAGTGAAATGCAAATGTGGGTAGTCATATGCATGCCTAACTTCCCGAGCGCTGAAGAGTCTCATTTCTGAACACCAGAGAGCCATCAAGAATAAGCAACGGAACTGGTCAGCCATTGGGGAGCACACTTGGAGCAGTCTATCCCACAACATAGATCTGGAGGAAGCGAGAATTATTGCTGAGGAGACTCAATACTTCCACAGATTAATAGCGGAGGCCATAGACATAGCCAAACCCCAAAGAACATGAACAGAGAACAAGGTTATATGCTTTCCAACACTCGGAAGAGGGTTTTCCTTAAAAAATGGGAGAGAATTCCAAAAATTAATTGGGAGAAAAACCACACTTAACCGATCATCAGGCTATGAGTTGCAGCCAAAATGCATCAAAAACACTTCAGACCAGAAGAACATTAAAGCTGGAACATAACAAAACTGTCATCTTAAAAATGACATAATGAGGAAGCTACTCGGAAAGCCATGTTTTTGCATGTATGCAAATTCAATACTTGCTCCTGAAGAGTTCAAATTAGACAGTAATACTCAATGATGACTGGTACTTGTGTAAATCAATCAATCCTAAAACAATTTTACAGATGTAATACAATGAAGTACATAAACTTTAATATTTCAAACTTGATAATTTTGGGCTGGTTACTTACCATTTGGTTTCATCTCATCAATGTGAACAAACCTATGAGTAATAAAAAAGGAATCCAGTTGTATGCATGTGTATAGCCTCAAATAAAACTATTAGGAACCTAGAGCTTGGGTCATCAGAAAAAAAAGGATATCATGGACAAGGATGGCCAAAAGCATTTTTCATAAACTAAGAATTCACACGTACCTTTTCCTCAGAGTTGACTCATGAATTTTCACAATTTTGATTATGTCCATAGGTGTTCTATTAAAGTCATGCAAACGCGCAGCAATAAGAAGAGCTGGGAAACAAATGAGAAAATAGAAATATTACATCACAATATATTAACTCTTCTGTAATCATGAAGATACAGCTATGGGAATCCAAAAGAAACTTTTCAGAATGAGATATGGCCAGTCATGGTACTTGGGAAGGAAACAGAACAGAACAGGTCATCAGTGCCTATTGAGGATACAGGGTTAGGATATGGGGAGGGGAGGATTTGGTGTGTATCCACATGGAAGGATAAAAGTGGAGAGGGAGGGTGCCAATTTGGCCAGTGCTCTAAACAAAAGGAGCCAAGGGGCTGCGTGTTAAAAGTCCCATCGGACACATCAAGTGGCTACTACACCTTGAGGTGCTATCCACTCACAGCACTTGGATGTAGGGGTCAGGACTCCTCAGAAAATTCTCCACCACTGCCGGGATTCGAACCCGGGTCTTTCTGGGTGGGATGCCATGAGGTACTCTAGCCACCACATGGACCTGATACCCTTTGAAAGGAAAGATATAGATAATAGGGCCACACATGTCATCCTCTGTTTATTCTGGCAAGTTACCCATTAAAAAAAACAGCACTTAAGAATGAGAATACTTTATGTCATTCAATCCTTGGAATGTAGACAAAATCAAATTATATGGGACAAAATATCAACATCAGACCATCAAATCACAATCAAATTGTTGAAGGGTTCATGTGCTTGGCAGCTTCACAATAGCAAAGCCACAACAAATGTCACAAAATAATACTGAAAAAAAATGGCAATTTCAAGCAAAATATTTTAGATTCCTTGTCCAGTCAAAAGCTTTCACTTTAAATATAACTGTTGTTTCTTGGGCTCACTTTTAACCTGTATTATTTGTTCTTTCTCCTTCTGTTAATAAACATGCACAACTCTCTGCTAGTACATGCTATCAGAAAAACCCAGCCTCGCACAGGAAAATGCAAATTAAATGCATTACCCATGCATTTAAAAATCATAAGAATACAAAATTTGGCATCCCACTTTAGGGACTTGTTGCTGATCTAGAATTTGGGCAGAAAATTCACCCACAATAACTGCGTTTAAACACTCTACTTTCATATAAATAGTGAGTTTAAGTTTTGTTATACTTTCTCACAAATATGACTCTTTAACACGTTGACTGCGGACCACGTCTATCGACGTGTTCGTGCACTGCGGTTGGCGGCGGAACACGTCAATCGACGTGCAGAGTCATTTACATGAGAAACGGTACCTGGTGGGATCAGAGTTTTTTGTACCCAGTTTTCCTTCACTCTGCCTCTTCTCTACAGTTAGGGTGTTAAAGATACGGATCCGTTTATTTGAGCATCTCATTTATTCCAAGTTATGTTTAAATAAACTTCGAATTACTAAAATCATTTTTCTGTGATTTTTTCGAGGTATAATGTGGTTATTTTTCATTGGAAACTTTTTCAAAGTAATTGGTACGTTTATCATCATTGAGATGTATTGGAAATTTAATACCTCATTTTCAATAGTGAATGTGTTTATAATAATTTAATACCCCGTGAGGCGCGTGTAGTTAGACAAACATTATAACGCGCTTATAGGTGCCGAAAACTTTTTCTTTTTCCTTCTATCTGCAAGCATATTTTCCTTCTTCTTGCATTCATAAATGAGGTTATCCCTTTGGCATATTCTCCATTCATAGGTTTTACATTTAAATGTATCTACATGATTTGATTAGCTACAGAAGATTTTTTTAAAAATTCTCTGGTTATTCCGATGGACCTTTATTGTAACTTGAATATGGGTGTTTCTTTGTCGTCATTATCAGAGTATGCTTCCGCTTCTAATTTAGTAGAGGCAACTTTTTGTGAGCGAAGGGTCTTTCCTTGGCTGCAGAATGAATACAAAGTTTTGACAGAGCTCACTCCAAAATGACTAAGTTGTAGAAGAAATTCAAGCTGGGGATAGAATTCCACATCACAATTCTTAGGCATGGATTGGTGAGATAAGATCGACGGCGTTGGAATGAATACAATCTAAAGGATACCTTCATATAGGGTCACCACACAATGTGAAAGGAAATGCTGGTGCTGGTGTCATTATTTGCATCGTCATCAAGTGAGTACCATCTGATGAATACGACTTTGTGTGACAATTTATGTTCGTGAAACCTCCTTTTCAATGAGAATTGTGCCGGTAGCATTGTGATACTTTGATACAAGGACAGTTAATGCACCTTCAGAAAATAGCAGGGAAAGGTTCGTGTCGAACATAGATTAAAGGTGGATGTGGTGAAAAGAGGTTCTCACATCAGGCAGTGGAATATAATAGGTTTGAACTGTGATAACATGGGGAAAAGAAAACATCAGGGAACAATATTTCCTCCTTCTTCTGGTAAGTTTTTTATTAAATTAGTATTATTTAATTATTTCTCACTGCTAAATTTCCTTTATACTAACATAGCGTTTTCTATTCTCTTCAGCCAAGATCCCAACAAATCCTAAGGAGTACTCAACTTCAGGTAATTATTGATATAATATCTTTATTTGTCACCACAATATTTTTATTGCAATTACCACTTATTAATTTTTGAACGTTATTATTTAGACACATGCCCGGCTTCAGATCCTGAACATCCATCGGGAGAGTCAACCGCTGGTCCCTCAAAGGCTCGTCTACCAAGATTTGGTAAAGAATGAAAACTTTTGCAATAATTAATTAATAGCGACATAATACACTAGTTCGACTTTCTAAATTTGACCAAATAGCTATATGATATATATAAGAACTTGTATAAAATATAACCTCACATATTTACACAGGTATGAATCTGCATATTGTTCATAGATACAAATTCTGATTTTTCTTTTACGTTTTTTGTTACCCTATTAGGAACACATTCACATAAATCCAAAGGTAAATGGAAAGAGCGAGCATTAGCAGAAAAGGAAGTTGAAGCGATTTTGGAGGATGATTTTTCAGATTTAGAGGACAGTGATGACAGCTTTGTTCTAAGCAGCGATGAGTTGAGTGACGGAAGCAGTGGCCCGGAAGAATTTGTCGGTCCAGAGAATGATGCTCTTCAGTCTTCTCCAGATTCATCATTTGGTATGTGCGAGGGTTTCCCAAGTACACAGCCCCATTGCTCAACCAATACTCAGGCTTTTCCCATCCACCTACCACGCACTGACCGCAATTGGTCAGAGGAAAGACCGGCTGTGTGCGAAATTCGATTCACTCGACAAAGGACTTTGAAAGTTAGACCGGATGGAGAGACTCCGTGGGATTTTTTTCATCTGCTTTTCTCTGACCAAATTGTCGATCAAATTATTGAAGAAACAAATAAAAATGCGGAAAGTTTCTTCCAAGGGAGATCATCTCCGCATGCGCATATTGGAGATTGGAAACCTCTGTCAAAGGATGAATTTTATGTTTTTCTGGGGTTATTACTTCACATGGGAGTGATACAAGTATCTCAAATTCAGGATTACTGGCGTAAAGACAGGTTCTATAATATAACTTTCTTTTCTTCAAATATGTCCCACGATCGTTTTCAAATAATTTTACGGGTTTTGCATTTTGCACCCGCCGGTGAGCTACAAGAGCCACGTTCATCCGACCGGCTTCAGAAAATAAGGCCGCTCCTTGATTTTTTTGAGGATATAATGGATAAAGTATACTATCCGTCGAGAGAGTTGAGCATCGACGAGTCCATGATTTTATGGATTGGCTTTCCGGCAATATATTAAGGGAAAGAAGCATAAGTTTGGCGTCAAGCTGTACATGTTAGCCGAGCCATCCGGACTCATTGCAAAAATCTTAGTTTATACTGGAGCAGGTGAAACTGTCGAGGGAGGATTAGGACACGCAGGCTGCGTTGTTCATAAACTTTTGCAGAAATTTGGAGGAGTGGGCCACCGTGTGTTTATGGATAATTACTTTACCAGCATTGACATAATAGCAAGTTTAGCAGCTAACAATCCCACGGAAGTTACATGAAAAAAATTAAAAAAAGGAGAGGTGGTAGAAAAGTGGTCTGACGATGGGATATGTGTCTTAAAATGGAAGGACAAGAGAGAGGTGACTATGATTAGTACACAGTACTCCGGGGAATTGATAAACAGTGTCAGTAGGAGAAATATCGAAATGAGGGTTCCTGAAGCAGTCCTGGAATATAACAAATACATGGGAGGGGTGGATAGATTAGATCAGCTTTTGTCCTATCACATAACATCAAGGAAGCCTTACGCTGGTATAAAAAAGTTGCTCTCCATATTGTCCAAATTCTGCTGCTCAACAGTTTTCAGTTGCATAAAACATATTCTAAGGGGGAGAAATTTAATCTACAAAGTTTCAGACTGAGTGTAATTGGCAAACTCGTCGACTTTGGTCAGAGGTGAGAAAAAGTCTTGCCTCCCAGAATAAACACTCTCTCACTAGAACTCCATTTCCCCAAGTTTAGCCCCATGACGACCAAAGGTGAGAGAAGAAAACAAAAAGATTGCCAAATTTGCACGAAAAATGGTAAACGTAAGCAGACTATTTGCTACTGTCCTGACTGCCCGGATATTCCTCCTCTCTGTCTTGACAAATGCTTCAAAGAGTTTCATGGGAGGATGGTCTGAATCCTAGGTAGTTGGTCGGAAGTAATTTCTTTGCTGGTGCCAGAGGGCCAAATTTTATGTATTTTTTAATTTTGTGACTTACTTGTGAACAATTTTAATGTAATCATTCAATTGAAATTGGTGTTATTTGCAAAATGGCTGCTTAATGCATATATTTATGTACGTCCTGAAATTGTTATAGATACTAAACAAACACTTTTCAATTGTGACTATAATACTAAAAAAATATATATAAACTTCACGAAATAAAATTTTTATTTGTTTCTTTATGTAATTCCGGTTTACTAATGAACTACCTGTAATCAATATAAAACTCGTCAAGGATCACCGGGAGAACCGTGGATGAGTGAGCGGTAAAGGTGAGCAGGGAAGGCATGCAAGCTACAAAAAAAGCAGAAAAAGGCATGCACCCCAGAGTTATTCCCCCGGTGAATAATATCCGCCAGTGATAAACGGCGGATAGAACCTATCCCGCAAATCGTGCAGAACCAGAGCGAATCATAGACTCATTATCATCATTGCTCGTTCAATCCTAAGATTGGTTGGCTGCCGCCCTTCACACTTCCCTATCTAATGCTAGTTCCCTTACTTCCTGGTAGCTCTATGTACTTTCCTCTTTATTTGGTCCATCAACTTATTCCTAGGTCTACCTCTTGGAATTTTCCCTCGATTTTACCTTCAATAATGTTCTTCACAAACCCACTGTGTCTCAGGGTGGGTTCAATCTGTTTGGTTCATCATTCCTCTATGGAGTTCCATATTGTCCTTTCCTCTTCTACTCTACTGTACACTTTGTATTTAGTATTTTTTCCATCCATTTTATCTTCAGCATCCTCCTCCAGCACCAGGTTTCAATATTATACATAGATTATGTGAGAAATATTTGGTAAAAAAGAATGTCGCACCGGAAATTGAGGTTAGCTGAATGTGGTTAGCGGAGGAGAATCTGAATGATACCTGACACTATATCAAAATTGAAGGTATTATCAAAAGAGCATTACCCCCAAACGTTTTCTGGGTAAAACGTTTTCGTAATTGGAATAGATAAATCCAAAAACTGAGTAATGTTGGGTTGCATTACTACGTGTCATCCCCTATAGCGGACCACGTCTATAGACGTGGAAAATTATTTATTTAATTTGGCCAGAAAAATAATTGAAAATAAAATAATAGTGATAGCCATTGCCTATTAGGTCCAATATGAAGTGAATTGACGAGAAAAAAAATTCCGCATTTTGGGTTTATACAACTTTTAAAAATCGCAGTCAAAGTGTTAGACAAGCACTAATTTCAACTGATGGAGTTCCTTTAAACACAAGGTCCACCTAACCTAGCCAGCCTTCTCTGCTCTAATTCTTCTATGGTACGCAGAATGAATGACGCTCTCCACCCGACCACACAGAGTTACAACAAGCAACATTGCAAAATGTGCAAATTTTTCCGCGCTCTATCTTCCTCCGAGAGCTCAAATACAAAGACTTCATTCGCCATCAAAGCCTCCAACTATTGTAATTCCCACAATTTGGTTTATGTGTTGCAATATAAATTATGCCCATTATTCTACATCGGCAAATGCATTACACAATTATTCATTAGAATGAACAATCATTGGTGCATTTGGTGGCAAATGCATTACACATTATTCATTAGAATGAACAATCATTGGTGCATCTGTTTAGACCCGTCCTCCACATTCCCCATCCCTGCCCATGTCCGGGAACATGGCTTGCCTTATGACAAATGTTTCTTTACGTCAATCCTGCTCCCCCCCCCCCCCACCCCCCCCCCCCCCCGCCAACAACCCAGTGAATTGAAGTATGTACTATCGTTTCCAAAAGTCTGAGTGCATCCACTTTGCCCCATTCTACGGTTTGTGCGGAGGGAAAAATTTTGAAATTTGGCACTACTTGCGGACTGCACCTTTTGCTGGGCTAGCTTGACTTGTCGTGAGACGACGGTGGGGAATGAATTACCGACGGAAGGATCGACGGGGACGGAGTAAAACACGCGAGAGGAATGCCCCATCGTATTGCACCGAAGGTTATTCGCGCTCATGCGGTTGCGACGCGACGATGGAAGCCTCCGACATGTGTGATTTTCGCTCCCGAAATTCACATTTGTGCCCACTAGTGAGCCTCTCTGTAGAAGCGGCGCGGTAGCCGCTTGGTTAAGACTGACTCGCCAGGCGAATTTGAATTGTTCCCGTGTTCGATGCTCAGTCGTTGTCTTTTTTTTTGCACTCAAGTAATTTCAATCTGACTGTGACAATGAACCTCGAGTACAGTATATTTACATCAACGCACCCGGTACTGTTTATTATAATACAGGAATTCAATAACGCAGGACAACCTCATACGAAAGATGACTCCTTGAATTCTTATTTCTCCTTAAGCCAATCTATTCACAGTGAATAGATTAACGTCTCACTAGCTGAATTGTTTTCTTAAACGTCTCATGAGCTGAATATTTTTGGTCTTAGCATTGAGTATGTCAAAATCTCGCGAGAGGTAAAATTCCTATGCTCGAAACCAATCTCTCTTCTCACCACCTAAATATCAAGTCGCATTCTAGGTATGATATTTTTGGTGATCCGCAAGTGATACATATCATCAGGGTTTCTCAGCAGGTGGGTGTACGAGCGAAAGTTAATCATACGACTCGGGCCGAAAAAAGTATCCAGTTATTTATTTACCGTAGTCTTCTGACGATTGTTGTGTTCTGGATATATTCAGTTGCGTAGCCAGGGGGGAGCAGGGCGCAAATTCCCCACCCCCGCCCCCCGTGTTCTTGCTCTCCTAAGTCCGTGAATGTTTCCGCTCATAAGTCCAAAATACGTCGTGAATCAATTTCATAACTTAATTATCAACAATAAATTCTACAAGGTCTCTAAGTTTGGATAGTTTATTACGATTAAGACACCCACCTGCTGAGAAACCCTCTTTCTATAGCATTAATACTGTTTTTCACAGCATATTATTTCTTTCAGAACTAAGAGTTTGAATAAGGGGCATATCTAAGAAATTTCGATGATATGTATCACTTGCGGATCACCAAAAATATCATACCTAGAATGCGACTTGATATTTAGGTGGTGAGAAGAGAGATTGGTTTCGAGCATAGGAATTTTACCTCTCGCGAGATTTTGACATACTCAATGCTAAGACCAAAAATATTCAGCTCATGAGACGTTTAAGAAAACAATTCAGCTAGTGAGACGTTAATCTATTCACTGTGAATAGATTGGCTTAAGGAGAAATAAGAATTCAAGGAGTCATCTTTCGTATGAGGTTGTCCTGCGTTATTGAATTCCTGTATTATAATAAACAGTACCGGGTGCGTTGATGTAAATATACTGTACTCGAGGTTCATTGTCACAGTCAGATTGAAATTACTTGAGTGCAAAAAAAAAGACAACGACTGAGCATCGAACACGGGAACAATTCAAATTCGCCTGGCGAGTCAGTCTTAACCAAGCGGCTACCGCGCCGCTTCTACAGAGAGGCTCACTAGTGGGCACAAATGTGAATTTCGGGAGCGAAAATCACACATGTCGGAGTCTTCCATCGTCGCGTCGCAATCGCATGAGCGCGAATAACCTTCGGTGCATTCCGATGGTGCTTTCCTCTCGCGTGTTTTACTCCGTCCCCGTCGATCCTTCCGTCGGTAATTCATTCCCCACCGTCGTCTCACGACAAGTCAAGCTAGCCCAGCAAAAGGTGCAGTCCGCAAGTAGTGCCAAATTTCAAAATTTTTCCCTCCGCACAAACCGTAGAATGGGGCAAAGTGGATGCACTCAGACTTTTGGAAACGATAGTACATACAAAGGAGCAATCGTTTATCAGGGTACTCAAATTGTTATAATATGCATTTCGTCATTCACTTGTTTTTCTATGCACTTATATATGTTACCTCTGTACTCGAACTAGTCAGTTATCGAATAAACTGGTTAACGTGTGGATCAGGCTGTTATTTCAGGTTATGGGCCCAGTTATCTTGGTGTCCCTATTATCTGTGGCGTATCCGAAATGGAGGCAGGCGATTCAGTAAAAATACCTCTGTTCGATGGCACGAATTACGATTCGTGGAAGTTTCGGGTCGAGATTCTTCTCGATTATTATGCCTTACGCGAATGTGTCTAAAGTCCGCTCGTATTGGAAATTGTTCCTGCTGAGGAAAAAGAGTCAACGAAGGAAGAAATTGAGAAGACAAACGTTGCAAAAGTTCGACGAGACAAGCAAGCAACTTGTATCATAGTGCGAAGTATTGCGGACAGTCATCTGGAATATGCTCGAGGACAATCAAATGCATATGAAATCTGGAAAAACCTAGAGGACACATTTCAGCGTGGAAGTGTTTCATTAAGAATAAGGTTGCATCGAGAACTGTCATCCATGATGAGGTATGATCCAATCCATGACACCATTGAGACGCACTTTGCCCATTTTGATAAAAAGGTACGTGAGTGGAAGAATTGATGTCATCGGATATTTGCTGCAGACCATGCCATCATCTTTCAATATGGTGATCATTGCAATTGAGACGCTGCGTAGTGATCAACTTACTCTTGCATTAGTTAAGAGTAGACTTGCAGATGAAGCTACCAAGCAAGTAGATATTGCTGAAGCGGTAGGTGTGAATAGTGATCAATCCGCCTTCCTAAGCACGAGAGGAAGAGGCAGCAGCAGAGGAAGGTTTTCTGCGCGCAGTTCAGGAATAAATCGAGGTGTAAACGGACCGGTTAGGACTGATTCCAGTGTGACTCAAGGGCAACAGCACCGGTGCTTCAACTGTGGTCAGTATGGGCACAGGAGGTTTGAGAGCCCAAATAAGACTAAGAACGCTCATCTGGCGGACGAAGAAGAGATGGGAGCAGCAGTGTGTTTTGATGCAGTGAATGCAGCTGGATCTGGCGAAGAAAGTGAGGTGAAAAATGTCTGGTATTTAGATTCTGGTGCCTCTGATCACTTGGTGAATAGTGATAGTGAATTGTATAATGTAGTTGATCTAAGGAGGCCGGTAAAAATAAAAGTAGCAAAGAAGGGTGAACTTATGTATTCTCAAAAACGTGGTGACATGAAACTAAAAACCATTGTAGGTTCAAGTGTGAATGATATCAGTGTCACAGATGCTCTGTATGCTCCAGGGCTTGCATTCAATCTTCTTTCTGTCAGTAAATTAGAGATGAAAGGTTTCATTATTCTGTTTCGTGATGCCAAGGCTTCTATAATGAAGAATGGTAAGGTGTGGGCTGAAGCAATTCGAGAAAATGTCCTTTATAAATTGAAGCTTTTTAGTGATCAAAAAATAGCAAGCCTTACACTTCGGGAAAATTCTGAATTGTGGCACTTCAGGTTAGGGCATATAGGAAATTGTAATCTTGAAAGAATTACTAACTTGGTTGAAGGTGTAAATAACGTTGAAAAATTGGAAGGAGTTTGTCAGACGTGCAATGAAGGTAAACAGGCCGCAAAACCATTCAATGGTCACAGACCTGCAACTACCAGGCCACTTGAATTAGTTCATAGTGATGTCATTGGACCTGTTTCTCCTGTATCGTATGACCAGAAAAGATTTGTTGTTTCATTCATTGATGATTTCACACATTTTGTTATAATTTTTGTGATCTGTCATAAGTCAGAGGTTTTTGATTGTTTCAAGAAATATGAAGCGCTAGCAACGGCGCATTTTAATGTACCATGTATTAGCCGTTTCAGGTGTGACAATGGAAGGGAATATTTGTCCAAGGAGATGGAGCGGTACCTTGAGCACAAGGGTACACAGTACGAACTAACTATAAGGTATACTCCACAGCTCAATGGAGTGGCTGAACGCATGAACCGTAGTCTGGTGGAAAAGGCACGCCGTATGTTGCTGAGTTCGAATCTTACAAAAAGGTTTTTGGAGTGAAGCTATGAAGGCAGCTGCCAATGTCCTAAACAGGTGTCCTACGAAAGCTCTCAGCTCCCAAGTACCTGCAGAAAAATGGTATGGATGTAAACCTAATTTGAGTAATATGAGAATTTTTGGTTGTGTAGCCAGCCTCAAATTATCTTCAGAATTAATTTCAGAAAAATTTGCCCCTAAGGCAGAAAAGGTGTTTATGGTTGGTTACTGTAATGGAGGGTATAGATTATGGAATCCTAAGTTGCATAAGATTGTATTAGGTAGAGATGTCATTTTTGATGAACTGTCAGCATTAAAGAACTTTAAGCTTGTTAGTTTTAACGACAATAAATTGTTACTTGGAGAGGATGCAAGGAATTGTGAAGAAGGAAAGAATTTTGTAGAAACATTTGATGAGTTCCCTGAATCAGGCGGAGAAAGTTCAGGTATCAATGTGCATGAAATACCCCGTAGAACAGGTAGAAATAGGCAAAAACCTGACTGGCATAAAGATTATGTTATGGGAAGTAGCTTTGCTTATGCTATGTGTGCCAGCATCTCTCAGACATTTTTAGATGATGTTCCATTGTGTTATGAAGAGATTTCAGGTAGACCAGATGCACAAAATTGGTACAAAGCTGTAGGCGAGGAACTAAATGCACTTTATGAAAATGAAACTTGGGCTGTAACTGAATTACCACATAACAAAAAACCTTTGCAGAGTAAGTGGGTTTTTAAGCTTAAAATGGATAAGGACGACAATATTAATTATAAAGCTAGACTTGTGATTAAAGGCTGTCAGCAGACTAGAGGTGTGGATTATGAGGAGACCTATGCCCCTGTTGCCCATCCGGTCACCACTAGAGCTTTACTTGCTATAATAAATGCTAATGATCTGTTTGCTGAACAATTTGATGTAAGAAATGCATTCTTGCATGGTGAAATATCAGAAGATATTTACATCGATCCTCCTATTGGATCTAATATTAAATTTCCATATGTATGTAAAATTCACAAAAGTCTGTATGGTTTGAAACAAGCTCATGATTGCTTTGACACTTTTATGAAGAGTCTTTGTTTTAAACGTTCTCTCTGTGATGATTGTTTGTATTCCTTCATTGAAACTCCAACAATTGTTTATTTACTCATTTATGTAGATGACATTATTTTAGCTGGAAACAATGTTGACACTCTTAATCATGTCAAGAAGTCTCTTCTAAATGAATTTAAAGTTTCAGCTCTAGGACCCCTCTTCTTCTTTCTGGGTGTGAAAATTGAAAATCTAGGGAAGGTATGTTCCTGAGTCAAGAGGCATATACCATTAAATTGTTACAACGGCTTGCCATGGAGGATTGCTGTCCCGTGTCCATTCCTTTGGTACCTAATCCAAATTTAAATGTCACTGATCAGGAGTGTATTATTGATAGCAAGCCATATAAACAACTGGTGGGATGTCTTATGTATGTTACTCTTAGCTCACGACCAGATCTCAGTGCTGCTGTTAATTTTTACAGTCGCTTTCAAAGTAATGCTACAATGCATCAATGGGCTTGTCTTGTCCAAATTTTACGCTATTTAAAAGGGACTCTAAATGTAAGATTATTCTATCCTAAGTCTGTCTCAGATGTGTTAGTGGGATATGCTGATGCTAATTGGGCTAACGATGAAGATCGTAAGTCTACGTCAGGCTTCCTTTTTGAATTACATGGTTCTTTAATATCATGGAATACCAAGAGATAAACTGTAATTGCCAGATCAACTGTGGAATCTGAGTTAATATCTTTGAGTGAGGCTTGTGAAGAACTTTTATGGATATGTTCTCTGTTAGAGGATTTTCACATTGATGTTCCTTATCCTGTAAATATATTTGAAGATATTCAACCTTGTATAAAATCTGTAACTCGATGGAAGCAGAAACGTTCGAAGTGTAATGATGTGAAATACCACTTTGTAAGAGATCTTGTATTAAAAGAAATTGTTAGAATTTCTTATGTTTCCAGTAAGGATATGAAAGCTGATATTATGACCAAAGGACTTCCAAAACCAGCCTTTGTAAAGCTTAGGCATTTACTCAATGTATTTTAATTTATATTGTCAAAACCTAATCAAAATTAAAATAAGGCGGAGTGTTATAATATGCACATCGTCATTCACTTGTTTTTCTATGCACTTATATATGTTACCTCTGTACTCGAACTAGTCAGTTGTAGAATAAACTGGTTAACGTGTGGATCAGGCTGTTATTTCACACATCATATGCTGTGCCTGGACTAAACAAAGTCCATTAATTTTTCCTTCTCTCACAAGTCCACTAAGTTTCTCATTAGATTCTGTTCACCCCACCTCACTCTGCAATTTCACCACGACCCTTTCCTCCTTTTCCGCTCTGACCTGAGCAGGTAAAAATTCCCATTGGCAAACCTTTCCTCAAACTCATATACCGGCCCCAGGGGCCCAGTAGGAAATATCCCTTTCCCTCCCCCCTCTCCCAGCCTACTTCCCCTCTCCTCACCATTCTGTACATATGACAACATTTTTGTTGGTTATTGCCTTGAAGACAAACGAAGACATCTGCAAGCTTGCATTGTAAGTGCTTGTCTCTTATTTTTGTGTATCTGTCAGCTCCATCCCCATCAACTTTGTGTGTACTTCTTGCGATATATACACGCAATAGAATCCATGAGGTGTTGCAGAAATACATAGAAAACATAAAAGAACAACTCACACATGAAATTAAAATATTCAACCACATGTGCGGTCTTCTTCAGCAGTCAGCCTGACTACAGGGTTGATACGCATTGCCAGTTTTGATTTTCCCTGACTTTTTCCTGACTTTTTCCTGACTTTTTCCTGACTTTCCAGACCAAAACACAGATTTTTCCCTGACTTTTAAAAATCACCTCATTTCAAGAAAAGTAAAGAAAAAATGAGCATTACGATTTAATACAGCTTCAAATAGGATGACATGAAAACAATGTGACCAGTGTGGAGTCAATGCTCGAGGTCATACGTCATCCGAAACCTATGCTAACGGCAGATAACTGCCCGCACATCTCAGAAAACACAGCCTTCAACTTAAAAAATAAACCTTGTCTATAGAGTGCATTAAAAAATAAATGTTAAATGCAGTTTTGAAAGAAAACAACACTTGCCTTCTTTTCGGTTTTCATTCACTAGAATTAATGATTATATATCTTAAACTTAATTATCGTATTTTTCATCATTTTATTAATAACTGGAAGAATTACTAGAATATGTAAAATTAACAATAAATAGGGTCAGTTAAATAAAACACGCCGGCCAGCTAACCCAAAGACAGCTGGTTCTTGCTATGGTAGAAAGTGTTTCAAATCTTTGAACAGTGATCGTGAAGCATATACTTAAGGGAGCTACCTCTCGCCAAAAAAGCCACTGCACACCATCTTAATTCCAGGGCTACGCTTACGCAGTGATATTTTTTTATTTTGATTTGAACAAAAGTTCAATATTTGCTTTCCTCGGGGCATTTTTTGCTACGAAATTCCCAAGTTAAGAAAAATCTCGTCAAAATTGATGGATTTTGGCTTTTTTTTTCGATGTGTATCGCCACGGCGCAAAATCTTATTTGGAAAATTCATCCGAACAAAGACTAAAAGAATCCTTCATCTACAAACGGAGACTAACATTATGCAGATATTCTACAACTAGGCTACAATTTGGGTACTCCTGAGCCCTAGCACACAGTTTCACAAGGTTTGCTCGTGCCAAAGCATTCGAAATCGGCGGCAACACCTTCCCCTCCACCAGAATTTCCCTCTGGTGCCTCCCCTCTGGCGACTCGACATTTCGTGAAGCATACACGAAATTAGTGGATCATTTTCACTATTGTCCCTAGGGGAATTTTGGAATATGAGGTTGGCGAAGCACTCTGGTGTTTCAGAAACAACTGCTGAGTCCTGAGCTTTGGGAATCTTTCAGATATGTTCTGTGAAGCAAAGAGAGGGTCAAGTGTTTCAAGCTTCCAATCCCGGGATTAACCATTCTTACTTCTTTGAAATTATCTTTCTCCGTTGATATTCCGCATTTTTGGTCTTTTGGACACTGTATCCCTGTCCCCTTACCGAGTTATTCGGCGCAAGGCTCAAGCCTCAGCACAATGAAGTATGGGATCTGTAGTGCAGATGAACAAGTCACATGCCAAATCGAATTCGAAAATGGGTAATTTTTTTCTGACCGACAATAAAATTCCCTGACTTTTCCTGACTTTCAAGATACGTTCCAACCCTGGACTACCACTGGAAGGGTTACTCAGAAGGAGAGTAAAGGGGGGGAGTGAGGGGGGAGGGGAGGGAAGAGGAAGGGGTAGAGAAGAGGATTAGAGTGCTCGGTTGATTCCTGGAAAGAAGAGGGCAGTGAAGAGCAAAATGCATGCTTGTTCAATATCGTAAAGATCTAGAGGGGAGGCAGTGGGGGGGGAGGGAGGCAAGGATGCCCGCATTAAAACATTTATTGAACTTGAGACTGTGGGAGGAGGCGTGGGTGGGGATATTAAGGGACGAATTTTGGGAGGAGGGGTTACAAGAGGTTTACATTGCCCATTTAATCGGAGATTGAGAGCCCCAGAAGTCAATGCGACATATAAAGCCCGACAGAGATTGAATAGGAGGAGGGATGTACACCAAATCAGGTGTGGTGGATGAGGGAGGGGGGAAAGAGAGATGAAAGAGGGGAGGGGGAAGGCTCGGAGTCTGGGAGGATTAGAGATGAAGCGGCAGGTTTGACTCATCCTCCTCCTCCTCCTATGCCCCCTCCCATCTCCGAAGAACCCAACCCTATTCATTCACTCAGACCACTCAGTGGTGTATACATATATAAATATTCCAAGCAGACAGATGGAGAAAGAAATTGAAACAATCATTTTGAACTTTTCCACAATACATCACTCTGGCATGAATTCGTTCGAACCGATCGTTTTATAACATCACACAACTAGAGATGAGAAATTGGATATTTAGGGTTTTAGAATTGGCTGCTTATCTTGATAAAAATTTAATAGATAATACGACTGAAGACCGCCACCCTTTCTGCGGAAATATAAGACGACTACTTTTTTTAAACTCTGTCTCGTGATTTCCATTTCACGTAAGTCTGAACAATATAGGTATAAGGAGTTGAAACAACGTTGGGCGTCACTGATCAGTCACTTTTGTACTTCCCCGTTATCATTATCTCGAAGGAAAAATGACTCCTCGATATCTCTGGTTTATTAGTGGAGAACTATGTTGTTTTCAGGGGTATTTCATACATCTACCGCCTTTGAGAATAAATAGGGTTTATCGATTCTCCAGATTCCTCATTATACCCACAGTTACGAGTTCCTGTCATCATAGATTATCCAAAATGACGCTAATAAGCGTGAGAAGTGATGAATGAGAAATGATGAATGAATATTTTCTGTATTTTCGAGAAAGACTGATAAAATCAATCATTTGTTCAGATCCACAACTCAAGGAACCACCCTGCAGGCACACCATTGGCCATTTACTCGATTTTAATGTAAAAATTGCATACACATCGTAAAAACGGCTTCAGGCGTCGACGTCAACTTTACATTAACGCAGCGAAAACGCAGTGTCAAAATTGGCGTCAAATACAACCAATATGATGCAAAGCACGGTCATAGAGAAGTAAGGTCCAAACAGTTTACATGAACAGACAGCATTGCCACCTGCGAAATAATGACTGGTAGCCCCTCGAATTCGCCCAAGGTCTTCGAACTACATAAGGACGTACTGAACCAATAAATAAAACAGTTTCAATAAACCAGTCGGACCCATAGTATAATCTAAAATAACGACACGTTTCAAGAGTTGACTATTTCTGCTCTTCCCGCGAGTCGTTCAGAGAAATTTCATACATGAATAATCAATACCCGCCATTGTCCGTATCCTCATAGATTAATATTCTACACTATTCAAGAGATAAAAATAGCCAGTATTTACAGACCAGCACTTCTAATTTCAACCCATATTTACGACGACATGGAAGGATAGGACATGGAAGGATCGACGAAGGGTAAACCGTTGATGAGAAGCTGAGCTCAACTTCGGATCAACGACCGAGCATTAGCAGTTTCTTTAGAATCGACCAGATTTCTACGTCAACGGATCCGAATGTGACAGCAGAGGGCAGATATTAGAATGTGGGCAAATATCCATAAAGATCGTTTCAGCAACGCCAAAAGTGCAACACCATCTCATCCAAAAAATGTAAACCCATAGCGATCAGTAAAATCATTTTCCCGGAAGAATTCCTATCCCTTCCGAGTCAAAAACGTTGCCATTTTTGAAATGTGGACTGTGTACAAGAAAAAAGGTTCGACGGGAAACTCGTCCACGATGATACAAGGGGTGCAGTGCCTCTTCTAGGCCCACAGTGTTTTGAGGAATTTCACTAAAATATGTGCCTAATAAGTAATGCGAACTCAAGTTTTGCAGATTTCTCTTAGGTCCACTCATTTTCTCGTTTAATCTTACAATCAATAACCCTTCCTTACACATGTTCATTATTCACTGTAATATGTCTAAAGTCGGAAAATACACATATTCAAAGATGGTAAGATACTTCTTTTTGTTTCTCTTTCAAAAATCATTCGTGGAAATTTCTTCACGTAGTGTCATCAGGCAGCAAATGTCATTACGCAATTGGACACTTTTTATTGACGCCAACGTCCATGAACGTATTGTAGATTTATTGCAAACTAATGAACATATCACGACACAACGCGTACACGTCTTAAAATAAATACGCAGAAATTATATTATATATCACCTATAAATTTAAATATATAAAATTCATAAAGAACTGCCTGAAATAATCGTAAGAATGTAATATTTTATCGTATGTCACAAAACATACTTCGACTGGAAAATTAGCGTCGGCAAACGTATTAAGCAACAACGATGCTCACAACAAAACTGATCGTAAGTATAAAATATTTCTTTTCACTCGTTACTCAAAAGAGTACATTACAACCCCATATCTCGATTGCAACTAATTTAAACAAGCAAAAATAGAAGCCTCAGTACTGATTTCAATGCTTTTCAAATTTAAGTCAAATAAATGTTACCCTTTTTGGCCCCAGGGGGCCCTGAGGCCTCATTAGCAATTATTCACTTTTTCTCTACAAGACAAAAAAAAATAAGTCCTTGAAGTCCTTTTTGTTCTCGAGGTATAAGAGTACAAACAATAACATTAACAAATTTATGTATTAGGTAATATACGTATGCATGTAGGTAAGATAAATATTTACAAAAAAATGAATATAGCTTTGACAAATTGAATTGAATGGTTTGCGACCTGATTATGTCGCACAGCGACGAAACTGGTCGTCATTAAAGTCACCAATGTGAAATTTACAAAGTTAATCATTTCAACAGAATATAGCTTTAAAAACAAACAGATCCTCACTAATCCAGACACAATGGCGAGGGGAGTTGTCCAAATTATCCTAGGATTTCTCAAAAGAATCATTTATGAAGTCTTTTAACGCATTACCTGTCACATACGGCTTACATGACTACTCCCCATAAGATTTCAAATAAAATAGATGCCTAAGTTTCACAATTAAACGTGAAGAAAATATATCACGTGGTATTCTCGAATGGTAAAGACAATTGATACAATTTCATATACAGTAAAACCTGCCTTAAGAAGAAACTGAGTTGAACGGAACGTGTTTTATCCGGAACAAAAGCTTGTCCCGGCGATCGTAATAGGGTTTTTACATGCATTGGTACCCTGTTAAACGTAAACAGAATCCATTCCTGGGCACGTGAACCTGGGTGAAGCGGAATTGCAAAAAAAATTCAATGCACAATTTCTACCGTAAGGAAGTAAAATTCTAAAATATTTTTAACAGTGCGAAGAACTCGCGGAGCTATCCGGGGGCTGATGCAGATTCGGTTCATAATTTAACTATGATGAATTGAAAATTTACTCTACATCTACTTACTTAGGTCGAAGTCAAAGGAGTCGATTATTTAACGAGAAGTTAAATAATCGACTGCGGCGAATAACCAATCGGACGAAGGAAAATTGATGGAAAAGGCAATTCGAGGAAATGGAGAAACTGCAAAAAGAAGGGGAAGTGGGTGCGTTATACGCTGGAGTAAAATTGCTATCGGGAGGTAAGAAAGGTCAAACGGTACCAAATATTAAGGATAGTGGAGGTAAGGTATTAATCGAGCAGGAAGATATTCAAGATCGGTGGAGAGAATGCGTGGAGAAGTTATATGACAGCGATAGTAGACCAGCAAATTCATTCATAGAACATGAGGGAACACTGGGTGAAGATAATCAGGCCAATGATACTCGACAGTGAAATAGAAAAAGCATTGAAACAAATGAAGGCGAGAAAAGCTCTAGAAGTAGATAACATACCTTAGGAGCTGCTAAAGAACTTAGTAACGAAAGGGAGGCATGCTTTTTTCGAACTTATACGTAGGATCTACGAGGATTACACAAATATAGCCGGAGGACTTCGCTAAAAGAGACTAGGTTCCAATCCCTACGAAGAAAAAAGCGTCAAAATTCGAGGACTATGGAACAATCAGTTTGATTTGACACGCACGCACGCATTACTCAGCCCGAGCGTCACAACGGGTGGCCCATAGGATTTTTGAGCATTGTAGGTATTTTTTAGGCTACAGAGTGGGTCAATCAGTGGGATTCAAAAGTATAGACCCGACAACAGCCTCCGAGTAAATCTGTGTAACGCAGGCCTTCATTGCCGAAAAAACTTAAGGGAAGCACTAATGAATAAATGTTACTTCCATAGCGAAAATGATTTCAACACGCTCTCTCAAGATAGCTGCGAAACGTCAAACAAAAAACTCTCTTCTCTGTGGTTTCATAGAACATCAAAAAGATAGCACACAGAATTACCGAAAACCTCGAGCCGACATTCATCTAGCTAAATGCGATATAAATTTAGAAATAGTTAATTTCCGTTGCGTAAAGAACAAAGGTGCCGAAGTTGAGCGAAGTTGAAAACGCAGATATAGTAATTGGAACAGAGAGCTGGCTTGAGGAGGATATTAACGACAGTGAGGCTTTTCCGACAGGATATAAAATCAATAGACGTGATCGAACCGACAGGACTGGAGGCGGAGTATTCATAGCATTTATAGCGATTTATATGAACAAACACCCCCAAGGCATGACCCACGAGAGCGGCCAATAGATGGCAGTAGGGCTGCAGTTCACCAACCGGCAGAGACAGAATGACAAAAACAGAAGGCAAAATGAAAGAATAACACAAGGAGGTCCGAATTCGATTCCCGGTCAGTTGAATTTATTCATCCACATCTACGTAATACCCTGCGAGCCACCACGAGGGTGTGTGGCAGGGGGTGAAGATCACCAAACATGCAATATTGACATGCAAGTAGGGTATTTAATGGAGAAATGCTAGATAATATGGTCAAATGCAGCTAGATGGTTAGTATCTACATAATATGAAATGGATTATTGGTTGTTATTACATGCATCATTCACTACAGACTACTCTTAACTATATTTCACCTACCTATCCCTTTGCTACGCTGCCCATTGTTCTCTCTTATGGTACGCGGGAAAAATGACATTTTAAATCTATCTGTACGACAATCTATCTCTCTAATTTTGTTAATATGATCAAACCTAGCATAATACGCAGGGGTTCTCAATATATATCTAACATCATCTGTGAACAACTCAGTTTCGAATTTACTTAAAAGGTTTAACCTAAATTTTAACCTGCGTTCTGATGGTAATTCCCATCCTAGTTCTTCTATTAAACTCGTAACACTTATACAATTATCATTACGGCCTTTAACAAACCTAGCAGATCTCCTTTGCACGCGCTCTAAGTCTTTTATCATACCTTCCTCGTACGGATCCCATATTCTAGCGGCATATTCTAAATGAGGTCTGACAAGTGCAGAATAGCTTCTTTCTCGTACACCCTCATCGCATTTGCCCAGAACCCATTTTACGAATCCTAATCTATGGTTTGCTACACTAGTTATTTCCCTGATGTGTTTCCCCCATGACATGTCTTCAGTGATGGTGACGCCTAAGTATTTAATTGATTCTACGTTACATATTTTGTTTTCTTTGATGCTATAATTATTCCGGGGAAGGCCATTCTTTTTCCAAAAATTCATAATCGCGCATTTCTTCAAATTTAATTCTAGCTGCCATCTATAACACCAATCATCAATCGCATCTAAATCCTTAGCTAAACACTGTCTGTCCTCTTCATTTCTAATTTCCCTATACACTACTGTATCATCGGCAAAAAGACGGAGCTTGCTATTTTTTACTACACTATTCAAGTCGTTTACGTACAGAAGAAATAAAATTGGGCCTATCACGCTTCCCTGGGGAACACCCGATGTAACTTTTACTTCGCCTGAGCTGACACCATCTAATACCACCCTTTGAACGCGTTCATGTAAGAAGTTTCCTATCCAGCCTACTATATTACTGTCTATTCCGTATGATGCTAACTTCGCGAGTAACTTATAGTGGGGAACCTTGTCAAAAGCTTTTCTAAAGTCAAGAAACGCTGCATCTACCTGTACGTTACCTTCTCCGGAAACTAAAATATCGTGAACAAAAAGACCTAATTGAGTTTCGCAAGACCGTCCTTTTCTGAACCCATGCTGGTTTGTTATTAATAAATCCTGGCTGTCGAGGTTTCCCATTATTGATGTAACTATTATATGCTCTGTAATTTTACATGATAGTGACGTTAATGATATTGGTCTATAATTACATGGCTGTTCCCTATCTCCGCTTTTATAAATTGGGGTCACGTTTGCTATCTTCCAGTCTTTGGGAACCGCGTGTTCTTCGAGGGATTTGTTAAATATTACTTTAAGATACGGAGCCATTTCGAGAGCTAATTCTTTATAAACACGAGCTGGAATTTCATCAGGACCTGAGGACTTGTTTGGGCTAATGTTACTTAGTAAGGATACGATTCCCCTACAAGATATATCGATCGGGGGCATTGGTTGTTGAAATCGGTCTGGTATGGTTTCGCGGAAACTATGCATAGGTTGATTAAAAACACTCTGAAAAAAGTAATTCAAACAATTTGCCTTATCTAAACTAGAAGTTTTTATTTCGCCTCCTTCGTTTTTCAAGGAATTAACCGTTGACTTTTTAGTTCCCTGTACTTCCCTAACATTTTTTTTTCAACCAGCGCAAACAGCAGTAAATAGTGTTGCATCGAGACTCGAGACTTTCTCGTCTCGTCTCGAGTCTTGTCTCATTTTCGAGAAGAGACCGTAGTGGAGAATTCGAGTCGTGACGCGAGACGAGACCGCTTTTTGACGGACGAGACGATACCACTTCTACGAGACTCTCGAAAGTCTCGTAATACAGATATTAATTGGTATATGGTGTAATGTGATTAATTGGTATTTAGTGTAACACTACCCCTACAACTAATGTAAGTCCACCTACTATTGCGAAGTAAATGTCAAGTCTTCCTAAAATATAAAATTTGCAATATATTTCAATGATAACTTTGCGATAAATTAGCTAACCATTGAAAATTATTTTTTTCCGATGCTGCTATTTCTGATGGCACGAACTTGACTTCTGGAGCCAAGTAAGGGAGTGTTATTGGCTTGCTATTTTTCCTTAGCGTATAGTTGTGCTAGCTTACCTATTATAAATACGTTGGAAAACTTATCCAGCAAAAAATGTACTATTTTCTGAAATATTAATTTTTAGTACTCACTTCTACAAAAATATATCATGGATTATACTCGTATATGAGGTAAAGTATCGCACTTGCAGTCCTGGTTATAGCTTACCTGCCAAGAAAAAAGGATGCCGCAATTTCGAATTGCGCACTGCACATCACCTCGGCGAAAGGATGGATGATAATTGAAATCACTATATAACTAATAAATTCAGGCTTCACTTTGTGGAACCTCTCCATATCGGACATCAAAACATTACTTGGACCATTACTTGAATGTTATGATTTCTGAAATCACTATGTACCTCTTCCTGCATGATGTAGCTTCTTAGGTTAGTGAGGATGTTTAGCATAATGTCGTTAAATTGTGTCGAGGATGATACGAGAAAAAATAATAACTATAATTGGTTTTCCTTCGTCTTTAATTGTTTTCATTAGCTTTTATATTGCTAACCAAAATTCCATTCAATCAAAAAATCCACTACTGGAGCATCTAACCGGAATTTATTCATCAGTCACTTATTGTAACTCCATTCATCCTACTTTTCCCACAAACACCTAGCAGGTACTCCATTTCAGCTGCGTTCAATCCATTCTTAGAGGGGCAGTAGGGTGTTTCATTTTCCCAAAGATGTGATTTTCATATGAGAACGCTTACGCCCCGAGTTTCAGTGATGTAAAGGTATATATACCAAGTTTCAACAAGATTGGATAATATTTAGAGGTCGCACACTTTGATCACTTTTATCTCAAACTTGTGAAATTGTGCTAACGGGCTTTGTACTAAAAGTGCTTTGTACTCACGGGTTTCTCAAGTATTTTTTTTCTTTTGCTGGTAGTTGAACTTTAAAATGGGAACCAAAAGAGGAATTTGACTCCTGGAAAAGGTGCTCCCTTCAAAGGAACAAGTCTTTTAGTTTTTAGTTACCATCACAAGGAAATGAAAGAAAAACTTTCGGATGCCGCTAAATCTACCAAAACTAAACTACGGAAAGTGTGGCGAAAAGCAAATATCCCTGTTAAGGCGGAGAATAACATTCGTGCTAATATACAGATGCTGTTCAAAGAATACCAAAATCTGGGTAAAGAGAAATCGAGAAACACGGATAAAGAAAATATGAAACGGCAGATTTAGAAAAGTGATCTCATCGAGTTATTTGACATTTCCCGACAAAATGTGATGGACATGACTAGCGTATCACAAGAAGATAAAGAATTTCTTAGGGCACAAAGAGAAGATTGTATGAGTTCGTCAATGAGTGGAGTAGACAAAGTATTCACCTGGAAAGTAAGAACTAAGTGTACAAAAGAAGAAAAAAATGTTTATATAAGAATAAACATTACAAATCTATCACTGAAATCAATAAGACAGTTATGCTGGAAGATTCATCTCCATCGACATCAGCACCTAGCGACGACGAGTTTTCGCCTCCAGCATTGAAAAAAAATATGCTCAAGTCCCAGATTAAAACCACTTGATCAGACACTCACGTCTACTTGGGATCGAGAACAGCTCTCTATTCGACAAGCAAGTACTTCATTTATATATAGCAACTGCAAAGAGCCTTGGCCACGATGTTTCAAAAATTTCCGTATCTGCAGCTACCGTTTACCGAGCTCGGGCGATGAATAGAAGTAAAATAGCTCTAAGAAAATAGAAGAGTCACTCTTTGAAAATCCTCCTCATTTGATCTTACATTGGGATAGTAAGCTGTTGCCCTCAGTTACCCATGGGAGTGTCAAAACTTTGGAAGATAGAGTTGCAGTTCCAGTGACTGGCAAAGATTTTGAGCACTTGCTTGGCGTACCTATTGCCCTGAAAGGCACTGGTGATCGAATGGCTGAAGTAATTATTCAGGAAGTGGATCGATTTTGGCTACGTGACAATATCATCGGTATGTCTTTTGATACCACGGCATCTAATACGGGACTGATCCAAGGGGCATGTACCAGAGTTGAAAGGGAATTTGGACGAACATTGTTGTGGTTGGCTTGCCGTCATCACACCCATGAATTAATATTGAAAGGAGTGTTTGATGAGTGTTGTGGCATTCCATCAAGTGGTCCTGACATCCAGATTTATCGGAAGTTCCAAAGTCTGTGGGCTTCACTTGATAAGAATTCATATACGACAACGCTGGATGAAGAAAGTCCCGTTCAAGGCTTTCTAGAAGAACAACGAGTGAAAATGGTTAACTACATCCAAAATCTCCAAAAAGACGGAAGTCATCCAAGAGAAGACTACAAAGAATTATGACAACTCTCACTCCTGTACATAGGAGGTTGGTCTAAAAATGAGTTCGTTCTCAGGGGCTCTGCATCAAGCAAGGTGGATAGTAAAGGCAATATAGGCACTTAAAATTGTCCTCTTCACTAAACAGTTGAATATTCCTCAAGGAGAATTGAAAGGAATGAAACGGGTTGCCCATTTTGTCAGCCTCATATGTTCGCTTTTGGCATGAGGCAACTGTGCGTCGATGGGTTCCAAGGAATGATTTGGTTATGCAACAGCTTTTGAGCATTTACCCAGATGCAGACATCAAAAACAGTGCTCTCACAGTTGCTAAGAGACACATTTGGTATCTGTCAGAAACAAACGTAGGATTGGCTTTTTTGGACAAACGTATTACTCAGGCTGAGAAGGAAAATATGGCTAAAAATTTAGAAATCAAATCCGCAAAGAAAAAGGAAATGAAACGATTAGAGGGTAAAAACTTATTTTTTGAAGGAAGAGACCTGAGCCATTTTGTTACTAATAAAACAAAGACGTTCATTGAATTGCTCAGATAAAAAAGTTTAACGAATCGATCAGTGACGAACAACAAAAACAATTCTTGAGGAGAATGTAGTCGAGCATCATAGAAAAGTCGTCACCAAGCGAACAAAAGAAGGGATTACATCATTCAAAGTTGATGATTAAAAAAAAAATGTTTTGCCTATAATACTACTAGTGCCTAGTTACAACATTATTTGTTACAAAATGAAACACCTTAAGGGGCAGGGTAACTTGTGAAAAAATCTGTTTACAGACTGTCGACTTTTACACTACCTACTACGATGGATTGGTGGCATATAATAACAACGGTTTTCACGATACACTGTAAAGACGCAGCTATGTCGCAAGTTATCTCTTTTGTGTGTAATTCCACACTGATTGAAGCGATAAACACATTTATTAAGTCTAAATCGGCCATTGTCAACCATCCTGTAGATTTCAATCAATGTCCATGTCTCTCAAGTCTTTCTTTAGTGCTTTTTCTTCATCGATGTCATATGATGCTTTAACGGTTTAGTGGCAAACAATATAGTTTCAGACATCAACAAGTAAACGTGGCTCAATTTCAACGACGGAAAGTTAAAATTTTCGAACAAGATTTTCCCTTTTTGGAAGCAATTGTCGTTCATCCACCACCGCTGTCTTATGCTCTCTCTCTCTCTCAGGTTTGCACTTCGACTCCGCCAGCACACTCAATCTCCCTCCCTCCCCTCCTCTCCCTTTCCACTCCCACCCCACCCTCCCCAGCGATATTTCACGCGGATTTCATTCTCGCATCGTGACCCTCACTCGCGTCACCCAACTCTTCCCACGACCGACATTCATAAACACGACAAAACATTTCTAGGCATCCAATTTTGATTCGAGGAGTCAACCATATTAACCAAAAATGAAATAAAATACAATGAAATGATGAAACGATTTGGCATGATGCGGTAGTAATTCCATGCCATTAACAGTAATGAAACTTCTCGCACCACACGCCGAAGGCATGTCCAGATTATGCGGATCCAGATTGGTGAGGGTCTACTATATGCGTATATTAGGCAAGGATTCGATCCACTCATCCTCATGAAAATGTGGGCCGATGTGGTAGTGGTGCCACATCGAAGCTCCACAGTAAACCACCCGCGGTACACGCCGGAGGCCAGCCGGGATCAGTCTTCACTACTCTTAAATGTTTTTAGTCATTGGGTCAGGAATTGAGGATTCTATCGAATGTTATCGAAGGCATGGATTCGCGAGTCGATCGAATCCTCCCAATTCTATCGAATCTTGTCGAAGGTATGGATTCATGAGTCGATCGAATCCTCCCAAGCAAGATTCGAACCCCTATTGACCGAGTGGCAAGTGCGCTGCGTCGGGCTATATCTCCTATCGCTCGAAATCTCGCCTTCCTCGGGATTTCTCATTGCGACGTCATTTTACTTCAAGATGATTGGTAATTAGCGCGAAAATTCATTGCGTCATACATGAGCACACTGTATATACATAAGCAGAGATTATACGGTTATAACACACGTAACCAGCATGGGTTCACAAAAGGACGGTCTTGCGAAACTCAATTAGGTCTTTTTGTTCACGATATTTTAGTTTCCGGAGAAGGTAACGTACAGGTAGATGCAGCGTTTCTTGACTTTAGAAAAGCTTTTGACAAGGTTCCCCACTGTAAGTTACTCGCGAAGTTAGCATCATACGGAATAGACAGTAATATAGTAGGCTGGATAGGAAACTTCTTACATGAACGCGTTCAAAGGGTGGTATTAGATGGTGTCAGCTCAGGCGAAGTAAAAGTTACATCGGGTGTTCCCCAGGGAAGCGTGATAGGCCCAATTTTATTTCTTCTGTACGTAAACGACTTGAATAGTGTAGTAAAAAATAGCAAGCTCCGTCTTTTTGCCGATGATACAGTAGTGTATAAGGAAATTAGAAATGAAGAGGACAGACAGTGTTTAGCTAAGGATTTAGATGCGATTGATGATTGGTGTGATAGATGGCAGCTAGAATTAAATTTGAAGAAATGCGCGATTATGAATTTTTGGAAAAAGAATGGCCTTCCCCGGAATAATTATAGCATCAAAGAAAACAAAATATGTAACGTAGAATCAATTAAATACTTAGGCGTCACCATCACTGAAGACATGTCATGGGGGAAACACATCAGGGAAATAACTAGTGTAGCAAACCGTAGATTAGGATACGTAAAAAGGGTTCTAGGCAATTGCGATGAGAGAGTCCGAGATAGAAGCTATTTTACACTTGTCAGGCCTCATTTAGAATATGCCGCTAGTATATGGGATCCCTACGAGGAAGGTATGATAAAAGAATTAGAGCGCGTGCAAAGGAGATCTGCTAGGTTTGTTAAATGTCGTTATGATAATTGTATAAGTGTTACGAGTTTAATAGAAGAACTAGGATGGGAATTACTATCAGAACGCAGGTTAAAATTTAGGTTTAACCTTTTAAGTAAATTCGAAACCGATTTGTTCACAGATGACGTTAGATATATATTAAGAACCCCTGCGTATTATGCTAGGTTTGACCATATTAACAAAATTAGAGAGATAGATTGTCGTACCGATAGATTTAAAATGTCATTTTTCCCGCGCACCATAAGAGAGAACAATAGGCAACGTAGCAAAAGGGATAGGTAGGTGAAACATAGTTAGAATAGTCTGTAGTGCATGATGCATGTAATAACTACCAATAATCCCTTCCTTATTATGTAGATTTTAACCTGTACTATACCGTAGTAACTAATATTCTATTGTAATAACTACTGCAATTACTTGCAATAACTAATAATCTACTGTAGTAACTAATAAACTATGACCCTATTTTCTAGCATGTCTACATTATATATCCTACTTACATGGCAATAGTGCATGTTTGGTGATCTTCACCCCCTGCCACACACCCTCGTGGTGGCTCGCAGGGTATTACGTAGATGTAGATGTAGATGTAAAACTTCATTTAAACATCAGTCGCACGGAGCATGACATGCTAACACGTCAAAATTAAACTGCGCTCAAAAATGGCAGTAGTGGTTGTTGTCCCCAAAAGTTAATTGAAAATTGTGGTCATTGTTTCTTCATCATGAAAGGGTCGCTACATTAAAACACCTAATTCTTTGCGTGACCTTCAACAATATTATGTTCTCCCGTTTGCGCCGAAAATCGTGAGAATCGAAGCCAATCTATTCAGATCATTTGATTGGAATTCTCCAGCAGTAGTGAATTCAGGGATGACTCTTGGGAGAAAAATTTCGGCGATGAAGCAGCAGTATTCTCTTTCGCCACCATATCTCTGCAGCCATAAACGCACAACGGAAGCACTTGAAAAAATTTTCAATTTCACCACGTGAAACAGCAAAATCCCGCAATGAATAATTATGTACGACGTTTTCTATGCACAGGCCTGAAAATGTATCCGAAAATATACACAATTAGGCTTTGATATACGTCATATTAAATATCACTTACACTGTTTTTACTTACCATGCCCATGCTTTTGTATGGGTATCATAGAGAGGCACACCCAACACATGTCAATGGTGCATGTTTGGTGATCTTCACCCCCTGCCATACACCCTCGTGGTGGCTCGCAGGGTATCACGTAGACGTAGACACAATGATTATAACATACACATATTTCAATGACTCTGTGTGAGCAATGATCAAGCACTTGACACACACAGTCGTGCTGGATGGTGAAAAATGGTAAATCCACACGAGAAAGCGACTCACCGGCACCACAAAGACCCGACGGCCTTCGACCCGTATGGAGCCAGTCACGTTTCATCCGCTGAAGGAGGCGAATCGCCGTCAGGGACACCTCGTGAGTCTTCTTTTCAAATTCTAGACGACTGGCGAATCTCAGCACATAAATGCATGGATCTGGAAAGGAGACAAGACTGGCGTCAATCTTCCGCTACGAGTCCAAGTTCCACAACAACCGGTCTCTGGACTCATCCAAAAATAACTAAACAACGCACAAAACAGTGGAGGCAGGGAACACATTCATTACAGAGCCTCTATTTCATCGGTTCAGAGCAGCAGAGGCTGAAACAGTAGAGACAACTGAAGAGTGCTGACGATGGGGATCCGAAGTCTAATATATTTTAATCAGTTTTGCGACCAATACCACATTGACTCGTTCGCCAATTTTAGATTTCCATTTGAATGTTCTCCCAGCCAAGAGGCGATTTCGTTGGTGACTAGTTTTCTTTTCCATAAAAAACTCCTCTTAATGGAAATCATTTGTTTACTAATATTTTTGCATTCACCTATGAAAAGAAATCAATCATTAAAAGTTCAATTCAATTCTAACTCATTTAATATCTAACGAGTCGAGGAAAGCATAAGTTGAGTTCTAAAGGTATTCATTTTCGAAAACAAAGGATGTCATGATTCAGCCATGTTCTGTACGCCCAAGTGCTCTCTTTGCGACGTGTTAATTTGCTTTTGCGCCCGTGTCGCCTCCGCACACCTGCCATCCTCCGTTTCCCATCAATCATCCAAATAGTAAGCCTTTTCATGATTTTTCATGAAAGGGATCGCTGAAGCCGAAGGGGAAGGCACTCACTAATTAGGTTACCCAATCACTTAGCATCAAGGTCAATGCAAACAAGAGAGGGTGACACCGTCGCTAGTCCCGACACATCCAAAATTTTATATTTTCAAATCGAGTATATCTCACAAGAATAATTCCGCGAGAGCACTAGACTACCAACCAGGGATGACAATCGAAACGAAAATAAAGTCAAAACTAGTAACTAACTCAACAAGTGTCATCACTGGGAGGAAAATGCAGGAGAGCGAAACGAAATGGGATTATGATATCCGAGGGACTGAACTAGGAAGTCGACACTAAACACCAGAGTCAAGACTACTCCGGGTCGAAATGAAAAGAACGGAACTAAACTCAATTTTGGTATGGTTTAGTTACGACCCGGTATGACTAACGTGCTTCTCGTTCGTAAGGTTTAGTTTTGCACCACACACACAATGAGTAGCGATTCGTGAATTTGCAGACGCTTGAATATTCTGATTCCTCCTTCCTTTCGGCTATAAGCATAGCAAAACAGCAAACAACATGAAGGCCAGAGGTTATCCCTCGCCTCGAAGCCTCACTTGAATGCCTCGAAGTACAGCAATAATGGGACTCTCGCATGCCTTAACGACGAGCATCCTACCGTTCATGGCAGTGAATACTTACCCAACCAGACTTAGCAAAGGGAACGCGTAGCAACTAGAAACAATGTGTAGGTATACCTAAGAAAACCACTTGTCAGATAGCAACGAGGGAGACATATTTCATCAGATATTCCATGACTGTGCAATCATTTGTAAGAATGGAGGAGGAATAAGCACTTCTAAAATATGTAGCGTCTTCCGATTTTCATAACTTCTTTTGCATTGGGGTGGGGAGGAGGATTAATAACCTGAAAAAAACATGAAATAAACAAATTTGCATCATTTACTGTAAGTTTGCCAGCGGCGTAAGTTAACCCAGACTGCACATTATCACATTAAAATTATATTTTTTTAAACTACGTTAACCGTGTAAGTATTAGCGTCAAATTATTTACCAGATGACAGAGAATGAATTCGAAGCCCAAATGATAGAATATAGATAGATTAGATATAGAAAATAGGAAATTTCAGAAAAAAAGTGATCGTCCATTTAGAGAGATCGTACATTTATGTGTGTGTTTTCGAAGAACGATAAGATCAAATGGGCGGAGAAAGTCACTAATGAAGGATGCTACAGAATAGTTGAAAGAGATAAAAGATGTATACAGATGAGAACTTACAAGCGGAAAAAGCTAAATGTACACTGTATGCCACAACCACCTCTAAAAACTATACTAGAAGGACAGATGTATGGAAAGAATTACTGAGGAAGATTGAGGCTAGAATACACCACAAAGAAAACCGCGATGAGATGAGAAAAGAGCAAAGAATAAAAATGAGTCGGTTAGCTGAGAGGAGAAAGAGGTAGAGATAAGCAGCCGAGGAATATACGGAAAGCCGAGTGCTGACGAGAACACTGGGCGAGAGAAAATGTCTGCAGGATATCCATCATGGTCAGACGTCTCCAAGGCAAGAACAAGTTCCGAAACCCTGAAGTACGGTGCATTTCCGTAGAAAATGGATACGGAGCAGCCATCGACGAAGAGGAAGAAGCAGCTACCTCTATGAATTCGGCAGAATTTCCTAGAGTCCTGCAGGAATTTAAACACGAAGAGGTATCCGTGAAACCATTTTCTTTTTCCGATGAAGAGAGAGTCCCTGTTTACCCAAGGTGCATTCACGTCTATCGCTCCACAGGTAAAAGCTCAATTAAGGACCCTCGAGAACAACACAGGAAAGTCACCCCTGCATCGAACATTTGGGTCGTGAGGCGGCGAAAGGGGAAAGAGTCCACACCACGTAACCTTCGGCAATCGCGAATTAAGAACCGGTCACGGAATGGATTTCTGAAGAAAAAAAATCTTCACGAATTCGAGCCAAAAAAAAGCCTGCCATCCGCGTTTCACAACGAAGGGTGAATTCCTCCCTGGATTCCCAGGTCGCGTGATTCTTATAAAACGAATTTCGTATTGTATCTGAAGCATGTGAGCGAACGCACTCAAGACGAAAAACTGCCACGACGAAAGGAGCCTTTTCACATTATTTCACCTCCCCGAAGTTGTGGGTCTACTTAAAAAAATGAACGTGCTTCTTTCTGTCTTATTTTCCCCTTTCTTTCAATATATTCTGACCAGGAAAAGGAATGAAAGTACGCTGACACACTTTATAAGCTATCGACGCGAGCGTTAAGACGTAACTAAACGTTATGAGTGAGCGACTCGTTTCATTCGGTAAGCTGTCAGTCAACAGTGACGTCTTTTCTAAGGTGATGAAAAGGTCACTTTTAAACGAACGGCGAAGGGAGGAAGCTCTAACTTAGATTACTCCCTTTCGCCGTTAAAAGCACCTAGGGATGCAGGGAGGCAAGTGCATCGAACCAATCAACGTGTAGTAAATTAGACCTGAACGCGGTGGGTGACTCCGAAGAGCAACACCAGTCTCCATTTGTCGCCAAGTAATTTCATGAGCCTGAGCATCAGTTGGTGTTCATCTTGTAAGGGACGATAACACTGTCACGCGTTTTGAGCTCCGTTTTAAACAAAAATTATCGGAATATCGAGATGAAAAAATGAAAAAAAAACGATCCTTCGATAAAAATTAAGGCCAATGCCTAATGGTGAATGTTATACTTGAAAAAACTCCAAATAGAATGACTATCCCTCTGATTTCTACGCTCATGCGCCACTGCTTATGTTGTCTGAAATTGTAACCAAGTTCCGATTGTTTCACCATCCAGATTCCGCACGAGTGCAGAATTGAAGTTTTTTTTTCAACCTCAGCCATACGCACTCACATGCGTCACTAGGCAGAACTTTGGAGAAACACGAGAGCAGAATCCGCGGCAGAGTGAGTCACAGAGCGTCGACGAGCGAGGGCTGTTCATTCGATCGAATCCACTGCCGGGAGCGCGGAACATGCGGCGGATTACTACGCGCACGGTCATTCAGTTGGCGCATTTTGGAGAAACGCACGTCCTCGCTGCTGGTGGCGGGCGTTGGGCGAATCACACAACACTCCTAACTCAGGAGAGTCAACGTGAACACCTTGAAGACTCCCTCTCTACGTAAAAGTCGCCCATAAACGCAATGCGGAGGACACAGCCATTCTTGCTTCGCTGGCGGTTACACAAGAGCCGAGCATTCAAACAGATTCAGAAAACCTGATCTATTACATTTCTTAACGCCGGGAAGGCAATTCTACGCCTAATCCCGGAAAAACAGAACCAAGAAACTGTGGCCACATGAAATCACAACTTCAAGGTTCAGTGCGTCATTGCAGTCAGCACGCGAATGGTCTTGGGAAAACAAGATTAAACTCAATAATACAAAATAAGGCTCCCGTTAATGTTTGCACCATACCCATCAAAACTTACTCTCGATGAGCAAGTGAGACGCAATTCCTCCTCTCTTGTTTCGCATACAGATCAGAACTAGAACGGCGACTGCAGAGAGGGAATGCGATTTTCGAGTTGAGAGAATGCAAATTTCGAAGTTTTGTCGCACTTCCTTTCATTGGCAAATTGAAGGTTTAAGCAGTCGCAAAGGTGAACCCAGATATCCACCTATGCAACAATCTCTTCAGAATATTGACAAAAATAATAAGGCGGAAAAAAAGTAAAATTTCCTGATTATCGAAGTGTTTTCCTCGCAATGTCGATGGTTTTCCACGGGTTTGTCACTAAAATGCCTTTTCGAATTTTTGTTTGGCGTAGCAACCCAGAATTAGCGTGCTATCGGAATTAGCAGCAACCTCAACATGATCCGGGAGCTCTCGACTATTAATAAGGAGACCAAAGTGGCCACAATAAGCCACATTTGAGTGCTCCGAAGTAAAATCCTACAAGGTCTGGATTTTCTCACAGAATTTCCTGATTTAAGCAGTTTTTATTTACTCTCATGAATACCTCCAATTTCTTCAGTCGGAAATTCCGAGAAAATTTCACTACATCAAATTTCTATCTCCATGAATTATCCCCACTATTTCCAAATTTCAATCAAGCGGAACTGTTGAAAAAAAGGTGTTTTCAACAAATGATCCAAAAATGACATCTTCATTCGTCATGCAGGAATCGTGCGTTTGTGTGATTCAAAGTAGCCTCAAGAGACTACGTAGGAAGAGGCCACCTCTAGGTAAGTAGTTAACACCATAATTGTTTTTGTATTAATCCTCTTCTGTACCTTTTTTTAAAACTCAATTAGCACTGATGTCTAAACCGTATGACAATCCAAGTAGTGTTAGCACTCACTTGAGTACTGAAAGCGCTGCTAAAAAGCTAAGTAGAAGGGAAAAATGCAAATTTGGACTGAGGAACTAAACATCATTTTCACATCACCGAGGTCAAAACAAATAAGTTTCAAACTTCAATGAGACACAATAATTGCAATCAAGCATCAAACTAAAATCAGATTTTTAAAAATTTTCCCCTCCAAAGGGGTTAAAATATCCAGATCCTCAACTAATCCAGAAGACGAATGAGGAGTTAAGAGGAGGAGATAGACAAACGCGTGGGTCGCCCAGACTCATGCGACCCATAAAACCTTCAACCACAGCGTTGCATTCCACAAGGGGCTCATTCGCCCCTTCTTTCATTATTCATACTGCGCCCAGCGAGGGCTCAGCATTTGGCCAAATACCGATAAGTTTCGGGTTAAAAATCCTGGAAAAAAAAACAAACGGACGCACAGAAGCGTATTGAGTTAATTTAGTTCGGGCAGCACAGCTCATCGATAGATTGGAAAACATGCAGTCATCAGTCAGGAGGTAGGGACAAAGAAATCTGCGAGTCATTGATTAACCTGTTCGCATCACACGCACTACAACCAATAGTAAATTTGCTTAATAGGGGGAGAATGTTCTCGACTTACTTGGCACAAACATCCCTGAAAAAGTTATTAAAGTTTGAAAATGTCGATGGAATAAGCGACCACAAGGTAGTACACGTAAAATTTTCCCTCAATACTGAAAAAATTTTTTAATTAAAAAGAAAGATTTACCTTTTGAGTAAAGCAGATTTTAACGGATTTAGGCGTGACTTAAAGACATCTTTTGAAAAATTCATGAACATTAGCAAAAATAGTGATACAAACAATACATGGAAAGAGTTCCTCCAAATTACGCGGTCACTTGTCAACAGATAAATACCTCATAAGTATAAGAGCGAAAATAGCGAACCAAGGTGGTACAACGCGGAGGTTAGAAAATGCTTAAAACGCCAACGAGTTAGCCACGCGAAACTAAGAAAAATGAAGAAATATGTAGCTAATAGCGACCTAAAAAATACTATCGAGCATTATAAAATTTGTAAAGCAGCCGTAAAATCTACCCTTTGGAAAGCGTTTAGCGAATTCAAGAGAAAAGTACTTGGAGAACAACTAGAGGGAAATCCGAAAGCATTTTGGTCATATGTTAGGGAAGTACAGGGAACTAAAAAGTCAACGGATAATTCCTTGAAAAACGATAGAGGCGAAATAGTAACTTCCAGTTTAGATAAGGCTAATTTGTTGAATTATTTTTTTCAGAGCGTTTTTAATCAATCTAAGCATAATTTGCGCGAAACCATACACGACCGATTTCAACAACTAATGCCCCCGATCGATATATCTTGTAGCGGAATCGTATCCTTACTAAGTAACATTAGCCCGAACTAGTCCTCAGGTCCTGATGAAATTCCAGCTCGTGTTTATAAAGAATTAGCTCTCGAAATGGCTCCATATCATAAAGTAATATTTAACAAATCCCTCGAAGAACACGCGGTTCCAAAAGACTGGAAGATAGCAAACGTGACCCCAATTTATAAAAGCAGAGATAGGGAACAGCCATGTAATTACAGACCAATATCATTAACGTCACTATCATGTAAAATTACAGAGCATATAATAGTTACATCAATAATGGGACACCTCGACAGCCAGGATTTATTAATAACAAACCAGCATGGGTTCAGAAAGCGTCGACGGTCTTGCGAAACTCAATTAGGTCTTTTTGTTCATGTTAGTAACGAACCACATAGTAACGAACCCCCCCCCCCCATAGTAACGAACCACATAGTAACGAACAGTTCCCCATAGTAACGAACGACAGATAATTGTAGGTGGAGATTTCAATACACCATCGATAGATTGGAAAACATGCAGTCATAAGTCTGGAGGTAGGGACAAAGAAATCTGCGAGTAATTGCTTAACCTGTTCGCATCACACGAACTACATCAAATAGTAAATTTGCCTAATAGAGGGGAAATGTTCTAGATTTACTTGCCACAAACATCCCTGAAAAAGTAATTAAAGTTGAAAATGTCGATGGAATAAGCGAGCACAAGGTAGTATACGTACAATTTTCCCTCAACACTGAAAAAAATTTTAAATTAAAAAGAAAGATTTACCTTTTTAGTAAAGCAGATTTTAACGGATTTAGGCATGACTTAAAGACATCTTTTGAGAAATTCGAGAACATTAGCAAAAATAGCGATACAGACAATACATGGAAAGAGTTCCTCCAAATTACACGGTCACTTGTCAACAGATATATACCTCATAAGTATAAGAGCGAGAATAGGGAACCAAAGTGATACAACGCGGAGGTTAGAAAATGTTTAAAACGCCAACGAGTTAGCCATGCGAAACTAAGAAAAATGAAGAAAAATGTAGCTAATAGCGACCTAAAAAATACTTTCCAACATCATAAAATTTGAAAAGCAGCCGCAAAAACAGCCCTTAGAAAAGCGTTTAGCGAATTCAAGAGAAAAGTACTTGGAGAACAACTAGAGGGAAATCCGAAAGCATTTTGGTCATATGTTCATCTACATCTACGAAATACCCTGCGAGCCACCACGAGGGTGTGTGGCAGGGGGTGAAGATCACCAAACATGCACTATTGCCATGTAAGTAGGATATATAATGTAGACATGCTAGAAAATAGGGTCATAGTTTATTAGTTACTACAGTAGATTATTAGTTATTGCAAGTAATTGCAGTAGTTATTACAATAGAATATTAGTTACTACGGTATAGTACAGGTTAAAATCTACATAATAAGGAAGGGATTATTGGTAGTTATTACATGCATCATGCACTACAGACTATTCTAACTATGTTTCACCTACCTATCCCTTTTGCTACGTTGCCTATTGTTCTCTCTTATGGAGCGCGGGAAAAATGACATTTTAAATCTATCGGTACGACAATCTATCTCTCTAATTTTGTTAATATGGTCAAACCTAGCATAATACGCAGGGGTTCTTAATATATATCTAACGTCATCTGTGAACAAATCGGTTTCGAATTTACTTAAAAGGTTTAACCTAAATTTTAACCTGCGTTCTGATAGTAATTCCCATCCTAGTTCTTCTATTAAACTCGTAGCACTAATACAATTATCATAACGACATTTAACAAACCTAGCAGATCTCCTTTGCACGCGCTCTAATTCTTTTATCATACCTTCCTCATAGGGATCCCATATACTAGCGGCATATTCTAAATGAGGCCTGACAAGTGTAAAATAGCTTCTATCTCGGACTCTCTCATCGCAATTGCCTAGAACCCTTTTTACGAATCCTAATCTACGGTTTGCTACACTAGTTATTTCCCTGATGTGTTTCCCCCATGACATGTCTTCAGTGATGGTGACGCCTAAGTATTTAATTGATTCTACGTTACATATTTTGTTTTCTTTGATGCTATAATTATTCCGGGGAAGGCCATTCTTTTTCCAAAAATTCGTAATCGCGCATTTCTTCAAATTTAATTCCAGCTGCCATCTATAACACCAATCATCAATCGCATCTAAATCCTTAGCTAAACACTGTCTGTCCTCTTCATTTATAATTTCCCTATACACAACTGCATCATCGGAAAAAGACGGAGCTTGCTATTTTTTACTACACTATTCAAGTCGTTTACGTACAGAAGAAATAAAATTGGGCCTATCACGCTTCCCTGGGGAACACCCGATGTAACTTTTACTTCGCCTGAGCTGACACCATCTAATACCACCCTTTGAACGCGTTCATGTAAGAAATCTCCTATCCAGCCTACTATATTACTGTCTATTCCGTATGATGCTAACTTCGCGAGTAACTTATAGTGGGGAACCTTGTCAAAAGCTTTTCTAAAGTCAAGAAACGCTGCATCTACCTGTACGTTACCTTCTCCGGAAACTAAAATATCGTGAACAAAAAGACCTAATTGAGTTTCGCAAGACCGTCCTTTTCTGAACCCATGCTGGTTTGTTATTAATAAATCCTGGCTGTCGAGGTTTCCCATTATTGATGTAACTATTATATGCTCTGTAATTTTACATGATAGTGACGTTAATGATATTGGTCTATAATTACATGGCTGTTCCCTATCTCCGCTTTTATAAATTGGGGTCACGTTTGCTATCTTCCAGTCTTTGGGAACCGCGTGTTCTTCGAGGGATTTGTTAAATATTACTTTAAGATACGGAGCCATTTCGAGAGCTAATTCTTTATAAACACGAGCTGGAATTTCATCAGGACCTGAGGACTTGTTTGGGCTAATGTTACTTAGTAAGGATACGATTCCCCTACAAGATATATCGATTGGGGGCATTGGTTGTTGAAATCGGTCTGGTATGGTTTCGCGGAAACTATGCATAGGTTGATTAAAAACACTCTGAAAAAAGTAATTCAAACAATTTGCCTTATCTAAACTAGAAGTTTTTATTTCGCCTCCTTCGTTTTTCAAGGAATTAACCGTTGACTTTTTAGTTCCCTGTACTTCCCTAAAATATGACCAAAATGCTTTCGGATTTCCCTCTAGTTGTTCTCCAAGTACTTTTCTCTTGAATTCGCTAAACGCTTTTCTAAGGGCTGTTTTTGAGGCTGATTTACAAATTTTATAATGCTCGATGGTATTTTTTAGGTCGCTATTAGCTACATTTTTCTTCATTTTTCTTAGTTTCGCATGGCTAACTCGTTGGCGTTTTAAACATTTTCTAACCTCCGCGTTGTACCACCTTGGTTCCCTAGTCCTCAGGTCCTGATGAAATTCCAGCTCGTGTTTATAAAGAATTAGCTCTCGAAATGGCTCCGTATCTTAAAGTAATATTTAACAAATCCCTCGAAGAACACGCGGTTCCCAAACACTGGAAGATAGCAAACGTGACCCCTATTTATAAAAGCGGAGATAGGGAACAGCCATGTAATTATAGACCAATATCATTAACGTCACTATCATGTAAAAATATAGAGCATATAATAGTTACATCAATAATGGGTGAAATAGATAGGCAGACGACGCGGTGGTGTATAGGGATATTCACAATTCCGAAGATAGCGACTCGTTAACAATCGACCTACTTGATATTTATGCTTGGTGCGAAAAGTGGCAGATGGAACTAAACATAAAAAAGTGCGTAGCAGTCAGCTTTTGGAAAAAGAAAAATAGGCCAGGTAGGGCTTACAGAATTAAAAATACGGAAATTATTCACGCCGAGTCTGTTAAGTACTTAGGGGTCACAATTACTCACGACCTATCTTGGGGAAAACATATTAGGGAAATATGCGGTCAAGCATATAGGAAGCTAGGCTTTATCAAGAGAGTACTCGGAAAATGTGATGAGAAAGTGAAAGAACGTTGTTATTTTTCAATCGTTAGGCCTCATCTGGAATATGATGTTAGTGTACGGGATCCATACGAAACGGGGTTGATATCAGAGTTAGATCGCGTACAGCGAAGAGGAGCTAGGTTTGTGAAACGATGCTACGATAAGTTGGCTAGTGTGTCTGGACTGTTAGAAGAATTAGGATGGGAATCGCTATCACAGCGTAGATTAAATTATAGGCTTAACCTCCTAAATAAATTTCAGGAAAATCATTTTACTGACGACGTAAAAAACATACTATTAACCCTTTCGTACTACTTACGGCAGATTAGATCGCACCAATAAAATTAGAGATCTAGATTGTAGAACCGATAGGTATAAAATGTCATTTTTTCCGCGTACCATTCGGGACCATAACAGCTGTGATCGTCGTCATGAATAGTTCGAGTATTGACAATAGGGAGGCAGTAAATCTTTCTCATTATATTCTCTACTCTCTTATTTATGCATGATGTAAATATTGATGTTCTTATTTATGCATGATATTTTGAATCTGTAGTAGTAGTCTTTGTATCCCTTGCATGTTGGAACGATTGAAGATAGAATGTTTCTTGGGTATTAGATTTTTAATTGGCGCTTTGCATGTGTGGTACGCGGGTTTTAATGTAATGTCGGTGTTCTACCATATCATTCATGCATGCCTGGTGCGAAAGCACCCCTGCCACACACCCTTTGGTTGGCTTGCAGGGTATGACGTATATGTAGATGTAGATGTACCTGATTCGACCCACTAGCTGACCTACTCTCTGCCCTACCCTCTATCCTAAAAAAGGTCTACAGTGATCGAGTATGCTACTCGCTACACAGCTAGCTGCCTCGGCCGTGTAATGGACTCCAGAACGGTTCAGAGGGGTCCGACACGATCGGATTGCCGGCCGAAGGTCGACGAAGGAGGCTCCAATGTCCGTGCAGAAGCGACGCAACCTCTGGTTTATGCCCTCCACTCGGCTCCAAACCAGGGGTTCACGATCGATCCCGCAAAGGGACCATCACACGGCGGACGTTACTACTACCTATCACTACAATCCCACCCTTCCCACTCTGACGACTCTTCCTAGGTGCCGGTCTCGGAGGGGGAGTAGGCACGTCAGGCACCTCAGAATTTCCATCCGAAAGCAACTGGTACCTGTTCGAAACGGGAATGGGAGGTGCCAAAGCTCGGTGCTCGGAGAGTCGCACGCTCGCCGGCGTTTTTGATCATCCCAACAGGTGACCTATTCGAAGACATCGTAGCACTACTCGCAATGAACTCCCAAGGAAAAAAGCTTAACTACAAAATGATGGCTATACTCAAAAGAACAGAGCGATCCTAAACTCGGTCACAATGGACAAAGTAACAATAATACTTCTACGAAATAACTTTAACACAGACCTCACACCTGGAAAGAGCTAACTAAAATACGAGATAAATAAGAACACTAACTCTCTAGCACAACGAAATAAAACAAAAATAAAACCAAAACAAATGTCTACTTATCACTACACAGTACAACGAACTACGGCAACGGGAAAGCAGGTGCACAGCGTAGGTAGGGGTCTGCCTCGCTGAGGGGATTAACCGGTTCCAGGGAGAGGTCAGGTAGGCACGTCTGCTCGCTCCGAGAGTCAGCAGAAGAATATCTTGCTAGCCACTTTATTTCGGTGTTATTTTTACCATTTGCATAGATAATGAGAATAGATTGACAGGTCATCAACAAGGTCGACCGTAATGTCAAAAAACTTAAAATCCGAAGTTTTAGATCTATCTTGGATAGTTCTGGGCATAAAAAAGATTAAATGAGCCAAGGAAACAATATTTTTAGTGAACCGGAACGTCGAGCCATTAACTCTCACAGCGACGTGATAGAAGTGAATTTAATACTTTAGATGATCGCACATACCAATTTCCAGTCCTACAGCGGTTTATTATGTTTTTCTTTACTTATAAAACAGGTGATCAAGAAGAAAAAGCCATACCCGCAGCTGATGCATCGCGAATTTTCCGCGGTATCTGAGATGTCGCCGATCAGGAGGCGCTTATTTGCAGGAAGCGGTCCAACAAATCGCTCCAACTTGAGACGCCACGGACCTAGGCGCTCAGGAATTGATTTCCACGAACTGCCAAAAATAAAATACATATTTTATAGACTGCTAAGCGGGCCACCGATGGAATCCTCCATTGGAGCAGGTAGGCCGGCTATCCGGAGTTGTCGCGCATTCACGATCCAAACGAAGAGCTTCTTTCTTCAGCAAACATTACGACGAAGAAGAGATAGGAGATTAGGAGCCACTGCGTCGCTCCTATCTGGAAATCGAGAGAAGGTCGCCGGATAACCGACGTTTCTACGAAATGGGGAAGAGCTTCTGATGACCAAGTAGATATCGGTCACCTTCTCCTCGAGATGGCCAGCGGAGTTGTGGATACATCTGTCCATCGATCACACGTCTGTGGAATTGCCGCAGGGTCACTCCGAATCCGACCACGACTACGCGGCGAGGGGTATTTGTTTTGAAGGGAGGATTTTCAGTGATTGGCTGCGTGGAGGGCGGCAAACGGGCGAGGGGTGAAAAGGCTAAAAGACGCGACGCTCGGGCTTTCTTCTTTCTAAATGGAAGAATCCCGTTTCATTTGGCGAAAAACAAACACTACGTTTCGTGGTGACCACTGTAAATCAGTGGTCGGGGTGTGCACTCACTCCTTCGCCTTCCCACGGCCACCTCTCTCTCGCGTGGTCGCTTCCTTCTCATCCCAACAGAATTCGGACTTTCGGATTTAGCGCGGGTCCCCCCGTCGATCTCCCCCGTCAGTGTGCGGCTGGCTCTTCCCGCCATTGGCCGGCCGCTCCTCCTCCCGCACTCCAACCAAGAGCACCACACGCCGCGCCCGACCATATATCCAACCAGAGAGCCAACAATTATCGACCGACGATGGCTCCCAATCGCCGGATTCCAGTTCTGGAGGTCGGTCCACCACCAGCGCAGACTGCAGGCAGGTTGGATTTCTTCAAGGTCACCCAGGACGCACGGATATAAGTATTTTAAAAATAAAAAATATAAAAAAAGGGGGGACCAACCTAGAAGGACGGGTGGCAGGCGAAATAACAAAATGCGGGGAAGCGGAAGATTTCCGCCCTTGAGCGACCTTCGGCAGAAGAAGCGGAGCGAAGGAGGAAGAACACGCCATGTCCTCCTCAACTGAGCCGAAAGAGGGGAAACGTTGAGAGCGGCTTCCTCATATAGACTATAAACAGTGAAGGAACCTTTATAAAATGTACATAAAAATATCTGTACTATAAAAATTACATGACTGCACCTCCTGTACGGCAGTATTCCTCTTATATAGTTCATTCAGAACAATGAGGGTGATAGTAAAGATATTTCTCATGGTTATTTAAATTTCACCGGTATTACATGTACGGACATACATCTAAATCTACGTGATACCCTGCGAGCCACCACGAGGGTGTGTGGCAGGGAGTGAAGATCACCAAACATGCAATATTGACATGCAAGTAGGGTATTTAATGGAGAAATGCTAGATAATATGGTCAAATGCAGCTAGATGGTTAGTATCTACATAATATGAAATGGATTATTGGTTGTTATTACATGCATCAAGCACTACAGACTACTCTAACTAGATTTCACCTACCTATCCCTTTGCTACGCTGCCCATTGTTCTCTCTTATGGTACGCGGGAAAAATGACATTTTAAATCTATCCGTACGACAATCTATCTCTCTAATCTTGTTAATATGATCAAACCTAGCATAATACGCAGGGGTTCTCAATATATATCTAACATCATCTGTGAACAACTCTGTTTCGAATTTACTTAAAAGGGTCAACCTAAATTTTAACCTGCGTTCTGATAGTAATTCCCATCCTAGTTCTTCTATTAAACTCGTAACACTAATACAATTATCATAACGGCCTTTAACAAACCTAGCAGATCTCCTTTGCACGCGCTCTAATTCTTTAATCATACCTTCCTCGTAGGGATCCCATATACTAGCGGCATATTCTAAATGAGGCCTGACAAGTGTAAAATTACTCCTGTCTCGTACTCTCTCATCGAATTTGCCTAGAACCCTTTTAAGACGGTACAAACCGAAATACTCGTATCATTCACTGCACAAGACTCTGATAAAAGCGAGTTAACTTTTACAATTCAGTAGTAATGTGCGAATCATGCTTTTTCACTTCGAATCGAATTGGCTAAATTATTCAAACTTCGAATCGAATCGACTACATATTCGCATTATTTTCGAATTTAAATCCAAATTTAAGTTTCATCGACATGTTGGCATTGAAAGCGGCTATTACTGCAATTTGTGTCACATTTTCCTTAACATTTCTTACATAAATATAGAATAAATCATGCGCCCCTACGAAAAGGCAGTAAAGTACACACACAGTTATTAGCTTTTAACTTAAATCTATTAATTTTCCAACAAAGTTTTACCCAGCAACAATGAAAGTCAAAATGAACATTCTCATGATATAATAAAAAATAATTCCCCAGATATAATACAAAAATTCTCCTGGGATACGAAAAAATAAAATTCTTTTGAGATAATAAAAACTTCAGTCTTTCTAAGTTATCATGTAAAAATACAAGCTGCTCGACATGGGAGGGGCTTAAGTTTCCACGTCTATCTGTAACAACATTTCCTGCTGCAGAAAAGACTCTCTCACTAGAAGTTTTGGACCCTGAAATACACAGATATTTCCTGGCTGTAATGCCGAACATTTTGTAACGTGTACCCCGAATTTTCCACCATGAAAGAGGATTGGTTGACCTCTGTGCCAGATCTTCTTTTCAATACATTTCTAATTCATCAAAAGTTTCCTTTGAGTTTCCAGTGCTTTTACCATAAAATATTTCCCAAATACCAATTCCATTCAATTCACTAAGAAAGGCATAATACTTCACGCTCTTGTTAGTAATCCTACCGGGAGTACATTTACTGCAAGTCCCTGTAGTCGTGGCTGTGACACTCATTTCACTTGAGCTTTTTTCTAACACTATCAATTTCTGCATTATATCTTTAACTACCTGCTACTCTTCTGATGTTGAATATACAATTATGTATATACAATTTATTTCTTGGATCCAAACACATTGTTTTCAGATGAATTGACAATATAACCCAATTTCTTATACTAAATACAAAATGACAGCATAAAAACACTCGGCAATTTTGTGTAATTGTATACATACCTTGAAAGTGTGAGATATTCAATGCGAATGCCTTCATTGAAAAATTAATATCCATGTAATGGAGGGTGGAAAATATAACGGTGCTAATATAAAGCAAAGAAGACCAAGAACAATAGACAACAATATTCCATCATGAGGCGGAAATAATGTGGGATTGAAAATAAATAATGATAAAACGTAATTCATGCACTTCACAAGAAAAGAGCAACAACATGCAGGTTCAATTATTGTAGATGGGCATATTTTGTAGAAAGTGGACCCATTCGAATACCTCGGAGTAATTACATGAAACAAAAACAGCGAAGAATCCGAGATAGCCAATAGAATAAAACTAGCCAGCAAAAGTTTGTACGCATGGAACAAGACACTAAATTCAAAGATATTATCCCACAAGACCAAAATAAGATTAAAGCGCTCAATTATTCTCACTGTGGACCTGTATGGTGCAGAAACATGGATAATGAGTAAGAAGGAAGGAAGAAAACTTTGTTTTCGTTTTTGAAAACAAAATCCTAAGAAAAGTCTTTGGCTCACGAATGAAAACGGGATTTGGAGAATCTAGTGCAGTAAGGAAATAGGAGATCTAAACAAGGCCCATGACATAGTGGCACGTGCTACAACGAGAATAATGAGAAGGGCGGGCCACGTCATGAGCAGGGTAGCCTACTGCCGGAGTTAGGCCTGGGAAGACAAACAGAGGGAAGAATACTTCGTGAAAGATCAAGGTCTGCAAAGGATACTTTTAATAACCTTGGTGGAAGACCAGGAAGAACATGGTGATGGTCGAACAAAAAAATAATCCGATTCGAAATTTCGAATATCCGCACACCTCTAATATTCAGAAAATATTTGGTCAGCCTGACACCATTCGCGGAAGCGGAAAATGAAATGTATCAACTTGAGAGAGCAAACGCTGCAACAAGTTAGACGGAAAGTTCAGCGTCACTTAACCGATTCATAAATAGACAAGACAGGAAAGTCCTAAGATTATAATCCTCCATTTCCTCAACGAGAGAATTGTGATAACAACAATTTTGCATGGATACACTCCAATCCCTCAGAAGTTCCACTAGCCTTAGTCCATCAAACAGCGTCGACCACGACAAAACTATGCGCGGATAGGAAAAGAGGCATTTAACTCCAACAAGCGCGGACGTGGAAATTAGACAGACTGAGAGACAGAGAAGAGCACTATTCGTCCTTCCAGTCCATATTAGAACGCCTCCATTGGTCACACTGACATTTCATTTGTATACCTTTGACGTCTGAACATTTGCAACGCCAAAAATTTGCACGGTAAAATTAAGAGTAAATGGGGCGCTTTTACAGGTTCTTACATTAGAGAAAGATTAAGACTTTTGGTAAAACTAATGAGCTTGACGAAACCGCTGAAGATCGCCTCAACAACCTTGGCCCACTCATTGACCGAAGCAAAATGTGAAGGTGGCTTCTCGTGACCATATGCAACTAGAGGGAGATCCGAAAGCATTTTGGTCATATGTTAAGGAAGTACAGGGAAGTAAAAAGTCAACGGATAATTCCTTGAAAAACGATAGAGACGAAATAGCAACTTCCAGTTTAGATAAGGCTAATTTGTTGAATTTTTTTTCAGAGCGTTTTTAATCAACCTGTGCATAGTTTGCGCGAAACCATACACGACCGATTTCAACAACTAATGCCCCCGATCGATATATCTTGTAGCGGAATCGTATCCTTACTAAGTAACATTAGCCCGAACAAGTCCTCAGGTCCTGATGAAATTCCAGCTCGTGTTTATAAAGAATTAGCTCTCGAAATTTTCTCTATTATTTGCCGTGGTGGTGTGGGTTAAGGCATTGGGTATACAGGACTCCATTGTAGTACAAGATCGTGGCCATACTGCGTAATTTATTTAGGGAAATATGCGGTCAAGCATATAGGAAGCTAGGCTTTATCAAGAGAGTACTCGGAAAATGTGATGAGAAAGTGAAAGAACGTTGTTATTTTTCAATCGTTAGGCCTCATCTGGAATATGCTGTTAGTGTATGGGATCCATACGAAACGGGGTTGATATCAGAGTTAGATCGCGTACAGCGAAGAGGAGCTAGGTTTGTGAAACGATGCTACGATAAGTTGGCTAGTGTGTCTGGACTGTTAGAAGAATTAGGATGGGAATCGCTATCACAGCGTAGATTAAATTATAGGCTTAAGGGTATACAGGACTCCATTGTAGTACAAGATCGTGGCCATACTGCGTAATTTATTTAGGGAAATATGCGGTCAAGCATATAGGAAGCTAGGCTTTATCAAGAGAGTACTCGGAAAATGTGATGAGAAAGTGAAAGAACGTTGTTATTTTTCAATCGTTAGGCCTCATCTGGAATATGCTGTTAGTGTATGGGATCCATACGAAACGGGGTTGATATCAGAGTTAGATCGCGTACAGCGAAGAGGAGCTAGGTTTGTGAAACGATGCTACGATAAGTTGGCTAGTGTGTCTGGACTGTTAGAAGAATTAGGATGGGAATCGCTATCACAGCGTAGATTAAATTATAGGCTTAACCTCCTAAATAAATTTCAGGAAAATCATTTTACTGACGACGTAAAAAACATACTATTAACCCCTTCGTACTACGGCAGATTAGATCGCGCCAATAAAATTAGAGAGCTAGATTGTAGAACCGATAGGTATAAAATGTCATTTTTTCCGCGTACCATTCGGGACCATAACAGCTGTGATCGTCGTCATGAATAGTTCGAGTATTGACAATAGGCAGGCAGTTAATCTTTCTCATTATATTCTCCTCTTTCTTATTTATGCATGATGTAAATAATGATGTTCTTATTTATGCATGATATTTTGAATCTGTAGTAGTAGTCTTTGTATCCCTTGCATGTTAGAACGATTGGAGATACAATGTTTCTTGGGTATTAGATTTGTAATTGGCGCTTTGCATGTGTAGTACGCGGGTTTTTAATGTAATGTCGGTGTTCTACCATATCATTCATGCATGCCTGGTGCGAAAGCACCCCCTGCCACACACCCTTTGGGTGGCTTGCAGGGTATGACGTAGATGTAGATGTAGATGAAATGGCTCCGTATCTTAAAGTAATATTTAACAAATCCCTCGAAGAACACGCGGTTCCCAAACACTGGAAGATAGCAAACGTGACCCCAATTTATAAAAGCGGAGATAGGGAACAGCCATGTAATTATAGACCAATATCATTAACGTCACTATCATGTAAAAATATAGAGCATATAATAGTTATATCAATAATGGGACACCTCGACAGCCAGGATTTATTAATAACAAACCAGCATGGGTTCAGAAAAGGACGGTCTTGCGAAACTCAATTAGGTCTTTTTGTTCACGATATTTTAGTTTCCGGAGAAGGTAACGTACAGGTAGATGCAGCGTTTCTTGACTTTAGAAAAGCTTTTGTCAAGGTTCCCCACTGTAAGTTACTCGCGAAGTTAGCATCGTACGGGATAGACAGTAATATAGTAGGCTGGATAGGAGACTTCCTAAATGAACACGTTCAAAGGGTGGTATTAGATGGTCTCAGCTCAGGCGAAGTAAAACTTTCATCGGGTGTTCGCCAGGGAAGCGTGATAGGCCCAATTTTATTTCTTCTCTACGTAAATGACTTGAAGAGGTAGTAAAGATAGCAAGCTCCGTCTTTTTGCCGATGATGCATTTTTGTATAGGGAAATTAGAAATGAAGAGGACAGACAGTCTTCAGCTAAGGATTTAGATACGATTCATGATTGGTGTGATAGTTGGCAGCTAGAATTAAATTTGAAGAAATGCGCGATTATGAACTTTTGGAAAAAGAATGGCTTTCCCCGGAATAATTATTGCATCAAAGAAAACAAAATATCTAACGTAGAATCAATTAAATACTTAGGCGTCACCATCACTGAAGACATGTCATGGGGGAAACACATCAGGGAAATAACTAGTGTAGCAAACCATAGATTAGGATTCGTAAAAAGAGTTTTGGGCAAATGCGATGAGGAGGTACGAGAAAGAAGCTATTTTGCACTTGTCAGACCTCATTTAGAATATGCCGCTAGAATATGGGATCCGTACGAGGAAGGTATGATAAAAGACTTAGAGCGCGTGCAAAGGAGATCCGCTAGGTTTGTTAAAGGCCGTTATGATAATTGTATAAGTGTTACGAGTTTAATAGAAGAACGAGGATGGGAATTACCATCAGAACGCAGGTTAAAATTTAGGTTAAACCTTTTAAGTAAATTCGAAAGTTACAACTTTGAGCACCTTACCCCTGACCGCAGGCGTTCTATTCGATCTTCAGTGAAAGAGTGCTCGGTGAGTGACCTCTTGCGGGAGGGGTGAGTGATCTCCTTCCTTACAATTTTGAAGTTTTCTGAAATCATGCGACAACACATTCATCACATACATACATGTGCATGATGTGCATTCCAAGAGATCACTCACCCCTCCCGCAAGAGATCACTCATCGAGCACTCTTTCACTGAAGGTCGAATAGAACGCCTGCGGTCAGGGGTAAGGTGCTCTCAATCGGAAGGTATATTTGGAGATATGACGGGTGTTTGCCCAGAGAAACAGAAGGTTTTACCGACTCCAAGAACACGGCGCGCCGGAATTTAAGGCGAGGAGGAGGAGAAGGAAGAGGGGAAGGGGCGATATTTTTGACCGATGGAATTTCGAAAGATCGTCCAGTCAACGTAGGCAGCCAACTTTGGAAAATAAAAGTCACACACCAACGGGCGGCAGCACTTGGTCTCATTGCGTCGCAACCATTCGCAGTCGTCAATTCCTCGATGATTCGACTGCACTTCTCCACTCCCCGTTCTCGTTCGAATCACGTTTCCCCTCGCGCATCCCACCTTCAGCCTCTGCTTCATCTACATCTACGTCATACCCTGCAAGCCACCCAAGGGGTGTGTGGGAGGGGGTGCTTCCACACCAGGCATGCATCAATAATACGGCAGAACACCGAAACTACATTGGAACCAGCGTACCACACATGCAACGCGCCCATTAAAATCTACTAACCAAGAAACATTCTATCGACAATCGTTCCAGCATGCAAGGGATACAAAGACCACTACCAAAGATTCAAAATCTCATGTATAAATAAGAACAGCAATATTTACATCATGCATAAATAAGAACGTAAAAAATATAAAGAAGAAGATCTACAGTCAAGCTAATGTCACTATTTGCACTATTCATGACGAAGATCACAGCTGTTACGGTCCGGAATGGTACGCGGAAAAAATTACATTTTATACCTATCGGTCCTACAATCTATCTCTCTAATTTTATTGGCGCGATCTAATCTACCGTAGTACGAGGGGGTTAGTAGTATGTTTTTCACGTCGTCAGAGAAATGATTTTCCTGAAATTAAGTTAGGAGGTTCAGGCTATAATTTAATCTACGCTGTTATAGCGATTCCCATCCTAATTCTTCTAACAATCCAGACATAGTATTAAACTTATCGTAGCATCGTTTTACAAACCTAGCTCCCCTTCGCTGCACGCGATCTAATTTCGATATCAACCCCGCTTCATATGGATCCCATATACTGGTAGCATATTCCAGATGAGGCCTAACGATTGAAAAATAACGTTCTTTCACTTTCTCATCACATTTTCCGAGTATTATCTTCATAAAGCCTAGCTTCCTGTATGCTTCCTAAGACATGTCGTGAGTAATTGTGACCCCTAAGTACTTAACAGACTCGGGGTTAATTATTTCCGCATTATTAATTCTCTAAGTCCTACCTGGCCTATTTTTCTTTTTCCAAAAGCTGACTGCTACGCACTTTTTTATGTTTAGTTCCATCTGCCACTTTTCGCACCAAGCATGAATAGCAAGTAGGCCTACGTCTACGTAATACCCTGCGAGCCACCACGAGGGTGTGTGGCAGGGGGCGAAGATCGCCAGACATGCACTATTGACATGCAACTAGGATATTTAATGGAGACATGCTAGATAATAGGGTCACATGCACCTAGATGGTTAGTATCTACATAATAAGAAAGGGATTATTGGTTGCTAATACATGCATCATTCACAACAGACTAACTATATTTCACCTACCTATCCCTTTGCTACGCTGCCTATTGTTCTCTCTTATGGTACGCGGGAAAAATGACATTTTAAATCTATCGGTATGACAATCTATCTCTCTAATCTTGTTAATCTGATCAAACCGAGTTCGATTGTAAACAAGACGTATTTTCGGAAATATTGTATTTTCGGAATTGGTAATATCCCTATACACAACCGCGTCGTCTGCGAAGAGTATAAGCCTACTTTTAACGACGTTGCTAATATCATTTATGTACAAGAGAAATAAAAGTGGACCAATTACACTTCCCTGAGGAACACACGATGTAACGCTGTGTCTGACATGATACCATCTACGACAACCCTTTGTTCCCACCCATGTAAGACCTGAGTAATCCAATTAATAATGTTTTTTTCTATTCCACATGCTTCTCGTTTTGAGAGTAACTTAATATGAGGTACCTTATCGAAAGCTTTCTTAAAATCGAGGAATATCGCGTCAACTTGAACATTATTTTCACCCGAGAGCAAGATGTCATGAACGAAGAGGGCCAATTGGGTTTCGCAAGATCTACCCTTTCGAAATCCGTGTTGGTTATTTATTAATAATTCCTCCCTATCTAAATGACTCATAATGGAGCTTACGATTATGTGTTCAAATACCTTACACGAAATGGATGTGAGAGAAATAGGCCTATAGTTACTAGGATCTTCCCTGTCGCCGCTTTTCAATATAGGTGTGACATTTGCTTACTTGCGTTACGAATTACTGAACCTTTACTTTCCCAAGACCTATAGGCACAACCAACCCATTGATTTTAGGCAGCAAACGTACGATCATGGTCCGCCGTAACACTATAGCAGCCTCCTTATTTCCCGAAGGCGTTTGTTTTCATTATGAAGTGCAAGCAAAACAAACTTATTCCGTCAGTCAACTTTCTACTTGGCTCAAGTGTAATTCCCAGCAGACCATTCGTTACGTGGTTTACCACTGCCCGCCTGGAACGCAGGCAGGTAAGCCAACCTCAGTTCTAACCTCTGACCAGCGTAATGGCACTACTTCGTACTACGGCAGATTAGATCGCGCCAATAAAATTAGAGAGCTAGATTGTAGAACCGATAGGTATAAAATGTCATTTTTTCCGCGTACCATTCGGGACCATAACAGCTGTGATAGTCGTCATGAATAGTTCGAGTATTGACATAGGCAGGCAGTAAATCTTTCTCATTATATATTCTGCTCTCTTATTTAGGCATGGTGTAAATATTGGTGTTCTTATTTATGCATGATATTTTGAATCTGTAGTATTAGTCTTTGTATCCCTTGCATGTTGGAACGATTGAAGATAGAATGTTTCTTGGGTATTAGATTTTTAATTGGCGCTTTACATGTGTGGTGCGCGGGTTTTAGTGTAATGTCGGTGTTCTACCCTATCATTCATGCATACCTGGTGCGAAAGCACCCCCTGCCACACACCCTTTGGGTGGCTTGCAGGGTATGACGTAGATGTAATGGAAACAAGGCAAAATGCTCTTCCTCCACTTCCCCCGTCGTTATCCCCCTCCCATCCCCCCCCCCCTCCCCCCACATCCCTCCATTGCTAGCCCTTACGGCGCGAAAGTCTCCCTCAAACCAAAAAGGTTGGGAAGGACGACGACGATGCTGGAGAGAGGGCTACATGAACTCTGAAATGCCGGAAGCCTTTTACAGCTGGTCACCCGAAGGAGGCCTCTGCCCGGTCGCGGCCGGAAAAGCCGCTCTTAACAGACCGAACTTTCAGAATTCGAACGCCCATTCACACCTTAAAGTCGGCGAGAATGGGCGGAGGTAACTGCGGGGAGAGGACAGAGACGTCTATGCGAAATAATGCAACCAAGGAAGAACGGAAATGTAGCCAGAGAGAGAGAGAGAGAGAGAGAATAACGAGGAGTAGTCTAGTGAAAGGCAGGCAACCAGTGACGATGAACAGACGTATTGAAGAAGACCAAAAGGACGGAACATTCATGGGGGAATTCACATGAAATGTGATTGAATGCGTTGAGGCGTGGAGATAAACTTTTTTTTGGCCGACGGTGTGGTGTCCGGACTCGAACTGATATCTGATAAAGCTGCAGCAGCCGCGTTATTTCGTTGGAAGCCATTATTTCACGTAATACCTAGCAGCAAAAAAATCGGTTCCACAGAAGTTGAAAATATAATCTTAAAATTCCCATTCTGAAGAGAGATGTAAACGGATATGCAATACATCAAGAAATCAAGTAACATGTACAGTAATTATTGCTGAGATAGGAATAAACAAAAAGCCCCATTGGCATCCTAATATTTTAAATCCGAGGTAAAAAACAAAAGTTATTCAACATACCTGGGCAGAGACGTTGTACGAGGAAGTATCAAGCGTAGAGATCACCTATTGCGTTCCCCAATATCCTTGTGACGGAAAAAAGAGACGATCCCGGAGCGACAAAAAAGCGTAGAGGAAATTTCAAAAAAAAAGAACGTCTAGTTTCCTTCGCTAACAATTGACCCATGAATAATTCCCCCTCGCATTTATAATCCGAGGTGTATTCGAAAAACAACCCTCATAGGCGAGGCAAACGGTCCCGCGGTGACGAGCGTTTAGCTCACTCTCAGCGGGCCACGGAAGGATTGTTCAATGGGTTCTGCTTGTTGTCCACAGAAGCTAAACCAATCCTCCACGGGCTTAAATGTTAACTCGAAATGCCTGATTTGGCTCATTCATCTACGTCATACCCTGCGAGCCACACAAAGGGTGTGTGGCATGGTGTGCTTCCACACCAGGCATGCATGAATGATACGGTAGAACACCGAAATTACATTGAAACCCGCGTACCACACATGCAAAGCGACAATTAAAAATCTAGTAACCAAGAAATATTCCATCTTCAATCGTTCCAACATGCAAGGGATACAAAGACTACTACTACAGATTCAAAATATCATGCATAAATAAGAACATACATATTTACATCATGCATAAATATCTCGAGTCGCAATATGAGGCTTACCATATGCAGCTTGGTACCTAGGACGGATCGGGGTTCGATGGTTTGGAGCCGAGTGGAAGGCATAAACCAAAGACTCCGTGAAGTCTGTGGGAGCGAGGGAGCGGAGTCCTTAGATCTCAGGCCGGTGCTGAATTCGTGTCGGGTGCCACTAAACCGCTCGGGTGTCCATTATACGTACGAGGCATCGCAGAAGGTAGCGTGCAGGATATTTGAGCATACCCAGCGAGTTTAGCATAGATGGTAGGCAAGAGAGTAGGTCAGTCAGTGGAAACGAATTCAGTGCATTTCCAGAAAGTAAGATAATAAAGAGTACACCAAGTTTAGGGCCTAGGAAAAGTTTCATAGTTGACAATAAATTAGAAATATTTAGGAAAGAGAGTAGGTCAAATAGTGGGCCATTAAATAACTTGCCACTCATCAGGATAGCAAAGAATAGCGAGTTGATCAGACAACACAGTATAGGTTTATCGGGACGGAAGAAAGCACAGAAAAAGGAAAAACGTACAAATCAAAACAACACCCATGAATTTCCAAACTGCAACTTTCCCAATAATTTAGAAAACACGAACCCCACGAATACAATAGGCAGACATATTAAAATAGAGAAATTTTCAGTAGTAGTAGTTAATTGTCGTAGTTTAAGAAGCAAGATACCTGAATTTCATCACCTTATAGAGAGTACTAATTCTGACATAATTATAGGAACCGAAAGTTGGTTAACAAGCGATATTGCTGATAGTGAAGTTTTTCCAGTAAATTTTAGGGTATACAGGAGAGATAGAGAGAGTCGACTGGGAGGGGGAGTATTTATCGCAGTTAAGAACACAATAGTCAGCAAAATAGAAGTGATTCCCCATAATATAATAGAAAGTATATGGTGTTCCATTCAATGTGCTAATTCGAAAGTAATATATGTTTGTGCCTACTATAGACCACCCCATTCCGATGTACACTCAGTATTAGAACTCGAGAGACAGATCAGGTCCATTAATTCCCATAGTAACGAACGACAGATAATTGTAGGTGGAGATTTCAATACACCATCGATAGATTGGAAAACATGTAGTCATAAGTCTGGAGGTAGGGACAAAGAAATCTGCGAGTCATTGCTTAACCTGTTCGCATCACACGCACTACATCAAATAGTAAATTTGCCTAATAGAGGGGAAAATGTTCTCGATTTACTTGCCACAAACATCCCTGAAAAAGTAATTAAAGTTGAAAATGTCGATGGAATAAGCGACCACAAGGAAGTATACGTAAAATTTTCCCTCAACACTGAAAAAAATTTTTAATTAAAAAGAAAGATTTACCTTTTTAGTAAAGCTGATTTTAACGGATTTAGGCTTGACTTAAAGACATCTTTTGAAAAATTCGAGAACATTAGCAAAAATAGCGATACAGACAATACATGGAAAGAGTTCCTCCAAATTACACGGTCACTTGTCAACAGATATATACCTCATAAGTATAGGAGCGAGAATAGGGAACCAAGGTGGTACAACGCAGAGGTTAGAAAATGTTTAAAACGCCAACGAGTTAGCCATGCGAAACTAAGAAAAATGAAGAAAAATTAGCTAATAGCGACCTAAAAAATACCATCGAGCATTATAAAATTTGTAAATCAGCCGCAAAAACAGCCCTTAGAAAAGCGTTTAGCGAATTCAAGAGAAAAGTACTTGGAGAACAACTAGAGGGAAATCCGAAAGCATTTTGGTCATATTTTAGGGAAGTACAGGGAACTAAAAAGTCAACGGATAATTCCTTGAAAAACGAAAGAGGCGAAATATGAACTTCCAGTTTAGATAAGGCAAATTGTTTGAATTACTTTTTTCAGAGAGTTTTTAATCAACCTATGCATAGTTTCCGCGAAACCATACCAGACCGATTTCAACAACCAATGCCCCCAATCGATATATCTTGTAGCGGAATCGTATCCTTACTAAGTAACATTAGCCCGAACAAGTCCTCAGGTCCTGATGAAATTCCAGCTCGTGTTTATAAAGAATTAGCTCTCGAAATGGCTCCGTATCTTAAAGTAATATTTAACAAATCCCTCGAAGAACACGCGGTTCCCAAACACTGGAAGATAGCAAACGTGACCCCTATTTATAAAAGCGGAGATAGGGAACAGCCATGTAATTATAGACCAATATCATTAACGTCACTATCATGTAAAATTATAGAGCATATAATAGTTACATCAATAATGGGAAACCTCGACAGCCAGGATTTATTAATAACAAACCAGCATGGGTTCAGAAAAAGACGGTCTTGCGAAACTCAATTAGGTCTTTTTGTTCACGATATTTTAGTTTCCGGAGAAGGTAACGTACAGGTAGATGCAGCGTTTCTTGACTTTAGAAAAGCTTTTGACAAGGTTCCCCACTGTAAGTTACTCGCGAAGTTAGAATCATACGGAATAGACAGTAATGTAGTAGGCTGGATAGGAGACTTCTTATATGAACGCGTTCAAAGGGTGGTTTTAGATGGTCTCACCTCAGGCGAAGTAAAAGTTACATCGGGTGTTCCCCAGGGAAGCGTGATAGGCCCAATTTTATTTCTTCTGTACGTAAACGACTTGAATAGTGTAGTAAAAAATAGCAAGCTCCATCTTTTTGCCGATGATGCAGTAGTGTATAAGGAAATTAGAAATGAAGAGGACAGACAGTGTTTAGCTAAGGATTTAGATGCGATAATGACTGGTGTGATAGATGGCAGCTAGAATTAAATTTGAAGAAATGCGCGATTATGAATTTTTGGAAAAAGAATGGCCTTCCCCGGAATAATTATAGCATCAAAGAAAACAAAATATGTAACGTAGAATCAATTAAATACTTAGGCGTCACCATCACTGAAGACATGTTATGGGGGAAACACATCAGGGAAATAACTAGTGTAGCAAACCGTAGATTAGGATTCGTAAAAAGGGTTCTAGGCAATTGCGATGAGAGAGTCCGAGAAAGAAGCTATTTTACACTTGTCAGGCCTCATTTAGAATAGGCCGTTAGTATATGGGATCCCTACGAGGAAGGTATGATAAAAGAATTAGAGCGCGTGCAAAGGAGATCTGCTAGGTTTGTTAAAGGCCGTAATGATAATGGTATAAGTGCTACGAGTTTAATAGAAGAACTAGGATGGGAATTACTATCAGAACGCAGGTTAAAATTTAGGTTTAACCTTTTAAGTAAATTCGAAACCGATTTGTTCACAGATGTCGTTAGATATATATTAAGAACCCCTGCGTATTATGCTAGGTTTGACCATATTAACAAAATTAGAGAGATAGATTGTCGTACCGATAGATTTAAAATGTCATTTTTCCCGCGCTCCATAAGAGAGAACAATAGGCAACGTAGCAAAAGGGATAGGTAGGTGAAACATAGTTAGAATAGTCTGTAGTGCATGATGCATGTAATAACTACCAATAATCCCTTCCTTATTATGTAGATTTTAACCTGTACTATACCGTAGTAACTAATATTCTATTGTAATAACTACTGCAATTACTTGCAATAACTAATAATCTACTGTAGTAACTAATAAACTATGACCCTATTTTCTAGCATGTCTACATTATATATCCTACTTACATGGCAATAGTGCATGTTTGGTGATCTTCACCCCTTGCCACACACCCTCGTGGTGGCTCGCAGGGTATTACGTAGATGTAGATGTAGATGAACTAAGAACGTATAGAATATAAAGAGAAAGATAGAGACTACTCTAACTATATTTCACCTATCTATCCCTTTGCTACGCTGCCTATTGTTCTCTCTTATGGTACGCGGGAAAAATGACATTTTAGATCTATCGGTACGACAATCTATCTCTCTAATCGTGTTAATATGTTCAAACCTAGCATAATACGCAGGGGTTCCTAATATATATTTCTAACGTCATCTGTGAACAACTCTGTTTCGAATTTACTTAAAAGGTTTAACCTATATTTTAACCTGCGTTCTGATAGTAATTCCCATCCTAGTTCTTCTATTAAACTCGTAACACTTATACAATTATCATAACGGCCTTAACAATCCTAGCGGATCTCCTATACACGCGCTCTAATTCTTTTATCATACCTTCCTCGTACGGATCCCATATACACGCGGCATGTTCCAAATGAGGCCTGACAAGTGTAAAATAGCTTCTTTCTTGTACTCTCTCATCGCATTTGCCTAGAACCCTTTTTACGAATCGACCTCATGGAATGTATCTGAAAAGAGACAATTAGGGCCATGTGAAGGAGAATGGATTCTCTTTTCAAACTACTACTTAAGTATCTTTAGCGGCCCTTTATACTGTGCACAGTTATAAAATCGCCACAAGTAAGTTAATGGCTACAGAGCGTGCGATGATACACTCGCCGCTGCAAAGTATTCCAATTCCGCTGGCGCGCAAGACTTTGCCCCCGCCGCGCGATCGAAAAACCATAGAGCTTTATTCCGGAGTCGCTGACTTTCTCAACGGATTCGCATTTCAGAAGCGTCATTAGGAGTAAGTTACTTTCGGTACTTCCGTGTCCCGTTTAACTATTATTCTACCCAGAAGCAGAAAATCGGTGTAAAATAGGGTCCACCAATTTGTCCTTTATAAAGAGTAAATATCCTTCAACGCCATTTAACATTATGACACGTCAAAGACTAAGTTCGGTTCTTTGAAATTATATAACTTTTTATTCCATCAAGCTTCAACAAAAGCTACGGCAACCTCTTCATTTTGTATAATATCAGCGAAAACTGAATTCCATTTTTTCGCATATTTTGTTCAAATTTATGTCATGCACATTGTTACTGCGCAAAAACGAAGATAAAAGAAATAGCACATCTTACGCACCAATTAAGGAGAGTCACAATGCCAGATTTCAACTTCCAGACTGAAAATAACCCTTTTTGTTTTCGATTTCAGCTCCATGTGCGACGTTTCGATCGAAGAATATCTTATGCTGAGGACTGTGAATACGACTAACTAAGAACCATTCGTCGGGAGCGCGTAAAATCTTTCAAATTTGCTCACCCGCTTTGCTTTTTCCGTTAACCTACTGCGTCTAAAAATAACATTAAAATTTCGTCGATTTCCATAATTTTAAAAAGAATTCATTTTTTTAATTGTCGAGACTACAAATGAGAGTACAACTCAGCAACTTAAATGTATAATGTTAGCGAAATTTTGAGCACATGGATGAATGCGCCGATTTAATGAGATAAACAAGTGCAGGCGCAAAAAAACTGTCATTATTTGGAACCGCCCACAGTCAGTAGTGGCAAATCACGAGAAAGATTTTAGGATTTCGTTTCAGGGATAATTTGAAATTTTCTCAAATGATTAAAACTCAGGGTGAGTCGAATCCAAATGTCGATTCTCGATTCCACCGATTCTCAGGATTAGAATCGGTATCTAGAATCGATCGCCTAAAGTCGATTCCAATTCCATCCATTCCTGATGGATAAATATTCAAATCTAATCTCATTTATCACATCATATTTGTCGCAGTAATTTTGGGTGTAGGCTATCAATTCGTACTTTTTATCTAACTCAATATGCTGAGGATATATGTATTTGCTATTTGTTAATAAATATACTTTTTGAGCGACTTAATTGTCTTTGTTATTTTATTCCAGCCAATACTTGAATTTAAATAATAGCCGCATGCTACTGGTATTTCAATATCCCACCTGTTATTAGGAATAAGAATCGATGGAATCGGAATCGAGAATCGGTGATTAAAACCCTTCATTTTTCATCGTCGTTTTCATCCTTAACATTTGGATTCATTATTCGTACGTCCCACTTTCCCACGAAACACACACCGAACAGATTAAAATGAAAGTGTCTTCAAAGGACATCAAAAGCCACAAAGTGATGGCCGTGCAATTATAATCACTACTCTGCTCGCGCCTGAATGAAACTACTGGTGGCATTTCACCACCATTACACCAGCTCAGCTCGCGGGCAGCCTGTGACACGGTGACATAACACGAAGTGTCGGCCACGATGGATGATGTAAATCCCGCGCCGCCCGCCATCCACCCATCCATCCGTCCCCGCCTCCCACGAAGACGCGCGAACTGCGAGAGCGGCGGTCGATCGGACTCGTCAAGAGGAAACTAAAGAATTGCGCGAGCGAACGAACGAGGATTGCGAACACCTCGCGGCAGGACCCCGTCGCGTCGGCGCCCAAAACAATCGCTATATCGCTAAACTACGTAAAGAAGCGTTGCGAGTGGGCTGTGCGGTGGGAGAGACGACGAGAAGCGGACGACGGAATCGAATCGTCGAGGATGTGAGAAGAGGAACACGCCTCGAGGCTCGGAAACGGGTCCACACCGAGAGGGTAGGAGGGGTGAGGCGAAGGGAGTGGAGGGCGCGAATTCAACGAAACTGCGCGGAGGGAGAGCACGCGGGGCAACGCGGGCAAGGGAGGGGGGGGATAATAGGAGGGAAGAAGACCCCCCCACCCCTTCCCCTCCAACCATCGTCCCCCTTCAATCACCATCGACGCGCTTCCGCCACACCTCACTGTCATTACATCTGATTTTAATAGCGATTTGGGCGCCATTCCATTTCATCCACGCTCCAGATAAGAATGATTAATTCATGAACGTATAACGAGGATGTTAACGGCAATCAGACGAACTTCGTTACACCACCACAGATTATCATGGAATATTCAATCGGCTAAGACGGCGTAACTGTCAAAAGCGGGAGCGTGCACTTTGATGTCTGACTATAATGTGGACGTTCCACCGCGAGAGACCTTCAAACGCACGAGGATCTCCTCCCCAAGGGATCGTTTGCCAAGCATTCCACGCGGTAAAAAAAACTGACCTTCATTGATGTCGATGGAGAGGGTGCTCGCTATCGTGGCCAATGCTATATAGAAAGCTGTAACTGAGGGCGTGGCCAGTCCGCCATCTTTGTTATCCCCGATTTCCCTTCGGCGCTCACTCGCTAATTTTGCAATTTGACGATGTCTTCCATCGATAACGTATCTACTGAGAAATCGGCATGCGTTTACACTCCTTCCCATGTATCTAACTTCTCCTTGCCTATATTTTTTTTCTTTATTTAAATTAATAGTAACCCTCACTCCAGGTGTAAACAATGGCATTCATGTAGTAGAATCCACAGCACTAAGTATAGCCAATAGATATTATGTCGCTTCCAGAGGTACTTGCTCTTAAATTTCAAACAGACGGTGGATACTCTTGCTATTATCATTCGCCAATTCGTCCACTCCGCAGTGCAATCCAAAGGAGAGAGTAAGAATAAGTTGAGAGGGATAAACCAACAACCGTTTTTATTCCGGTTGTCCGACGCTCACATTCACACCGTTACTTCGGCATCTCAAAAATAATAAGCTACATTTTAAAACTTCACTTAATCCGCATTTCTTCAACTGAGAGGGAGTTATCGCCTCCGGCTCACACTCTTTCTCCCACTAAAATAAATAATTAACGACGTGATTAAGTAAACTTCGTCGTCGAAGGCATCACCCACACCATCATACCCTGATAATTTCGATGACAAATTTTGTTTGCATCAATTTCGCGGACATCAAAGGCAACAACTTGCCCACGCAACGTGGCCAAACATTGGAATCCATTATGAATACTCATGGGCATATCCTTAAAAAGGACGATATCCGTAATACGAGATCTTCATTAGATCGCGTCGTAGCGCACTCGGTCATGTAATCATTGAACACTGAATCATTCTCCGGTATAGGCGCGTTACTTCGCTTTAAGAAGTTAGATATTAGCATTAATGCGTTTCACAACTATTTAGGGGAAAAAAGTCGACACCTCAAATTCGAAGCCTCCACTCACCCTCATCCACTCTCCGCTCCTTATACTAACAGTCCACCCCGCGTCAAACTACAGCACAACAATGGGTGCTGGAGGTCTTTGGATGAATAGGAAATGCTTATTGTTGATTGACGTGAGGGGTGGCAGTGAGGAAGAGGGAGGGAGAGTGTGAAAATGATCAGATAAAATGCCCAATTTGATGATGACACTCCAATTCGCTCCCCAGCCCACTCATACATACATATCCAGACACGAGTACACCGCGTGCCAATGCAAAAGAGCGCGAATGAGTGCAAATTACCACACCAACTGAAAAGGAGTCCAATTAATGGCTCGATATCACTGCATCAAAAATTTTGAAATATTTTGCACATAAGTGTGAAACATGCAAAAGAAAACAACAGTTAAAATTGCAATTACAGCCGGCTATGGCAAGGTGCACAAGTGTCGAGAGCAGGCTGATGAAATGCCGGGCACAGATCGAGGAGTGATATCAGAGGAAGATGATTGGGGAAGTCTGAAACAAGAAATTGTAGAAGCGACGACTGCAACAGTTGGCTAGAAAACCGTAGATCACGGAGGGAATTATATGCCGGCGATGCTGGAGTGGAGCCGATCAGAGATGAGCGCGGAGTCAGGAGCTCGGCAAGAGGAAAAACGGAATTCAGCCATAGGCTCCGGTGAGAAACAAAGGAAGCCAGAAAAGGATGGTGGAGAGAACGTATAGATTACTTAGAAAATTTTAAAAAGAGGGAAGATCAGACGCTCTGTGTAGGAAAGTCAAGAAAGACGGGAGACAGCAAGGGAGGGGAATTGCAGCAATTAAAAACAAGATCTTAAGGCCGAAGTTGATCTTGGAGCCAAAAGAGATCCAAGAGTGATGGAGGCAATACGTCGAAGAGCTATGGTAAGGAACTAGGGCCCAGTAGGCTGAACATAGAAAAGGCAGAGAACATCGACAGAGATGACATCATACCAGGTATTCTTGATAGTGAAATAGAGAGAGTAATATGACACAAAAATCTATAATGCGGAGGGAATAGATAACATGCCTGCAGAGTGTCCAAAGAATAGAGAGGCCAACACGGAAGAGGAAAGTTGTATGCGCTACTTCGTATGATTTGTGAGGTTGAGTGTGTCCGGAGGACTTCTCGAAGACATGCTTCATTCCGATATCGAAGAACAGCAAGGCAATGATGTGCAAAGACCATGGATGATTTGTGAGGTTGAGTGTGTCCGGAGGACTTCTCGAAGACATGCTTCATTCCGATATCGAAGAACAGCAAGGCAATGATGTGCAAAGACCATGGAACACTAAAGCTCAACATCCAACACGGCCAAAGTAATCCTTAAAATTATAAATACAACACTAGAGCGCTAAGCAAACGATTACCCGGGGGACGACAGCTTGGAATCGAGACACGGAAGCGCGGCAAGCTGTGGGAGTGATCTGGGGCCTTATTCAGTAAGGAATCGACGCGGTCGAACCTCGGAAAATCCGTGAATGTGACGTCGAATTCCCCGAAAATTCTCAACTTTCGAATGCTCCCCTTTGAATTTTACGTGGCTCTGACGTCAAAATTTCGTCACTGTCGAGACTCGGAAATTCCGAGGATATACAGAATAGACCCCCTGCATCGACCTCTGTGAACCACTAAGGTGTGTGGCACGGGGTGATTCCACGCCAGGCATGCAGCACTCATCCCAGTTCACATCAGAACAGGGATGACTATCCAGATACCCCAAAATTTAACTTACGATTACATGTTCCAATACTATGCCAGACGGGACAGACGTGAGGGAGAAAGTGATTTCTTTCAGATCCGTCATTAGCATTTACTGCTTTCTGTTAGAATGTTTTTAGCCATATTACCGTGGATTTATCCCCTTCAACCTCCCTCAAGTATGACCATAATGCCTTCTGCTAATCTTCCAAAAACTCACCTAATATTTTACTCATGAATATCATCAATGCTATCCTAATAAAGGCCGCATTTGCTCTAACTCTCTTATATTTTTGGCAAATTTTCTCGTGACCCTCGTCGGGAAGATCCTGATGGGAGTTCTTCATTTTTGCGTGCAAGATCCGTTGCTACTTGATATATTTCCGGACATTCGCATTAGACCACCTAGGTCTCGAATTGACATTTTTTCAGTTTACGAGGCATTGCGTCATTAATAGCTAGTCGCGTACTGCGACGAAAAGTATTGCATGTGTCGTCATTAGAATGGCTTTAGCTAACATCACTTTCACAACTTTTTATAAGAGGTCGAAAATTCCAGTTATAAATGATCGAAATCCGTGTTGTGGAATAAGTAGACTATTCTCTCTGTCGCTACCCTTTCGTCAGTACTATAATATTAAATTTTATATTTAATTTCGTCAGTACTATAATATTTAATTTTGAATTTACTGCTTTGTGGCCACTAATTCCGTTCACTGTTACAACATTAAGGACGATTTCGGGTAGGTTAGTTGCTAAAATATCGCAACAGGGGGCTACGAGGACTAGGAAGTCATAAGAAAAGTGTAAAGACGAGTGCTAAAATAAAATACGTCAAAATCTCAGACAACTTATAATTCATATATAACGTTACAAGGGTGTGGACAACGCTACATGGCTCAGTCGGTTATTAACTGAACGTGAATAGCAGGTATAAGTATGAACTGAAAGACAGAATGGCGCCGTCGATGTTTCAGCCTCCAAAGATGGATATTCAAACGGGAAACATAATTGAAAATGGGAGACGTTTCAAACAGGAGTTTGAAATATGTTTACTAGCCAGTTATTTTCAGAATGCGGAAGAAGATCGCAAAGTGGCGGCATTTTTTAACTTTCTCGGGGGGCAGGACTTAGTTATTTATAACGAGTTTAAATTCGACAAAGGCGAGATAACAACTTTAAACAAAGTATTAAATAAGTTCGAGGGTTTTTGCAATCCCAAAAAGAACTTGCTCCACTGCCGATTCACATTTAACGAAATGAAAGAAAAGGAAGGCGAGCCTTTCGACTTTTTTGAAATGACGTCGTTCAAAGATTATGTCGGGCCTGTGCATTTTCGAATCCAGATGAATTGTTGAGAGACACGATAGTTTTTGGGTCATCAGATAACGAAGTAAAAGAGGTTATGATGAAGAACGACTCCATAAATCTAACAGGAAGCAGTGATGAAGATTAAATTCGCAGAAGTCACGGGGAGACAGGCAAAGGAAGTCCCGAGGGAGGAGGGCGACGGCAGGGCCGATCAGGTAGCCTTCGAATTTGATCCGGAATGCGGTATATTGTACCGGTCAGCTCCAAGCAGTCAGACCAACAAAATCAAGTGTGAATGGTGCGGCTATCTTCACCCAAAAGATCAAATATCATTGCTCAAGGAAAAGTCTGCGAAATGCGGCAATACGAATCACTTTGTGAATGTATGTAGAACACACACTAGTAAATTCGTAGAGCCTGTCCAAAACTGAATTGGACAGGTTGTGTAAATTGCAAATAATGTCGAAAATAGAAAAACCAACTGAGTCTGGGTTAATAACTTAGTTATTGCTGAGAACCCAGATGATTCTTTAAGAGTAAGTTTGGACCCTAAGGAGCTAAATAAGTCAGTTGCTAAGGAATATTTTGCCATTTCAACGTTAAGTGAATTAACTGCAAAACTGGGTAAATCTAAGTGTATTTCAGTGTTAGACGTACACGATTCCTTTTGGCATATTGAGTTGGATAAACAGACTACCCAATATTGCACGTTTTCAACATTATACGGGTGTAACTCCTTTAATAGATTACCTTATGGATTATCAATTTCAGCAGAGGTGTTTCAAAGACACAACAACAAATCTTTTGGTGACATTGATGTAATTTTCATTTATGTTGGTGATATACTGATCCATGCAGAATCTATGAAAAGAGGCAGGACAGAACTATGTAAAATTTAATGTAAAGAAATTTCAATATCAGTTTAACAAGGTCAAGTACCTTGGACAAGTTTTTACAGAGGTTCCAGTTCATGCAGATGCAGATAAGGTCAGGGCGATCCATGAATATGGTGAAAGATTTGAGGTTTTCCCGGCGTGATATGTTTAGCAGTTCTATTCTGGAAGTCCGTAAGCAGGGATGGAATTGTCTGTGCATTACTACAACAGGACAGACCAGTATGATATGCAAGTAAAAGTTGAAACTCGTCGGAGGTAAATTATGGGTAGAGAGAAAAAAAATGTTTAGCAATATAATTTTCTTATATTTATGGTAAGAAAACAGTAGTGCCGTCAGACCACCAACCTTTGCTTACTTTGATGAAAAAAATAATTCAAAGAATACCATCTACCAGATTGCAAAGAATAAAACAAAAGCTTTCGAAATATGATTTAGATGTTCCGCATGTTCCAGGCTCTAAAATGTTGATTGTATATTCCATTAGCCGAGCTTCTTCTTGTTCTTGGTGATAAGACAGTTGCAGAAAGTTCCCTTAATTACGTTGTGCATTCAATTAATATGTCTATCGAAACGAAAAACGAATTTAAAAGAGAGATATAAAACAGTGTCGTGTGGAAAGAATTAACTGCAATGTACCAAAATGGCTGGCCAAAGTCTAAAACAAAAATTTCTGATAAGATTAAATTTTATTATAAACTAAAAGATAACATCCATATGTAGAAGATTGCTTAATATTTAATAGGTACAAAGTGATAGTTCCATGTTACTAAAGACAAAAATTTATTAGAATGTTGCATTAGCCACATTTTGGCATTATAAAAACAAAATATCGGGAAAAATCCTTACTTTAAGTTTTCCGCGAGTTTACAAGGCATCCGATGTTAATAGCGTATAGTATCTGCCATGAAACTCACATTCTATGGAGAAAAGCACGGTTTGAACTGAGTAAAAAAATACCCACCGAAAGCCTAGATATCTGGAGGAAAGGGATTTAATGAGCTAAACAAACATGTTACGGTCCAACACATTCCGTAAAGGCTTCGAAAGATAAGAGGCCGGTATAAATAGCGAGAAATCACTCGCCACACCAATGACACATTCAATGAAGCACACTCGCCCATTATTTACGAACACTTTCGCGAAGGAAAAAAAATAAATTATGCTCTGGAAAATTGAGACTCTTGAGAGTGAAAACTACGCTAATGTACGGATTTTTGAAGAACGTTTAAAAGCCTCCACGATCTATACTCGTTAATGAAAAGTAATGGAGTTTTTTTTTGCAAGAAAGGCATTTCCTATTGTATTTCATCTAATTTTGTCCCTATCATTAAATTGTTTCCAAAACTATTGGCACTCAACGCTGGTCAAGGAGCCAGCTAAACCAAAAACGCACAGATTATCAGCAATTATGCAGCACGGAACTTCAGTTAACATACATTTCCATTTTGGGTACGATTTCCGAGAGTTGATAAGTACCATCGTCAAGGGAGGATAACGTATTTCAAGACTTGACACTCTCGACCTTCGTTGCAAGACATAGCAAGTGAAAACGGAGTTTATTTCTTATGAGTCACAACGATGAATGAAAATTGATTCAACGAAATTCCTAAATTGTACGCCTCAATCCGTCTTTCCTAAGATTAGACGGTTCGGATTTTCTACACCTGGACCGCTATGTTTGATCACTTTAACCCAATTAGTGTATGGGATTCGAAGCCGCGATCAATGAATTGCCAGGACCACTAGCACACCAATAAGTATCCGAGCCGAAATAAAATATTCCAGTTAAATGAGTAATAATGAGTTTTCTGGCAGAAGAAATTGAGCAGCCTTGAGCAACAGGTGACGAACGCCAATGCATTCTTCCGAGCGATTCGGCCTTTTTTTTCTGCGTGCGTCTTATATAACAGTCGCTCCGACACGGTGGATGGACGCTTGCCTTCTTTTTTTTCGTAATGGGCGCCCACTCGACGTGAAGCTAGGTCAGGGAAGGGGAGTGAGAGTGGAGGGAAAGGGAAATGACGACGTGGGAAGCGATATTTCTGCCCACGGTTGGCCGATAGAATGAGATAGACACAGAAGAGGGGACACCACAGAATCGAGGCTTTTTTGTCGTTCGCACCCCGGGGAAGGAAGTGGGGGAGGGTGTCGCCACAGACGGAACCCATCGAGGCCATTGAAATAAGACGAACCTTGTATCTTCCAGGGTTTATTAATGAATGTACGTCCGGTTACGCCATCATCAGGAACACTAGAATAGGTAAAGGGGTGTGTTGCTGATGGCGGTGCCCATTGCTGCACCCGAAGGTTGTTCCTGATGATGTTACATCAGACACAGGAAAGTTCCTGATGTTGTCGTGACTTCCGAAACCGTTTGTATATTTTTATTGAACTCAAGGAAGTGACAAAGCTCGTCTCATTACAATGCCGACCTCTCACCACGTAAGTTTAGTCAACATTTGCATTTATCTCGACGAAGTCGACTCTCATGTAGCAGCATCCATTGTTGTCGCTGTGCATTTCAAAGATCGAGAGGATTGTTGAGGTTGCCGTGAGCCGGCAACGCTGCCCGACGACGAGGAGGCAAAACTGTACCTTCGGAGATTGCTGAAGTAGGGGGCGGGGGACGGATAGAGTGCGAGAGTTTCAAATGCGGGTCAAACTCGACAAGAAGGCGAAAGTGCTCCGTTGGGATACGATACGAGAAACCACTTTCGATTTCTTTCGAGGGAGGGAGGGGGAAGGGCCGTGTTCCTCCCCCCCTCCCCCTCAAAGAGTGAATGAGGAGGAGGAAGGCGCTGCGGAGGGCGAAGACTTTTTGAGAGGACGGGCGCTTTGCAGAGCGAGCCACGCCGCGTCGGGGAAGGAGCTAACAAACAAGTGAGCGCCGTTATTCAACAAGGTAAGCGCTCCTCTAAGCATTCACTTGTTTCCCACTTCTGCTCGCGTGTGTGCGCGTGTGTGTGCATGTGTGTGTGTGTGTGTGTGAGCCGAGGTGCCTTTTATGGGATGATTCGTCACCTTCAGATTGTCGTCTTCAATAAGGTGCGGCGAATTAGGGGAGGGATAACACCGAAACAAAAGTTTGCCCTCCGCCACGAACGTAACGAGAACGCCGTTGCGTAGAGAGCGTTAATTGCATAGAAAACAAGCAGCAGCTGCAGTACGTATTCCATTCCCGGCTCGCGCGTGTAAGGATCGGAATGCAAACTCTTAAGGTAGTCGGCGGCGACAAGTGCGAACTTCCCACGTATTCATTTCGAAAAAGGCGTTAATCGAACGTGCGTGTGTTCACTGCAGCCGTCAGAACGTGACTAGAAGTGAACAGTGTGCGCCCACTCGCAGTAGTCACGATACGGCTCATATTTGCGCGCAGGCCCTGATATATATTCGCGGAGGTGGGGGGGGGGGTCCATTTATATGCCGCGAGTTAAAACTTTTGCGAATCACAGAATTAGGTATTCATAATCATCCTTCCATTTGATGTCTTGTCGAAATAAAAACAATAATTCTGATAATTGAAAACTGGCTTCGTTACCAAAATTTAAACGACCAACAGAATTACAACGCACCATTGTAATATTTACCGAGGTAGGCGCATTTTCAACGACATAACTAGGCAAAAATATGTCATTCACACTCACTCACATAGAGCACAAGGAGGTTCAATTCCATCCACACTCTTCAGACAGGACCAGCCCGCGAAGCATGCTGCGTCATCGACCGGAATGCTCCAGGAGACATCAATGAACGAGGATACGGCGGCCGTTCCCACGGTAACGCGTCGAAAACATCCAGTACATGTTTCCTAGCTAATCAACAAGTTCCCCGCCACAGTGGGACAGACGCTAAAAGGATCCAAACGACCAAATGCATCACATATATCAAAGGGTTAAAGAGACGACGCAGGGTTTAGAGCGATAACTAACCTCATTTTCGGCTTGTAAGCAATATTTTACGGAAAACACACCAAGCCTTCAGCTCACACCTTCAAAAGGTAAACACGGGATCAGCAAATGACTAAGATTAACTAGAAACCATTAAACCTATCCTCATTGCAGGAAAACGGTAGTATTTACAAGCCCCAAATATACATATTATTATTATATTATAAACGAATTATTCGTTTTGCCGGCCTCGGTGGCGGCGGGGTAAAGTCCTCGCCTGCCAAACCGAAGGTAGCGGGTTCGAGTCCCGCCTGGGTAGGATATTTACACCTCCCTGGGCATGGTTGTGTGTTTGCGTCCATGCATTAAATACCTAATAATTGGCTTCGGCTGTTAGGTATAAAGAAATTATTATTATTATTACTCGTCATCCATTTGCATAATAAACCTTAACACACGATGGCGATTTGATTTATACGTCAAGAGCAATATTCTGACTCAAAGGTGGCAACTATTATCGACATATGCGGCTCAAAGTAGCCGTTTTGTAAACAATGGTTTCATAATAAATCTATCAAAACAAGCCATTGAATTTTACTGTTAAAAAATAAACTTTGGACACAGCGCTTGAAAAGGCAGCTGACCTGAAAAGGTTTCGTATCAGGTATGGCAACGGAAGTTAATTAATGAGCATATCCCGGGCAGCACAGAAGATAATGAAAAAAGAATGGAAGGAATGTGGCACGGACACCGAAATGAGGGTCTTGCATTTTAAAAACCATACCAAAATATTCCTGGAACAAATCAATGGCTTGGCAGCTAATATTTAGACTAAGTCGCCAAGGTAGATAACCGGTATTATTATTTTCATTGTTGCGCCTCGCCTCATTCAACCATGCACAGCGACTTTCGTTCATAGCACAATTATTCAGAAAGCATGAAGAAATGTCTCACGGGTATCCTACCGGGTGAGCAGCTATATGTGTCTCCCAACGTTTCGAAATAACGACTTATTCGTCATCTTCAAGGGTTTTGAAATTCAGATTCAGTTCTAATTAGGAACCCCTGAAGATTAAGACTAAGTCGTTCTTCGAAACGTCGAGAGACATGCAGCTGCAAACCCAGCGGAATCCCCGAGAGATATTTATTCACCAGGCACGCCGGGAAAACCTAAGATCTTTGATTCAGAGAGTATATTTTACACTCCCCAGGAAGAGCTTTTTAGAAACTTCGGTATTGGGTGATTCTTAATCCAGGTACTGGCGAAATAGTGACGTCGCAAGCAAATCTCTACCGAGGCACACCAGACATACAGAAACACAAGAAGGGTGTGATCGCAGAAACGATATTCTTGGGCTAGTAAAACATCTACTGAATATTTTCTAAAAAATGGAGTTCCGATGTTGACATAATCATGTACACATTGCGAAAATGGAATGGAAATGAACTCTAACGGTTAGCTTTAATAAGAGTAAAGGTAACGATTCCTGAGGCCGTAAACAATGACCATTGTGTAAGAATGGTTAAGGAAAGGAAAGGAGGGGGGAATAAGGAGAGAGTTTGGGGGGGGTGGGATTAGCCCGCGCCAGGGATTATCACAATCATTAATATATATTATGGATTTGGATGTTTGGCATTGTTGCCTAGGCTACGTGTTGCCTAAATTTCCACTTTTAGTTCACCCAGTCCTTGGCGCCACTTCGATAAGTTAGATCTTTTCAGTTGTTATTGTAAATAGACGTAGTTAATTGTAGCTAACGTGAGACTCTGGTGAATATTCAATAACGATCGAGGAGATATGAACAACTAGATGCTTTGAATAATGTCTTGCTATTTTTGTGATCTAAATGTTACTTTGTAAATGCAAGAGAGGAAATATCTATTACAGGAAATATTTAAGAGGTTTATGAAACGTCCATCGTGTGCCGACGACGATGTTTGCCAGACTCTGATTCTAATATGAATGCATTAAGCCCGTTCGGCTTAAATAATTTAAGACTTTAGAATGTCTTGCTTAAACAGAACTTGCTTCGTACCAGTCTGAAAAACAGGGTATGCATCTACGAGGACCCAAAATAGGAGACTTGGATTGAAAAATATGAATCTGTTCAAGGCGGCAGTAAGTGCATTCCTTTGACTTAAAATTTTATTATTTAATTAAATTTTGGAGAGGAATTAACTATATCTGTAGACCGGGCGATATTAATAAAGTGTATAATTATGTCCCGCGTACAGTATGCATCTACGAGGACCCAAAATAGGAGGCTTTGATTTAAAAATAAGAATCTGTTCAAGGCGGCGGTAGGTGTATTCCTTTTTCCCTACACTGCAATGATGGCAATTGGGAATACTCATGAAGTCACCTCGCATTCTTATTAAAGTTCCGTATAGCGATATTCACGAAGTGCTAAGAAGTTAATGGTGTATTTGTGTAATTGAATTCGTAGAGGAATTAAATATACCTGAAGACCGGACGATGTTAAAAAGTGTATAATTACGTCCCGCGCGTAGTACTACATTTTTTATCCTCTGCATTATGATTAATTGTTAGTGAAATCCATGTAAATTCATGGTAAAACCAGTACGACGTGTTAATTTACAATCTATCGACTGCATTTACATCTGAACTTCCGTCTTTCATCACTAGGTGGCACCACTTTCCAAAAAGTTGTTTGTTTACGGAATTCTAGACAGCAGTTTTTGGCGACGAGATAACAATCCATAATAAATATTCATGATCACAATAATGCGCGGCTTCACCACTCAACACAACGAGAGGAGGAGGCAGCGGCTATCAACTTCCATGCCTTCCTCTCCTTATCACCCCTCCCTCCCTCCCTCCCAACCCTCCTTTAACCCCATTGACTCTCGGCGTTCACTTTGTGATTTTGTGAGTCGAGTGTGCGTGCGTTGTATCCCATGAAGTGTCGAGGATTGGGACTAAGATGGCTGCAAAGGTAACCGTGAGTCATAAGAGTGCACAATTTAATAACTTTTCCAGTGAGCGAGAAAAAATTATGGGAACCTATTTAACTAAGGTACAATCATTTATACGGTGGAATTCAACATACATACAAAGTGATATAAATGTTGCGATAATTGTGTTTTAAACTTTTCGCCTGAAGAGACGCATTTTTAAGACTTGGACATACAGAGTGAAATTCGAAATTTTAATGAAAATTCAATGTAAACTCGATTTCTCACTTGGCATGATACCTTAACGTAAGTGAGCAGCCATTATAATAATATGAAATATTATTTCGCAAATAGGAAAAAATCTGTCGGATGCAATGAAATAATTACGAAATAAATGTTGTGAGCGCCACACACACAAAAGGCTAAGTCCTGAATAGCATTGAATTGCCAAGAAACCAAATCGGTATCATGCATTTTTTTTTACTTTTACTTATACATATTACTGATAAATACACCAATGCAAAATTTCACGCACAAGTCAACAAACAAATTTCAGGCAACAAACAACAAAACAAGAGAAATATACTTATAGTCCACCAAATACCAAAATAGAAGTTTTGTGCCAGTTAGAAACTCAATTATTATCATTCACCTTGAAAGATAACAAAAGTGTGATAATTATCGGTGAAGATTTCAACCCCCGGCTGTAAATTGGGAAACCAAAGGCGTTGATACAAGTTCAAGGAAGCGTGATATAAGCGAGGCCTTACTCAATACACTTTAAAACCACTCTCTACCTCAAGAAGTTAACGGAACTACGATAGGAAATAAGAGTATTAAATCTTTTAGCTATCAGTCACCCTGCAATGATTAAACAAATCCATATCCTCGACGCAATTATTGACCATAAAGTAATTGTTACCACCTTGAAAACAGTAGTAGAGTCCATAATAAAACCTAAGCATTAAGTTAAATTATTTGCAAAATGTGATATCAACAAATTTGGTGAGACGTTAGAAGGTTCATCCACGGAACATATAACAACAAAAGACGAGCGAACCGAAGTACCTTGAAGATATTGTTAGTAAATTCTGCGTGAAGGAATCGATGAAAATATTCCACACAAATTCAAACGTGAGAGTATTCAACATCGCTGTTATAACCACGAAGTATGGCGGGAGTTCAGGAGAAAGAAACAATTACACAATTTATACATAAGTTCTATTCAGTCGGGCAACACAACAACGAAACTTGCGGCGAGATAAATTAATGTTGCTCAGTGGTCAAAACGAAGAAAATAATGCACACTAATCTACGAAATTTCAAGACAAAATCCTAGGTGAGTTACTAGATATAAACCCCAAATCATTCTGATCTTACGCGACAGAACTCCTGGGCGACTATTCGACAGTAGACTCTTTACTGGATAAAAACGGCAAAGCAGTCACCAACAGTACCGACAGAGCCGACATATAAAACCACTAATTTGAATGTTTAATCACAGAAGACGTATAACTATCCTGTATTTAACATTATCTGTAAGAGCTATTTAATTGCCGAGTAACGGCAATTGTATATTTATCAAGATAAAGTTTGTGATTTCCACAATTTATGTAAAAGTTGCCGACCGGTTTCGGCTGTCAAGCCATCTTCAGGTACAAAATCTCTGGTGTCAGTCCTTCATAAATGTTTTGGGGGGAGGGGGTTATCACTCGCTGCTCCTAGGCATCCATTTCCGTCCCTTCCCGGAGAAATGGAGTATGTCTGGTACATCTACGAAATACCGTGCAAGCCACCACTAGGGTGTGTGCCGCGGGGTGATTCCACACCAGGCATGCAGCACTCATCCCAATTCAAATCAGAACCGCGCACGTTCCCCCGAATGCAAGGTGCAGGCCAAAAGCAGTCAGGACTAGAGTGCGCGATCAGACGAGAAACTAGGAGAGTGATACGTAGAAGAACATCTTACCATGCAGTACGCCACTCAAGATACAACTACTGGTTAGTATTATTAATGCGACAGATAAATAGCACTACAAGGTACTAAAACATGCAAGAGTATGTCATGCCGGAGATTACATGCGAGGTTAGTATCTAATAATCATGTTAAGATATTTAGCACCTACTACTGAAAAAGACCTAACTTACGTAGTCAGAGTCATAGTATCCTAGAACTGATCCATCGCAACTATTATGGTCCCTTGTTGTACGTGGAAAATATGACCTTTTAAATCCATCGGTTCAGCAGTCAATTTCCTTAATGTTATGCATTTGATCGTTTCTACCATAATAGTTTGGATCCAGCAAAATATGTTGAACGTCCAGCAAAAAGTAGTCCACATCAAACTTTCGTAAAAGATTTTATCAATATTTTTCACTTCGATCGGATAGAGGTTCTCACCCTAATTCCCTCAACAATTCACTAACACTAATACGTTTATCATAACAATTTTTAACAAATCTAGCTGCCCTCCGCTGTATGCGATCTATATCTGAAACTAGTCCTACCTCGTAAGGGTCCCATATACTAGCGGCGTACTCCAAGTGTGGTCTCACGAGAGAAAAATAACATCACTCCTTTACATTCTCATCACATTCCTAGTATTCTTTCAATAAATCCTAATTCAGAACTGCTGTGTTTCAGAGCGACACAAAGAATATTATCACGATGCCTCACTACATCTCTAGGCTTGACAGAAGCGATAAAATAAGAGAGATGCATTGCCGAACAGATTGGTACAAAAACTCGTTCTTTCCGCACACAAGAAGCGACCACAATAAAAACTGAGCTCCACTGAACTCACCCCCCTAACACACGTCACCATTTCACCTCCCAAAGCCTCATACCTTACATCTTTACACGGCTGGTGTCCAAACACCACCTGCCACACGCCCATGCGGCGGCTCGCAGGGTAATATGTAGATGTAGAATTTACGATTTGTCAAGCGGCATACTCCAAGTGAGGCGTACTCACGACCGAAGTCCGAAGTCGCTTGCTTCGATGGCCCGTCTCCAAATGTTGCCAATGCTGACGACTCGTCTTTCTTCCTCCTCCACCTTCTTACTTATGTTCCGCGGACCTTATCTAGCGAAGGCGTGCTGGAGGCTCCCACACCCATCGTCCCCTCTCTGTTGCGCATCGCCCTGACTCCCAACTCTTCAGTCTCACGAACACCCTCCCAGTACAAACCTTCAAATTTTCTGTTACATATCGTATGATTCATCGCACAGCCTACCTTAACCTTATTCCACCAACTATTATGCACCCCTTCCCTCTGACCATTACCCCCCCCCCCCTCCAAACTGAGTGTTTCCCATGATCCTCGGTAAGACATATGAAGGACTTATACCAGAGATTTTGTACCTGAAGATAACTCGACAGACGAAACCGGTCACAAACTTTATCTTGATCAATATGACGTCCATCCACCGAGTGAAATCTTCACTTTTCGATATTATGCAGTTGTATATCTTGCGGGAAGAAAGATTTCAGCTCAATATCTTGGTCAAATATGTGGTAGTCAATTTCTTCATGCTTTCCCTATCATCATTTTGCCTCATCAAATAGAATTAAAGGCAAATTAAGTGGTCTACGGACCTGATTAATGGATAACTTCTACTTTGCTTTCGGAGACCTGTAGGCAAAAAATGTTTTATGTAAAATTCCACTTCAATTTATCTGTGGATAACGTTCGACTGATGATTAAGGTAATAAAACTGTTGGCGTAATATTATCGAAGCTGCTCGCTGAAATCTATCCAAGCATTATTTTATTATAGCCGTGCACGCTATAGCGTGATCTTTTTTGAGTATTGCGGGCAGTTTTTTTCTGAACGATGATTATAGCTTTATGACAACAAAATATTCGAGTACGTTTTGCGAAATAAAGCCAATTCAAGGAGACTGAGATTAGAAAGGGATTGCCACCGATCAAGTATAAAGAAATGAAGAGGACATCCAGTCTTTAGCTGAGGATTCACATGCGATTGATGATTGGTGTGATAGTTGGCAGCTAGAATTAAATTTGAAGAATTGCGCGATAACGAACTTTTGGAAAAAGAATGGCTTTCCCCGGCGGGAAATCCCAGCGGGATAATGCCCACATTTGGACACCAAAAACCATTCACCAGTGAAGGACTGAGATCGATGTAACGGTGCCCTGAATTCCACAGAGTTAAAATCATTTGCTTGGACTCGATTTCGGATCCCTCGATTGCGCGCCAGGTGCTTTAGTCCCTTCCGTCCCGGAGGACTCCGTTTCTCCCGAGACGCGTCACATTGCTTCGGCCACATGGAATGCAAGACACTCCGTGGGCGCAATACGTCAGCCACGACCATTGACGCAATGTGACTCGCAAGTGACGTTGCGGCACCCGGAAGCATTAGATTGCACTGCCATGCAACGGAAAACCTTCAAGTCCAGCCGTCCTTCGTTGGGGCAGCACTTTCAACGCCGACTATTCTCCAGAGCTCCGCGTGAAAAGCAAAAGAATTCGATCCAATGAACGGGAAAAGCAACCCCCTTCCCACTCTACGACTGCATTGCAACTGCATTAGTCGCGACACATCTACATCTCCATCTACGTAATACCCTGCGAGCCACCACGAGGGTGTGTGGCAGGGGGTGAAGATCACCAAACATGCACTATTGACATGCAACTAGGATATTTAAGGGAGACATGCTAGAGAACAGGGTCACATGCAGCTAGGTGGTTAGTATCTACATAATAAGAAAGGGATTATTGGTTGTTATTACATGCATCATTCACTACAGACTACTCTAACTAGATTTCACCTACCTATCCCTTTGCTACGCTGCCTATTGTTCTCTCTTATGGTACGCGGGAAAAATGACATTTTAAATCCATCCGTACGACAATCTATCTCTCTAATCGTGTTAATATGATCAAACCAAGCATAATACGCAGGGGTTCTCAATATATATCTAACGTCATCTGTGAACAAAACGGTTTCGAAATTACTTAAAAGGTTTAACCTAAATTTTAACCTGCGTTCTGATAGTAATTCCCATCCTAGTTCTTCTATTAAACTCGTAGCACTTATACCATTATCATAACGGCCTTTAACAAACCTAGCAGATCTCCTATACACGCGCTCTAATTCTTTTATCATACCTTCCTCGTACGGATCCCATATACTAGCGGCATAATCTAAATGAGGCCTGACAAGTGTAAAATAGCTTCTTTCTTGTACTTTCTCATCGCTCTTGCCTAGACCCTTTTTACGACTCCTAATCTACGGTTTTACTACACTAGTTATATCCCTGACGTGTTTCCCCCATGGCATGTCTTCAGTGATGGTGACGCCTAAGTATTTAATAGATTCTACGTTAAATATTTTGTTTTCTTTGATGTAATGATTATTCCGGGGAAAGCCATTCTTTTTCCAAAAGTTCGTTATCGCGCAATTCTTCAAATTTAATTCTAGCTGCCAACTATCACACCAATCATCAATCGCATGTGAATCCTCAGCTAAAGACTGGATGTCCTCTTCATTTCTTTATACTTGATCGGTGGCAATCCCTTTCTAATCTCAGTCTCCTTGAATTGGCTTTATTTCGCAAAACGTACTCGAATATTTTGTTGTCATAAAGCTATAATCATCGTTCAGAAAAAAACTGCCCGCAATACTCAAAAAAGATCACGCTATAGCGTGCACGGCTATAATAAAATAATGCTTGGATAGATTTCAGCGAGCAGCTTCGATAATATTACGCCAACAGTTTTATTACCTTAATCATCAGTCGAACGTTATCCACAGATAAATTGAAGTGGAATTTTACATAAAACATTTTTTGCCTACAGGTCTCCGAAAGCAAAGTAGAAGTTATCCATTAATCAGGTCCGTAGACCACTTAATTTGCCTTTAATTCTATTTGATGAGGCAAAATGATGATAGGGAAAGCATGAAGAAATTGACTACCACATATTTGACCAAGATATTGAGCTGAAATCTTTCTTCCCGCAAGATATACAACTGCATAATATCGAAAAGTGAAGATTTCACTCGGTGGATGGACGTCATATTGATCAAGATAAAGTTTGTGACCGGTTTCGTCTGTCGAGTTATCTTCAGGTACAAAATCTCTGGTATAAGTCCTTCATATGTCTTACCGAGGATCATGGGAAACACTCAGTTTGGAGGGGGGGGGGGGTAATGGTCAGAGGGAAGGGGTGCATAATAGTTGGTGGAATAAGGTTAAGGTAGGCTGTGCGATGAATCATACGATATGTAACAGAAAATTTGAAGGTTTGTACTGGGAGGGTGTTCGTGAGACTGAAGAGTTGGGAGTCAGGGCGATGCGCAACAGAGAGGGGACGATGGGTGTGGGAGCCTCCAGCACGCCTTCGCTAGATAAGGTCCGCGGAACATAAGTAAGAAGGTGGAGGAGGAAGAAAGACGAGTCGTCAGCATTGGCAACATTTGGAGACGGGCCATCGAAGCAAGCGACTTCGGACTTCGGTCGTGAGTACGCCTCACTTGGAGTATGCCGCTTGACAAATCGTAAATTCTACATCTACATATTACCCTGCGAGCCGCCGCATGGGCGTGTGGCAGGTGGTGTTTGGACACCAGCCGTGTAAAGATGTAAGGTATGAGGCTTTGGGAGGTGAAATGGTGACGTGTGTTAGGGGGGTGAGTTCAGTGGAGCTCAGTTTTTATTGTGGTCGCTTCTTGTGTGCGGAAAGAACGAGTTTTTGTACCAATCTGTTCGGCAATGCATCTCTCTTATTTTATCGCTTCTGTCAAGCCTAGAGATGTAGTGAGGCATCGTGATAATATTCTTTGTGTCGCTCTGAAACACAGCAGTTCTGAATTAGGATTTATTGAAAGAATACTAGGAATGTGATGAGAATGTAAAGGAGTGATGTTATTTTTCTCTCGTGAGACCACACTTGGAGTACGCCGCTAGTATATGGGACCCTTACGAGGTAGGACTAGTTTCAGATATAGATCGCATACAGCGGAGGGCAGCTAGATTTGTTAAAAATTGTTATGATAAACGTATTAGTGTTAGTGAATTGTTGAGGGAATTAGGGTGAGAACCTCTATCCGATCGAAGTGAAAAATATTGATAAAATCTTTTACGAAAGTTTGATGTGGACTACTTTTTGCTGGACGTTCAACATATTTTGCTGGATCCAAACTATTATGGTAGAAACGATCAAATGCATAACATTAAGGAAATTGACTGCTGAACCGATGGATTTAAAAGGTCATATTTTCCACGTACAACAAGGGACCATAATAGTTGCGATGGATCAGTTCTAGGATACTATGACTCTGACTACGTAAGTTAGGTCTTTTTCAGTAGTAGGTGCTAAATATCTTAACATGATTATTAGATACTAACCTCGCATGTAATCTCCGGCATGACATACTCTTGCATGTTTTAGTACCTTGTAGTGCTATTTATCTGTCGCATTAATAATACTAACCAGTAGTTGTATCTTGAGTGGCGTACTGCATGGTAAGATGTTCTTCTACGTATCACTCTCCTAGTTTCTCGTCTGATCGCGCACTCTAGTCCTGACTGCTTTTGGCCTGCACCTTGCATTCGGGGGAACGTGCGCGGTTCTGATTTGAATTGGGATGAGTGCTGCATGCCTGGTGTGGAATCACCCCGCGGCACACACCCTAGTGGTGGCTTGCACGGTATTTCGTAGATGTACCAGACATACTCCATTTCTCCGGGAAGGGACGGAAATGGATGCCTAGGAGCAGCGAGTGATAACCCCCTCCCCCCAAAACATTTATGAAGGACTGACACCAGAGATTTTGTACCTGAAGATGGCTTGACAGCCGAAACCGGTCGGCAACTTTTACATAAATTGTGGAAATCACAAACTTTATCTTGATAAATATACAATTGCCGTTACTCGGCAATTAAATAGCTCTTACAGATAATGTTAAATACAGGATAGTTATAAAGTTAACATATTCTTACATTGTTACATGAAATGCATTTCGGCAAAAAAATTATCAATAAATAGGGAAGATTTTCTACGAAAAAAGAGGGGGCAAATGCGACGATAAGTGCCGGTCTAATGTAAGACAATCTGTACAATATTACGGAAGTAGGGCGTTTTCTTTCACGTCTATCGTCTCACGTCATTAGAGGGTTTACAAGTTCCATCATCGGAAAACCTCAGATGTTATTGTCCTTCTCATCGTCATCTCTTACACGAGGAATGAGAACACCTCAAATCCATCCTCTAAAATGAGTGTCTCGTAATACGCAAATGTAGCGCTCTCAAGCACTGCGCAAACAATCATATCGTTTTTCCAATGAACACAGCATCAAAGGTCGCGAAAGTGACAAGTCCAAACTCATCGGCGTGCACAGGCTTCTCCATTGTCGCGATTCGGAAAACCGCGGTGGCGTAATTTGCGTCGTTCCGGCAACCTTCGGCAACGTAACCCTCGTTTCGACGTACGCCACGACAGAGGGGAAGTCATAATAGGCGGCCGGCCGGGGGAGGAATCGATCGCACAGCCGTGAGTCGAGGCGTGCAAACGAAGCGTCGCGTGACTCGACTCGCGGGGAAGGGGCTGCACCACGCCGTCTGCAAAACGGCGTCATCCCCCCATTTCTCCCACACGCCTACCCCTCCCCTTCCCCCATTTCTCCCGACCCCCCTCCCCCGCCTCACTTTTGTACTTGCTCCGCCGGCGCCTCGGTCGTCGTGACGACGCGCGATGACGTCACGAGTCCGCCTCCCCCCCCCACGCCTCCCTCGAGTCGCGATCTTCCAAGCGATCAGCTTCCGAGGAGAGAGCGCGTGGCCGTCAAAAGGGATCCTCCGTCTGCTCACCCCCACTCACGGTGCGTTCCGTTTCACGCTCCAATCGAATTGATGCGGTCCCGGCCGTTCCGTTTCACACACCTGAGAGCTCCAATGCGCTCTCGATGGGGCCACGCATCGAGCATAATATGCGCTCCAAACGCACCACGGATAAGCTGGCGCAGTTGATGCGGTGACGTAATTTTGACGGTTTATTTGTTATGGCAACGCATGCGAAATGGAGACAATTAATGAAATGAGAGTCTTCGCAGAAGAGTTATGCTAAAAATATTAATTGTCTCTTTTCCATTTCGGTTTCCACTGTGGTTGTGTTCCCTTTCCGAAATATCTCATTAACAACCCTTAGCAACGATTCGCCGTCGCAATTCAAATTTTCCGCCCGTTCCAAATACGTTCCGTTTCACTCTTCCACACCAAAAGCTTCAATGCGAGAATGAGAAACGGACCACCGGCCACTGATGCGGTGGCGCATCATGGGATTGGAGCGTGAAACGGAACGCACCCTAGCACTCAAGAGCACACACCGCCACGGGCGCCGAAAACGCTTCCGCAGACACCCAAGCGCTTTTACTCCGCTACTCTCGTTCCTCTAATAGGCAAATGCTCTGTTTGCACCGGCCCCCGGAATGAGAACCAATACTTATCATATGAGTGTAATCGCTTTTCGCCAGCAGCTTTCTCCGCAATCAATTCGACCGCAGAAGAAAGGATAATTTGTCGATGGAAATCAGCTGATCGCCTCGACACGTGCGATTGCTCACTCCGGGAGGGCAATAAGAAGCCTTAACAAAGAGCGATCAGAAAAACACGATCGTTCCCAATGGAAAAACCACGCGTGAAATCCGAATTATGTTTACGACAAAAATGGAAAACAAAATCGGCTTCCGACCATTTTCAATGGACCTGAAACGAAACAACGGGCGCTTGAGTCGTAAATTACGGCACTTTTTGCTTCAATCAGTAATTGATTCTTGGCAAGCACCATGGGAAGTATGCCAGTGACAGCAATTAAAGCGAAAACTTAGGGGAATATACGCCTCTAAAATAATGCACCTTCAAAATTATGCTGAATGTTTAAATGAAACGATTAAAATGAGAGACCGAGACGACGCATGGAATGACAGAAGGCGAAAGGAATTGTGCGTGGCACACTTACAAAAACATGTATGATGAGGAGGGAGGGCTGGGTATACCCGGAGACGAGATGGACTTATGAGGAGTAATGTGTAATATGGATTGAAAGGACCAGAGAGGAATGAGCCATGAAAGCCAGGAAAGAGTGAGTCTTGCGTGAATGTCGCGAGAGGGAATACCGATCATCGGCGAGACAGAAGCGCCTCTTTGTCTCAGCCAAACAATCTGAAGGATCGAGGCAATGATGACGTCAGTCATACGCATGCGTCACTTAATTCAGTGGCTCCCGATCTCATTCCCGTCAAGAAACAGTGCATTTCACGGCAAGGGTTTCTCACCCCTCTTGGGTTCTCGCAATGGGACCCTTGAGTAGATGATATATATTCCCCTCTCCTTATTCGCCCTCCTAGTATCAATTCCTTGCAAACTGCCCTTCCCCACCATTGGATATCTACACCAGTAGGTATTACCACGCACCACGCTCCCTCATCGGCGTTAAAATTTCTTGATAATGACGCGACACCTTTTAAATCGATTTCGGGTTAGCACGACAAGAGTGGAAGAGCTAAAAAATCTTCTAAGTGTGCAATTCATAGTCCAAACTGAAATAGCTCTATTTACAAAGAGTCACTTTACGATAAAGTATGACTTTATCAAAAGTGTGTTCCATAGACGCTTAAAGTGTCTCACTTTATGAAGTGAGACTGTGTTACTTAAAGTGTAGATTTTTATATAGACATTCGTGTGTCGGTAACGGAATCAACGAAAAAGTGGGCAATCGTTATTATAAAAAAATGACACAACTTATTAGTGCGAATACCGTAATGTTGATTTTAGTGATATAGGCTTACTTTTAAGTTAAATGTTTATCTTTAGGGTATTTTTACAGTTTTTATATATTATATTTTTAATTTAGCTTGATAACTGGTATTTTTATAGTATTTACTCTTCATTTTGGGTACGGGTGTTTACGTTTTGGGTTTACCCCGACGTTGGTATTGTTTTATTTATTCCAGCACTAGATGGAGATTTATGATGATTTATATCGAATAAAATATTTGTTGCTACGTTCAAATTTATCTTTCATTCAATGGGTTATGCTTTATCGGGTTAATTTAATTAATCCTTTTCGTGAAGTCGGTAGTGAATTAATTTTGATGTACTCAGAAGGGAAATGGTTTCATTTCATTCTACATATCGTATAATTGTAATTATCCACCAGCTTCTAACAACAATTAGTTACTCAAGTTTTGTCTTCGTTTAAAATTTTATGTCTGTCTTATTGTTTTCCTATTCAGGGTTATTTGTAGTCTACTGCATTTTCGTGATATGTATTTGAGTTTACGTTAGCGATTGGGTAGAGATAGATATGGAAACTGAACGCATAAGAATGCCTCATTTCATGAACTTGGAGGAGGGGACTTTGCTGACGCCCGAGGTGAGGTACCGAGCTTTGGTAGAAAATAAATGGACAGGTATTCAACAACTAAATGCAACAGGTATTCCAAATAAAACCAAACCTCACCAAATTTACTCGATAAATTTATACTATAAATGGGAGATGAGTTCCATCAATGCAGCCGAGAAACTGCAAAGTATTGTGTCGTACTCCTTCATCGTTCGTCAATGAGACATACAAGGGAATCACTCTAGCAATGCTGGGAGACCCTATTAATAACTGTTGACATTGTGGGCTGGCTTACGTTGCTGTGAAATTCCCAGCCACCATATGAAAGTTATGTGCGAGTTTTATTATAAAACGTGACATGGATTCACATTGATCATTAAAGTTGAAAATGTCGATGGAATAAGCGAAAACAAGGTAGTGCACGTAAAATTTTCCCTCAATACTGAAAAAAATTTTAAATTAAAAAGAAAGATTTACCTTTTTAGTAAAGAAGATTTTAACGGATTTAGGCGTACTTAAAGACTTCTTTTGAAAAATTCGTGAACATCAGCAAAAATAGTGATACAGACAATACATGGAAAGAGTTCCTCCAAATTACGCGGTCACTTATCAACATATACATATCTCATAAGTATAAGAGTGAGAATAGGGAACCAAGGCGGTACAACGCGGAGGTTAGAAAATGTTTAAAACGCCAACGAGTTAGCCACGCGACACTACGAAAAATGAAGAAAAATGTAGCTAATAGCGACCTAAAAAATACTTTCCAACATCATAAAATTTGAAAAGCAGCCGCAAAAACAGCCCTTAGAAAAACGTTTAGTGAATTCAAGAGAAAAGTACTTGGAGAACAACTAGAGGGAAATCCGAAAGCATTTTGGTCATATGTTAGGGAAGTACAGGGAACTAAAAAGTCAACGGTTAATTCCTTGAAAAACGATAGAGGCGAAATAGTAACTTCCAGTTTAGATAAGGCAAATTGTTTGAATTACTTTTTTCAGAGTGTTTTTAATCAACCTATGCATAGTTTCCGCGAAACCATACCAGACCGATTTCAACAACCAATGCCCCCAATCGATATATCTTGTAGGGGAATCGTAACCTTACTAAGTAACATTAGCCCAAACAAGTCCTCAGGTCCTGATGAAATTCCAGCTCGTGTTTATAAAGAATTAGCTCTCGAAATGGCTCCGTATCTTAAAGTAATATTTAACAAATCCCTCGAAGAACACACGGTTCCCAAAGACTGGAAGATAGCAAACGTGACCCCAATTTATAAAAGCGGAGATAGGGAACAGCCATGTAATTATAGACCAATATCATTAACGTCACTATCATGTAAAATTATAGAGCATATAATAGTTACATCAATAATGGGACACCTCGACAGCCAGGATTTATTAATAACAAACCAGCATGGGTTCAGAAAAGGACGGTCTTGCGAAACTCAATTAGGTCTTTTTGTTCACGATATTTTAGTTTCCGGAGAAGGTAACGTACAGGTAGATGCAGCGTTTCTTGACTTTAGAAAAGCTTTTGACAAGGTTCCCCACTGTAAGTTACTCGCGAAGTTAGAATCATACGGAATAGACAGTAATGTAGTAGGCTGGATAGGAGACTTCTTATATGAACGCGTTCAAAGGGTGGTTTTAGATGGTCTCACCTCAGGCGAAGTAAAAGTTACATCGGGTGTTCCCCAGGGAAGCGTGATAGGCCCAATTTTATTTCTTCTCTACGTAAATGACTTGAATGCAGTAGTAAAAAATAGCAAGCTCCGTCTTTTTGCCGATGATGCAGTAGTGTATAAGGAAATTAGAAATAAAGAGGACAGTCAGTCTTTAGCTAAGGATTTAATGCGATTGATGAATGGTGTGATAGTTTGCAGCTAGAATTAAATTTGAAGAAATGCGCGATAGTGAACTTTTGGAAAAAGAATGGCTTTCCCCGGAATAATTATTGCATCAAAGAAAAGAAAATATCTAACGTAGAATCAATTAAATACTTAGGCGTCACCATCACTGAAGACATGCCATGGGGAAACACATCAGGGAAATAACTAGTGTAGCAAACCATAGATTAGGATTCGTAAAAAGGGTTCTAGGCAAGAGCGATGAGAAAGTACAAGAAAGAAGCTATTTTACACTTGTCAGGCCTCATTTAGAATATGCCGCTAGTATATGGGATCCGTACGAGGAAGGTATGATAAAAGAATTAGAGCGCGTGTATAGGAGATCTGCTAGGTTTGTTAAAGGCCGTTATGATAATGGTATAAGTGCTACGAGTTTAATAGAAAAACTAGGATGGGAATTACTATCAGAACGCAGGTTAAAATTTAGGTTAAACCTTTTAAGTAATTTCGAAACCGTTTTGTTCACAGATGACGTTAGATATATATTGAGAACCCCTGCGTATTATGCTAGGTTTGATCATATTAACAAGATTAGAGAGATAGATTGTCGTACGGATAGATTTAAAATGTCATTTTTCACGCGTACCATAAGAGAGAACAATAGGCAGCGTAGCATAGGGATAGGTAAGTGAAATCTAGTTAGAGTAGTCTGTAGTGCATGATGCATGTAATAACAACCAATAATACCTTTCTTATTAGGTAGATACTAACCACCTAGTTGCATGTGACCCTGTTCTCTAGCATGCCTCCCTTAAATATCCTACTTGCAATGCAATAGTACATGTTTGATGATCTTCACCCCCTGCCACACACCCTCGTGGTGGCTCGCAGGGTATGACGTAGATGTAGTGTAATATACTTCATCGTCATCATTCTAGTTGGTATTATTTCAGCTATTTCAAAGTAAACACATGAAATTTTGAGGGTTGGAATAATTTCCAGAAGTGAACTTAACTATCATACATTTGACAGGAATAATAAATAGTTGAAGCAAAGGTACCACCGCAAACATTTGGTGTTCATATAATCCAAGACTCGGCAATCAACTCCAGTATTTGGACGACGACAATTTATGGAAATCCATACTTTCTTGGGCCAAACCAGTATTGCGGCCAAAAGCATCTTTTTTATGGCGTTTTCAATTACGCCCAATGATTTCCTCCTCTCGCATTGACTTTCCACGGGATTCTAATTATTCCTTACATAGTACCTTCGGGAGTGATTCATTACCGGTGTTTCCAACGACTTCGCGAAATCTGACCATTCCTCTAGCTTTTCGATGCCGCCAATGTCAATCTTTATGTCAGCCGATTTTTGCTACTTTATAAAATAAAAATGTAGTTTTAACTTTTATACAAAGCCTTGATGATGCGTAAATAAATCTCCGAAACGTTGGCTGAAAGAGGTGAGTGCATTTGTTTATAATATCAAGACCAATCCTCCATAATAGCAGCTTATATGTCAATGTCGTCCATCTTTTCTTTTCACTCACTTTACGCCCTAAAGCTCCCAGCCCTCGCTTTACCCTAAAGTGACACTTTAGCATCATTTTGTCTAAAGTGTGGTCTATGTAATGCCTGAATCACACGATCATTTTTTCCGTCCCTTTTAAGGGATAGCTCCAATGATAGCTCAAATGATCGCTCGAAAATGATAGTGTGACTCGGACAAAGTCAGGGATGGCTCCAGCGATAGGGATCCCTATAGCTTTTTCCATCCCTGGGCACGTCCCTTTTTCCATCCATGGAGGCATCGCTCACTCCACCATTTAGCCAATCAGAGTGCTCGGCCGCAAAGAGCGACTCTTTAAATGGAATGAGAGTAGTTAACATAGAAATGATGCGAAAAGGGACGGAAAAAATGATGGAAAAAGGGACGGCCAAAATGACCGTGTGATTCAGAAAATGATAGCTCGAGCTATCATTGTCACGGTCCCTGAAAAGCTATCATTGGAGCTATCCCTTGAAAGGGACGGAAAAAATGATCGTGTGATTCAGGCTTAACACGGAAAGGTCACTTTAGTTCATCTAAAGTATACTTTAGCATAAAGTCTCGACTATGTATCGCACCCTAAGAGCGAGCCTTCGAATCGCCATAAAATGATGATGAACCTTACCCAAGTTTTTAGATTCCGCCAAAAAGATAGGTTTTTGTAATGAATTGTGTGGACGTTCTATATTTTAACATTCTTGTACGAATAGTGGCGTAGAAGAGGCCAAGCCGTGAAATTATTTGGAAGTCGTATAGTTTAGGCAAACGGAGGACGGCCAAAGGATTCGATGGCTGCCTCATCTTCCGCCTCTTCCTCGAGAGTCTGAGACTCTCTCTCGCTAGTCCCAGTGTTTGTGTCGGGTGAGCCGCTCGACTCTCCGAACGACTCAAACCGACCGACATTCGAAGACAGTTTCTGACATCATTAGATCACTTCGCTCCCCGATAAAAAAATGTACCACCAATAAGAATCTACTTCCTTCAAAGGTCAGCATGCCTCCAAGGCTTCTCCCTAAAAATACATCGAACCGCTCGTATTCCACCATTGATGAAAATGCAATTCAACGCAGTGAAATCAGCATTTGTTGAGCGTAGACCATTCTAGACCAATATAGACCAGTGTTTCTCAAAGTAGCGCTTGCCTTATTCCCCAAAGTTTACCTCATCCAAGTGGCTACGTTCGCTCTCGGTCAACTTCCGCGCCATCATATTCATCATCATCAATGGTCGTTTAATCCTAAGATTGGCTGAATTCAGCCCTCCACCCTTCCCTGTCAAACGCTAGTTCCCTTACCTCCTGGTATCTCTTCGTATGTACTTTCCTCTTTATTTGGTCCATGAACTTATTCCTGGGTCTTCCTCTGAAAACATTTCCCTCTCTTTTACCTTCAATTATGTTCCTCACAAACCCATTGTGTCTCAGACGATGTCCAACAACCGCGGATATTGGAAAAATCTTAAATGAAGAATTGATTGTTTGGAAGTTCGGAGATCCAGAGTGGGAAAATCACTCATCAATCGAGACTCATCATCCGCTTGACCCTGGTTTCACGGAAATTCTTCCATGTATGAGAACACTCGCTCCCGAGCTGAGCTAGTTAACGGCACTAGCTCCCAATACAGTTCCTGAAATCCGCACACCTACGCCCGTTTGACGATCACTCGCTTCCTTTCATTTGAATGCAACATCGGTTTTAAAGCAGTTTGCGGGCGGAAAAGTTTCTCGTTACATCGTGATTCATTAGTAAAACAATCAAGGTGGCGAAAATGTGTTCAGGACTGCATATTGAACGCTTGTTTTCGCACACAATAAATTTACTACCAAATATGAAAATTATTATTTTCAGGTACGAAATTAGCTATGCTTTGTACATCAAAACTATAGGTCATCATTAATACGGGAACTGACAACAGGAGTGGCCAAATCGAAGCAGACTTTTAGTTTTATCTTCGTGGACTCCCAACAATACAGTTCAAGGCAACATCGAGACTGAAGCACTGAGACTCGGGTATTACATGCAGAGTGGCCAAATAAGACGAGGTGATTCAAAGAGGAGATCGATAGTTTTGCAGCTTGATTGGGTGATAATTCACGATCACGGTAATTACGAACCAAAACCAGATTTATCTTTTAAATATAATTGAAAATCATCCAAGTCCCTTCCATTTTTCCTTCAAGACAAGACAAAAAGGAGGAGATCACTGAGCACTCAGCCGAACTATCCACACAAAACGTTGCAAGTCACCTCGAGGTGTGTGGCAGGGAGTGAGTTACCTCCAACACGCACTGGACTCTACCTCATTATAACTAGTGCGACTACGACCATTGATATATTAGGAAAACCAGCTAATACTCGTCAGGAGCCAAGATTTCACACACCACACGCGCTACACCTTAGTTAAGCCATTACTGTCAGATAGACTGCGTTTATTAATACCTATGTTTGAAAATAAATCTACTCTCAGAGATACGAGAGTTATATCGGAAAAATGAGAGACGCGTAGGTGGTACTAGATATCGATAGACAAGGGTTGGGGAGTTAATCAACTAATAACCTAATCTACATACCGACAAACCTCGTTAAAAATCTCTTTGGCAGATCACATGGTCTCTTATCGTACGCGGGAAAAATTACATTTAAACCTTTCTGTTCTGCAGCATATTTCCCTAATTATACTCTCACATAAGCAAACCTAATTCCGATGAATATGTCGGAGCTCGTAAGATATCACTGACGTCGTCAGGAGATAAACTGCAGTGGAACTTACTCATAATAGATTAAGTCTAAACTTTAATCAACAGCCTTAAAGCGATTCCCATCCCAAATGTAGCAGAAGGCTAGTAAAACAAGTGAAATTATCATAAAGGCTTCTAAAGTGTCTGGCCGATATTCGCTGCACACGTTCTAACACGGTTTTTAAGCCTATCTCAAACGAATCCCAAATACTGGCAGCGTACTGGACAAGATGCTGACGATTAACGCATGTATCACGAGGCACTTGGTGAGGTAAATATGTCGCGTCGGAGGGGATGAAAAGCGCAGGCTGTCAAAGATGGAGCAGAGGGGATTGCAGGAATTGAAATTAAAAGATTTTGAATTTCACGGATGGTTAACGAAAGATATGGAGGTGGAGAATACAACTTTGCAAGAGGAAAACGCTAAGCGAATATATAATTGGTAAGGAGAGGACGTGAAAGATAAGAGAGACGTCATGACATTCGAATAAATTGAGAGAAGAATACCTTAAGGGTAGAAAAAACAAAAGAGAACGAAAAAAGATCCAACCAAGAGACAAATGCTCAAAGGATAAGGCTCTCGTCATTTCTTCATCCAAAATATATGTTTGATCTTAAGGAAATAATCAGCCGTGTATTCCAATGTCATTGACGACACCGACCCAATCCCAGAGTCATAGGCTACTGCCCGATGCAGAACAAGGAGGACACTTTGGTCCCAACTTGAGCACTGAGTTCCACGATAGATGATACTACTTAACCTATTTCTGCCCAGAAAAATTTTTGCCGGCAATTTTGATGAATTTTTGTTAATTTACACACATGGTAACCTAAAGTAATCATGCAAATATTTCGGTGCTCGTGACCTTGAACGACGTAGTGTTGACAAGTTGATTGCGATAAAGTTCGCGGCTCCTCCTACAGAGCGTCATACACTCGGCGCGTAAGGGTGTACCATATGACTACGGTGGGCGGAAATGGGACAAGTAGTGCCTCCCATGAACAAAAGGCCGCTATCTACAATTCACCACAGAGAACAAATAATGCAGTATTCAGGAAATCAATGCCCTTGAAGCGACGGATAACAACTATTGGTAAAGAATTGCATTATACCCGAGAGGCGTATTGAATGTTTTTATTCAACATTTCAATATTTCTGCTGAAAAATCAAGGCAACAAAAGAGGCCCTGTTCTAAGAGAAACGGGTGCCGTCATCATATGGGATCAGGGTGGGCACTGCGACTTCCCCCAAACAGAAATTTTCGGCTCTTTTTGTCGAGAACACCACGCTTGAGTGTGACTTACGAGTTTCGTAATCGCTTCGGAATTTTTAAGCATGTAACTTTTGCATTTAAAAAGAAGAATAAGGACGCTTTGAGGTAGCATTTATTTTTGGCATACTTTTGACACCAGGCACTTTTCTAAGGTGAGAAAAACGTTTCAGCCAATTGCAGATAATACAAATGAGTGCAGTAAATACATAAAGGCTCAACGCCTTTGCTGACTCACGTCGACGCAAAAACTCGGCACGCTCAAAGCCTCGCTGACACACCGTTTTACATACACTTTCCTCCTCCACACCCTAAAATTTTCCGCATGCCCAAACATCCACAATTTACAACACAAGCGACCGTTGCGTTGCGTACCAATGACCCGCCGTGCAGGTCGTCTCGCCGGCAGTCGCTCTTGCTCACTCACGTTGCCGACGTCAACGAGAAATAACTGCCATCTACGCGTAAAAACTACGCTATCGACGGGGAAAAGAGCAGATTACGAAAGGAGCCACGGTGAAAGTGCAAAATTAAAAGATTTTAAACCGTGTTGTGTAATGATTGATATTCCGGTGGCAAATGAGACACTCGTCCGGTGCGGACGTAGAGAGAGGGATCGAGAGAGAGAGAGAGAGAAGAGGAGACAAAGGGAGGCGTGGACAGCAACATTCGTACAGAGCGAACTTCCAATCACGTGTGCAAACACATCTCAATAGTAAATGTAGAAAGTACTCGCGGCGCCCTAATCACTGCAGACAAGAATAACTGTGATTCAGATTGAACAAAATTATATTATCTTCAAGAACTGTCATTCAATGATCACAGCATCGATTACACATGACACAACGAAGAAATAAACTACATTGGCCGAGCATTAATCCAGCCACGCAAAATTAGATTAATGTTTTGGATGTGGAAAATATCCAAATATAGTACAAAACAAATGAGCGCGCACACACGCCCTCGAACGCACAAATGCAAGGCATAACATCGTTTTGAGGAAATTCAACGATAAAAAAATTGAATACACGTATTTGGCCTTGACTTCGTGAAACAGTCTTGATTCCTATCCCGAAAAAGAAGAATGCATCAGGATGCGAGGACTATAGAACAATTAGTTTCATTTCACACGCAGCCAAAGTTTTACTTCGAATAATCAATAGAAGTTTGGAGAGTAAGGCCAAAAACTACTTAGGCGATGACCAGTTTGGGTTCAGGAAGGGAAGGTCAACTCGGGATACGATAGCGGTGATGAGAATACTTATAGAAAGAAACAGAGTATAATCAGGAAGTTTTCGCATGCTTTATCGATTTTGAAAAGGCTTTCGACAGAGTGAATTGGAATAAACTAACGGAAATACTCGGGAAAATGGGAATAGATTGACGAGACAGGAGACTAATCCGAAACTTAGATACGACGCAAAGGGCGCAGGTGAGGGTGGCTGATCAGGGTGGGCGAGTAAAGGTCGCGGGGTGATACAAGGGTACCTGTTGTCACTATTGATTTTCAACTTTCATGTTGAGGAAATGGTAAGACAGGCATAGGAAGAACTCGATGTGGGAATCAAAGTAGGAGGGCATCTGATAAAGTCAGTTAGATTTGCGGACGGTCAGGCATTGGTTAGTGAATCTTCGAAGGGACTGCAAGCTTTGGTAGATGCCTTAGAGATGCAGTGCGAGATATTTGGAATGAAGATAATCCATAAGAAAACAAAAGTAATGAGATTCTCGAAGACAAAGAAAGCTACGCAGGTGATTAAAGTTGAAGGACACAAACTCGATCAAGTAGAGCATTTTAATTACTTAGGTAGAACGCCAGAGGAAAACGGACATAGCAGCAAAGACATACGGAAGAGAATAGCGCTATTGTGTGAAATTCTACAGAGAAAAAATAACAGGCCTTGACTGGGACTCGAACCCGGATTCCTCGATTTCCGGCCGAGTGCTTAAGCCAGTTAAGCTACCGAAGCATCCTCTTCCCGTGTGGATTTTTAGAGGACGCCTCGGTAGCTTAACTTAGTTCGGTAGCTTTACGCCTGAATAGGACGCCTCGGATGCTTAACTGGCTAAAGCACTCGGCCGGAATCGAGGGATCCGGGTTCGAATCCCGGCCGAGGCGGATGATTTTTTTTCTCTGTGGAATTTCGCACAATAGGTAAAAGTGGAACTCCGTGGCTAGTCCCAGAGAGCTTAAAATCTGTAGAATAGCGCTAGCTAAGAAAGGCATTTAGTAACAGAAGGGAGCTGATGACGCGGACATTGGATAAGGATGTGAAGAAGAGGCTGGTGAAGAGCTTAATATGGAGCGTAGCGTTGTATGGGGCAGAAACGTGGACCCTGAGAAATGAGGACGAGAATAGGCTGCAGGCATTTGGGATGTGGGTGTGGAGAAGGATGGAGAAAGTGACGTGGACGGAGAGGAACACTAACGAGGAAGTGCTTGAGATGGTGGGCGAGGAAAGGAAACTTTTGAATGAACTCCGGGACAGGCAAAGTAGATGGCTGGTAGGTGTACAATAAGGGGCGAAGGGAGGCTCAAGAGCGGCAGTCTTATATAATCAACGGTGGAGTGAAAATGTTTGTCAGCGGCGGGACTCCAACCATCCCGAACCCACGTGATTTCCACTTACTGCCGCCACCAAGTTCTCAACTTATTTTTTTTTAAACAAGCGACGGCCAACTTGCGGTGAAATAAACCGCAAACTAAAAGAGAGAAGGTCAAAGTGGAAAAGAAAGACTCGAATGACATCCGGATGGTGGAGGGTGGCTCGATCCCTGTGGCATACTGTCATCACCTCCTTGTCCATATTGTCATCATACTGTCACATCACTTTGAACCCCGCACCCCTGTATATCCCCTCCCTTACCCTCTCCCCCGCCATAACCTAAACCCCTCCCCCCCGCCAATCTATGTTCTGCCAAGGGGTATATATTAGGGTGGTTCGGAAAAACTTTTTTCGCAAATCGTTTCCCGAGGAGTGCCAAACCTTATCATTTGCTATGACTAGGAAGTACGCACAAGATTATTGCGCAGGTTTGAGGCTTTCCACTCTAACCTGACAAAAAAATGAATTTTTACGCTCATTTTCAGGAATTATCGACTTCTTAAGGGTTTTTCCTCCATACTTCTTGAAATCATTTCTTTTTATATGTTTACTCTCACTAGGATTAATATAAAATAGTTCATTTAACACATTTAAGTTGATATTTAGGGAATATGTGATGTATACATTTTATTTCAGAGTATTTAAGGTCGGTTTTTCACTCATTTTTAAGCATTTTTCATGAGTTTCCGAAATTCTGCCAATATTTTGTTTTTTATCAAAATACAGTCTACTATCTATCGATTGTTTTTCGTTTATGGTTAAATTCATTAAAGGTGCGGGCATACTTGTATGGTCATATACTTGAACGCAACAGTCGATCATCAAACTAACCATAAGTACCGACAGCAATCAGCTGTATAAATTCAAAGCAGAATGCAAGTAAACAGTTTCAGAAATTATAAAAATTCATCAACTGCGATTGATGCAATTGCATGAAGCTACGTACCGTGCGTAGCTATGGTGAATATTAAAGAGCTCAATTTCGACAGTGTTCACACTTTTAGTGCATAGTATGTTAAAAAAATGAAAAGTAATTGTCGATGCACTGACTAAAAAATGGTGAATTAAGTACAACGGTTCCTCACGTGAGTGCGCGCGCCTTTAATGGATTCAACCATAAACGAAAAAATGGACTTATATTTTCTATTGACGTTTTCTTCCCAATCCATGGATTTTAATGGTCCAAATTTATTATTGAAGTTTGTTGTAAAGAAAACGATCGATAGATAGTAGACTGTATTTTGATAAAAAACAAAATATTGGCAGAATTTCGGAAACTCATGAAAAATGCTTAAAAATGAGTGAAAAACCGACCTTAAATACTCTGAAATAAAATGCATACATAACATATTCCCTAAATATCAACTTAAATGTGTTAAATGAACTATTTTATATTAATCCTAGTGAGATTAAACATATAAAAAGAAATGATTTCAAGAAGTATGGAGGAAAAACCCTTAAGAAGTCGATAATTCCTGAAAATGAGCGTAAAAATTCATTTTTTTGTCAGGTTAGAGTGGAAAGCCTCAAACCCGCGCAATAATCTTGTGCGTACTTCCTAGTCATAGCAAATGATTAGGTTTGGCACTCCTCGGGAAACGATTTGCGAGAAGTCTTTTTCCGAACCACCCTAGTATATATAGAATCGGAATGTTAACAATTGTACCTTGATTAACAAAGTGTCGAAACCACGGTCGGTTTTCATTAAACCAGCGTGGAAATTACTACTGAGTTAATTAACTTTAACCAATATGAATATACAATATTTCCAGAAAGTTACGCCAGAAACTCTTCCATACGTTCCCGTATGTGCTTCCCTTAGGACAAGTCCTATGTAAGGGTCACACCGAAGGACTTAACTGACTCTACAATTATTACTCCGGCTATATTAATCGTGTACGTTTCGTTGGTTAAAATATTCTTTCTCCAAAAATTCATAACAACGCACTTTTTTCAAATTTAATTATAACTGCTAAGTATCGCGCCATTCTAGGTCTTTCTTCAACGCAATTCTGTCAGACTCAGGGTTAATATCCCTGTACAATACTGCGTCGTCAGCGAAAAGGCGAATTTTGCTCGTAACGACAAACATTGACTGATATAGATTATCGTGTACTGCATATTGATAATCACTCGCCTCTGCCAACATATCCTTGGGGTGGCTCGCAGGGTATTAGGTGGATGTAGTAGTAGAGAAAGACTGGGGGACAAATATGTAGGTCACGTAAAACGGGATACGAAACAAAAGACCTCCAATGGCACAAAGGAGGGATTGTGCTGGGACGCAATAGACTGAGTGGGCTGCGGTTGGCCAATCGTACGATAGAATGACTGATGGCGATCACCCATTGAGACTAATTCTATCATTTATAAGCACGATTACAAAGACAGGCTTTACAATCCGATTCCAACCATCGTCACTCGCAGACTCGAATCTTGGTTTGATGTAAAGCCACTATCCCCGCTGGATCACCCTCTCACCAAACCACTGTTACACTTGATCCCGACAGCATTCCCATCCTGATAGCCCTCAAAAGTTCCATCATCAACTCCAGCGTAGACCTTTCAGGGTCAATTCTCTTCATTCGAAGGTCCTCGTGTCACAGTTTTCAGGAGGCCATTGAGCCACACACTATACCTGCCTCTCCCACTTGGCAGCGTCGTTTTCAGCGAGCCGCAAACTGCAGGGGACTGATTCCGTATTTTTTCTTCAATTTATTCCAATAGTCGCGAGGACCAGTGCGGACACCAGAATCCTGTTTAAGGGGCGAGTCGATGAAGAGAAGGGCAGACGAGGGGCGGCAGGGCCGGCTCGCCACCCCCTGAGGACATGGGAGAGAGGAGGGGAGGGCGCGTGGGAGGTGATCAACAACAACAACACCAGGGGGAACGACGGGGCAACGTCGACTGGCAACCCCGAAGGTAAGCAATCGTCACGAAAATACCGCACCAAGGAAAGACATTTCTTCACGTTCATTCGAGCATTGCCACCTCGCTCATCATCTACATCTACATCTACGTAATACCCTGCGAGCCACCACGAGGGTGTGTGGCAGGGGGTGAAGATCACCAAACATGCACTATTGCCATGTAAGTAGGATATATAATGTAGACATGCTAGAAAATAGGGTCATAGTTTATTAGTTACTACAGTAGATTATTAGTAATTGCAAGTAATTGCAGTAGTTATTACAATAGAATATTAGTTACTACGGTATAGTACAGGTTAAAATCTACATAATAAGGAAGGATTATTGGTAGTTATTACATGCATCATGCACTACAGACTATTCTAACTATGTTTCACATACCTATCCCTTTTGCTACGTTGCCTATTGTTCTCTCTTATGGTACGCGGGAAAAATGACATTTTAAATCTATCGGTACGGCAATCTATCTCTCTAATTTTGTTAATACGGTCAAACCTAGCATAATACGCAGGGGTTCTTAATATATATCTAACGACATCTGTGTGAACAAATCGGTTACGAATTTACTTAAAAGGTTTAACCTAAATTTTAACCTGCGTTCTGATAGTAATTCCCATCCGAGTTCTTCTATTAAACCCGTAACACTAATACAATTATCATAACGACATTTAACAAACCTAGCAGATCTCCTTTGCACGCGCTCTAATTCTTTTATCATACCTTCCTCGTAGGGATCCCATATGCTAGCGGCATATTCTAAATGAGGCCTGACAAGTGTAAAATAGCTTCTTTCTCGGACTCTCTCATCGCATTTGCCTAGAACCCTTTTTACGAATCCTAATCTACGGTTTGCTACACTAGTTATTTCCCTGATGTGTTTCCCCCATGACATGTCTTCACTGATGGTGACGCCTAAGTATTTAATTGATTCTACGTTACATATTTTGTTTTCTTTGATGCTATAATTATTCCGAGGAAGGCCATTCTTTTTCCAAAAATTCATAATCGCGCATTTCTTCAAATTTAATTCTAGCTGCCATCTATCACACCAATCATCAATCGCATCTAAATCCTTAGCTGAAGACTGTCTGTCCTCTTCATTTCTAATTTCTTTATACACTACTGCATCATCGGCAAAAAGACGGAGCTTGCTAATTTTTACTACACTATTCAAGTCGTTTACGTACAGAAGAAATAAAATTGGGCCTATCACGCTTCCCTGGGGAACACCCGATGTAACTTTTACTTCGCCTGAGCTGACACCATCTAATACCACCCTTTGAACGCGTTCATGTAAGAAATCTCCTATCCAGCCTACTATATTACTGTCTATTCCGTATGATGCTAACTTCGCGAGTAACTTACAGTGGGGAACCTTGTCAAAAGCTTTTCTAAAGTCAAGAAACGCTGCATCTACCTGTACGTTACCTTCTCCGGAAACTAAAATATCGTGAACAAAAAGACCTAATTGAGTTTCGCAAGACCGTCCTTTTCTGAACCCATGCTGGTTTGTTATTAATAAATCCTGGCTGTCGAGGTGTCCCATTATTGATGTAACTATTATATGCTCTATAATTTTACATGATAGTGACGTTAATGATATTGGTCTATAATTACATGGCTGTTCCCTATCTCCGCTTTTATAAATTGGGGTCACGTTTGCTATCTTCCAGTCTTTGGGAACCGCGTGTTCTTCGAGGGATTTGTTAAATATTACTTTAAGATACGGAGCCATTTCGAGAGCTAATTCTTTATAAACACGAGCTGGAATTTCATCAGGACCTGAGGACTTGTTCGGGCTAATGTTACTTAGTAAGGATACGATTCCGCTACAAGATATATCGATTGGGGGCATTGGTTGTTGAAATCGGTCTGGTATGGTTTCGCGGAAACTATGCATAGGTTGATTAAAAACACTCTGAAAAAAGTAATTCAAACAATTTGCCTTATCTAAACTGGAAGTTACTATTTCGCCTCTATCGTTTCTCAAGGAATTAACCGTTGACTTTTTAGTTCCCTGTACTTCCCTAACATATGACCAAAATGCTTTCGGATTTCCCTCTAGTTGTTCTCCAAGTACTTTTCTCTTGAATTCGCTAAAAGCTTTTCTAAGGGCTGTTTTTGCGGCTGATTTACAAATTTTATAATGCTCGATGGTATTTTTTAGGTCGCTATTAGCTACATTTTTCTTCATTTTTCTTAGTTTCGCATGGCTAACTCGTTGGCGTTTTAAACATTTTCTAACCTCCGCGTTGTACCACCTTGGTTCCCTATTCTCGCTCTTATACTTATGAGGTATATATCTGTTGACAAGTGACCGTGTAATTTGGAGGAACTCTTTCCATGTATTGTCTGTATTGCTATTTTTGCTAATGTTCTCGAATTTTTCAAAAGATGTATTTCAGTCAAGCCTAAATCCGTTAAAATCTGCTTTACTAAAAAGGTAAATCTTTCTTTTTAATTTAAAATTTTTTTCAGTGTTGAGGGAAAATTTTACGTACACTACCTTGTGGTCACTTATTCCATCGACATTTTCAACTTTAATTACTTTTTCAGGGATGTTTGTGGCAAGTAAATCGAGAACATTTCCCCTCTATTAGGCAAATTCACTATTTGATGTAGTGCGTGTGATGCGAACAGGTTAAGCAATTACTCGCAGATTTCTTTGTCCCTACCTCCAGACTTATGACTGCATGTTTTCCAATCTATCGATGGTGTATTGAAATCTCCACCTACAATTATCTGTCGTTCGTTACTATGGGAATTAATGGACCTGATCTGTTTCTCGAGTTCTAATACTGAGTGTACATCGGAATGGGGTGGTCTATAGTAGGCACAAACATATATTACTTTCGAATTAGCACATTGAATGGAACACCATACACTTTCTATTATATTATGGGGAATCACTTCTATTTTGCTGACTATTGTGTTCTTAACTGCGATAAATACTCCCCCTCCCAGTCGACTCTCTCTATCTCTCCTGTATACCCTAAAATTTACTGGAAAAACTTCACTATCAGCAATATCGCTTGTTAACCAACTTTCGGTTCCTATAATTATGTCAGAATTAGTACTCTCTATAAGGTGATGAAATTCAGGTATCTTGCTTCTTAAACTACGACAATTAACTACTACTACTGAAAATTCCTCTATTTTAATATGTCTGCCTATTGTATTCGTGGGGTTCGTGTTTTCTAAATTATTGGGAAAGTTGCAGTTTGGAAATTCATGGGTGTTGTTTTGATTTGTACGTTTTTCCTTTTTCTGTGCTTTCTTCCGTCCCGATAAACCTATACTGTGTTGTCTGGTCAACTTGTTATTCTTTGCTATCCTGGTGAGTGGCATGTTATTTAATGGCCCACTATTTGACCTACTCTCTTCCCTAAATATTTCTAATTTATTGTTATCTATTAAGATTTTCCTAGGCACTAAGCTTTGTGTACTCTTTATTATCTGACTTTCCGGAAAAGCACTGATTTCGCCCCCACTAACTGACCTACTCTCTTGCCTACCATCTATGCTAAACTCGCTGTGTATGCTCAAATATCCTGCACGCTACCTTCTTATCATCGTTTGAGCGATGAAATGAAGACGAATTTTCCAAATACCTCAGGTGTATAATGCGCAAGTATAGTCGTGGACATTAATGGCTGCCTCAAAAGAGGGTACCTAGGGAAATTGGATACATTCATGAGATACGAAACGGCATCTTCATCTCAAAGAAGATTTCAACCCACGTCATCCCTTCGCAATTCCACTCGTAACTATACACTATAACGGGAAGGATTAAAAAATCAAATAAGTCCATCACCATCCATAAAGGAGATTAAAACAATTATTTTCGATGAATTAGGACAACGAATCAATAATGTCCACAAAATTTCCATTGAACGTTTATGTATTGAATAGTAATGAGCCTACGCTCCAACCTAGCGCACCGGAACCGTTATTTCACCAAGGCATGTGTAAAAATAGTATTCTATAAAAGACACTTGCCTCACTGTGGAAGGGTATCTTATTGGTTTGCCACTTACTTCGTCCATCAAGTTTTTTTTTTTTTTTTTTTTTTTTTTTTTTTTTTTTTTACGTCACTTGTGGGCAGATGGGCTAAGGGCCTAAGGTCATTAGACCTCCCACACGGAGTCTCAAACTCGTTCATTTAATCCTTTAAGGTAATTACCCGACCGAGAGCAGCATTGATATACACGCCATCACATTAAATTCCAAAATATTTCCTCAGTTACAAAAGAATAACTTAGTAAATCCCCGAATTATTAAATTCACGGATGTCGATAATGATTTTCTTTGCATACCACTCCTCGTTAAATTATTTTCCACCTGGTATTATCCTTTGGTCCGGCCTTTACCATAGAAAGAACCATTCCATTTGGAACCAAGTGACATGAACAACCCCTCGAGGGAAGAGGAGGGTTCTTTTGACTTTCATTGGCCTTTCTCTTTGCGTTGCCATCCGTCGCTTGACCGCAGCCGGGACAATACATCCAGATCCCCTCGAACCCTCTTTAACAATCACCTCGGGATTTAGGAAGCCAGCGCAGCGTAGCGATCTGAGCCTTGGCCACACATTCCAGAGGTCCTCGGTTCAATTTGCGAGAATTGGTTGTTTTTTAATCGGGGAAATTTTTACGAATTTAACCGTCATAATTCGGAAATGATTCGAATCACGATAAAACAATCTAGTTCATCAAGAATTAAAGGAGCAGTCAATTCATTCCAAACCAAAGGCAAGTTATTCTACGACAGCGTTCCTAATGCGATGCCACACAGGACACGAAGAAGATCCATTTCCACAGCCAAGAGCACAAAAAGTTCAACATGAAGAAACACGGCATCGCGACTAAGTAACGCACAGATGAAATACGCATATTTAAGAGCGACTAAATCGGAGAACGTTTCTAACATCATTAAGTTTGGATCAAGTAAACGGAACATTTTCGGAAAGACGTGACCTTGAAGAGAGGAACGTGGCAATTCAATGACTCGTCCTGTCTTCACCATTTGCCAGTGCATCAAATCTACATAATACCCTACGAGCGCTCACTTCCAGGCTTGACAGAGGGTGAACTGTCACCAATACGCGTATCACTACACCCTCATAAAAGTTGATGTACCTAACTATGACAACTGAAGCGCAAGCAAAACCTGCCAACACTGGTCACGTGGGGAAACCTCACAAACGTGCCTTACACCCTATGCATACAGTGCAAGGATCAGCCATAGTAGAACGGGAGGTCGTGAGGAAAAGGGAGATTTTGACCAATTCAATAATATACCACGGAACGCATCCAATCAATCCGTTGTACCTGTCAATCAATTAGCTATCGTTCACCCTATATGCTACCGATATCAGTAACGTTCCGCATGCAGGCGAGGGTCGTGAATTGCATAAGCTATAGGATATCAATTACTACGAACATAAAACAGAGATGGTAGGTCTATCCCTAAGATGGCAACTTAGGCGCTTGCTCTCTCTATGTTACGGCATTATGGCCGAAAAGCATCCGACGTTTTTTCTACGAGGACGTCGCGACGAACGAGTAACAAACTGAAAAGCTGGCGGAGAGCACGAGTCACGGTCCGCGTCGTTGGAAGAAGCGTCCATTCACGAGTGGGTTTACGTTCACGCCGGAGGGCCACGAATGCTTTAGAATTCCTTCCAGTGGATTATTATCTGATGTTGATTTGCTTGGAGGAAGTAATTGAAACTTCGACAGCTAATCAACCTATCCCATCATTCAAATTTTCCCAATATTGGTGTGGGCTTTTTCCTAATGAGTCTTTGGTCCATTTATTGACGGCATTTACATGCTCCCGATTGGGGAGGTTTCGATTCATTCATTAATCCACGATATAATTAAACTGTAACAAGAAAACATATGAAATACACAACAACGGTACTCAAGGTGTTTGGGGTTAATTAAAAAAATGATATTGCATTCGACCCCTTCTTCCCTAGAGGTTAGATGGAAGACGGGAGTGCCTCGAGTGTCAGTCTCGCCCCAATGAAGACGTACTATTATTTTGATTTCGTCGCAACACATCATCGGACGCCTTTGAATGCGAAGATGAAACCTTTCACCTCAAATACCTCAGCAGAATCACAAACATTAAATAAGCAACAAGCATTCAAAGGCAACTTTGACTAAAAAAATCAAAATTCACATCACAGTCATTTGATTATTACAAAATGTACTCACAACTCATATTAATTGAAGGGTGACCAGCCGCTAATGAAGCAAATTACGGTCCTTAGATCGCAATGTTAGTTCCACAGAGATTGGGCCAAATAACTACACATCTGTCGTGATTTGAGGCTTCCGCGGGGCTTGGTTGGAGGTGCTGAGTCTTCGGTCTTCCGGGGTTTCCGCCGCGTCGTTCCATCGTGACGAGATTTCGCCGGTTACCCTGCAGGCTTCCTCCGTTCCAAGTGAGCTTCTATTGGTGTTTATTTACCTGCAGGATAGCCGGCGAAATATCGCCCACAAGATGGAACAACGCGGCGGAAACCCCGGAATAAACCTCGAACTACATTTCTAGTCAATACATGTTGACCGTTGAAAAATTCTATCATCATTATTAGTTCCTTAGTACGACACATTCATTTTTACGGATCTCTGGGGACCGACTCGACAACCTCTGATCAACAACGCTCACGTCGACCAAGACAATACGACAATGAAATACGGTACTCTCACTTAACATAATGTTAGCACAAAACCTGCGTCATCATTCAGGTAAAGTTTAACAGACATTATAGAGCCTAACAGATCTCAGAAGTTTCATGGCGTTAATTCCGCAAACACTGACAAAATGTAGGTGCTAAAACTTCAGCACTGCCTTCCAAACAAATTAACACGAAATACATTATACAGCGCGTGATTTTACTAATCTAACAGAAGCGGAAGTGGAAAAAAGAGCATCGCTGTATTCTCAGCTGAACATTCGCGAGGCTATCGTACGAATTCAAAGAGAAGTCACCGACGCCGAGGAGACAATATTTCCACGGCATCGTCAGCGGAAGTCTTGAAAAGACAATGTCGCGCCGGAGATTCATCCGATCGCTCGCCAGTTGAGCACAGGGCCGCCGCGAACAAGCCGCTCCGATCGCAATCGCCCGCTCTCTCGCGTTTTCGATCGACGAAAGGCTCTTGACCCGCACTGATTGGTGATTGGAAGCCAATCAATTGCATATATGCCGTGTTTATTGTGCTTCTTACAAGTGCTTGCTATCTCGAATGATGCTCTGGCTGTCCGCGCGGTTTCATACTAGTCCCTATAGCCTAGAAGACGTCTCAAAAGTAAATCGAACTTTAGATCGCAATCGAAAGGTTCTTCTAATAATTTGACCAAAGCCTAAAAAACTACAACAAAACAAAGTAATCACACACATTTTCCGTAAAAAAGGACATTCGTGCACCTAAAACCTTAGGTTCCTTTCTTTGCGCTGTCTTTCACCATGGTTCCCTTGGCACTAAACACGAGCACAGACGCACAAACATTAGGGTTCGCAAGTAAGCATTCTTAAAACCTTCGCAAGCTATTTCTGGTGGCCAAAGATACGGACGGATGGATGAAAGATGGCAACACCAGCCCCGCGGCCACCTCCTTTAAGAGGCCGTTTTTTTCGGGAACGGAACGAATTTCCGATACATACGATAAGCAAAGAAATCTTCCCTCCCTTCGGAGGTCACCTCCTTCCACCACGACCATCATCTCATGGGTCCAGTGGTGTCCGCTTAATGCAGGTTTCACTGTACGGAGTCCAACCCAAGGTGCACTTTGGCAATAATTGAAATAATGGCTTTGCATCATGATAAGACTGAAATACTGCTTTTTCTGGTGGGAATCAAACTGAAATCTCGACACAATATCATGATTCGCTCATTTTATGGGCCTCGTAGTTTGTACTCCGAGCTGAAGCAATATGACTTTGTTGATACTAAATCAATTCAGCATGAGAACTCGTAAAGAAATAATTCTGACCCAACTGGGAAGTGGAACAAAAGGAAAAACTCACCATAATAGAAAACCGATAGGCCTCGATTAATAGTTGCGATAAGCATTAAATATTCCTCGTAGGCAAACAGAGCTATAATTAGTTTCTCATTAACTTAAAACATCTACACACGCGTGGTACTCAGCAAGCAGTCTCGACGGTACGTGGCACGGGGTGACTCTACGCCACAGGCATGGAGTTCATCATCCAACTAACTGCCGCACTATTACTAGGTTATTTACCAATTACACCAATTAAGGACGCACTTGGGAGGGAGCTTTCCCATGCAAATTCTGATTCTGGCTATCCTGCTACTCGAGCGGAGAGAACGTCATTCAAACGTCGTGGAGACCGTTTTTAGAAGCTGAGTTACACAAACACGAAAAAAAGGCAGGAGTAATGAATCAAGTACAGACACATAATACAAGCAATACAATTAGTACCTCTCATACAGAAATGAAAAACAGAAAAAAGACAGATAAAAATGAAATTCTCCAATAGCCGTAAAAAATGGCACCACTCGTCAAACATGTACCACAAAATTCACTTACTGTGTTGGTTTGCGGGAAAGGGGATTCCACAGCAGGGACCAACCACAGCCTCTCCACCAGAATACCCTCCTGTGATGGTTTACGGGAATGTTACTTCCTCGCCAGTGACCAACACAGACACACACACTCAACCCAGTTTGGGATCCTTTTCGAGGGCTAATGGGACCCTGATAAGGATGCCTGGGTTATAACCTGATATCCTTCATAGGGCTAATGGGACCCTACTAAGGATGCCTGGTTATTACCACAATCACACACACACGCACTCAAATCACTCACTCACAACACACAGACGGGCCCAACTTCTGGGAGAAATCGCTCAAAAAGAGCGTGGTCAAAAGAAAAACACACAGAAACAAACGAGGGTGAGCGTCGGATACGCGTATTTCGGCCACAAGGTGGCCCTCTTCAGCGAGCTGAAGGGAAAAGCACTTGCAACACGAGGTTGTAAGTGGTTACACTTACAACCTCGTGTTGCAAGTGCTTTTCCCTTCAGCTCGCTGAAGAGGGCCACCTTGTGGCCGAAATACGCGTATCCGACGCTCACCCTCGTTTGTTTCTGTGTGTTTTTCTTTTGACCACGCTCTTTTTGAGCGATTTCTCCCAGAAGTTGGGCCCGTCTGTGTGTTGTGAGTGAGTGATTTGAGTGCGTGTGTGTGTGATTGTGGTAATAACCAGGCATCCTTAGTAGGGTCCCATTAGCCCTATGAAGGATATCAGGTTATAACCCAGGCATCCTTATCAGGGTCCCATTAGCCCTCGAAAAGGATCCCAAACTGGGTTGAGTGTGTGTGTCTGTGTTGGTCACTGGCGAGGAAGTAACATTCCCGTAAACCATCACAGGAGGGTATTCTGGTGGAGAGGCTGTGGTTGGTCCCTGCTGTGGAATCCCCTTTCCCGCAAACCAACACAGTAAGTGAATTTTGTGGTACATGTTTGACGAGTGGTGCCATTTTTTACGGCTATTGGAGAATTTCATTTTTATCTATCTAGAGAGGCCGTAGAGCTCAATTTCCTTTGATTTGAAAAAAGACATACAAAACCTCTACCGAGCGTTTTCATAATTGGGGACTTGGACGACAGCTGCTGAGCTCTCCATTCGTGGGCGGAAAAAATAACAATCATTAAAAAAGATTTATCAGCTTACCTTGACTTCTAATTTAAAAACCTTCATTTCCTCCTGAGCAAGTCATCTTATCCTAATATCGATTCCACTTCATAATCCGCGATGCAACGGGTATCGCAAATTACCAAATGAATCCTGGATTTGATTTCAAAAAGGAATGTCTTGGGTGTGTGACAGTGTCGAGGAAACATAATAGCGTCGTGACGTTGCAGTTGCTCCACAATCGCTCCAACGAATCACAATGGAGTGACGGGAAGCGAAGCGAAGGAGTCCTCGAACGATACTTGGCGATATCAAAATGCGTCACCTCTGAATACATGACCAAGAAGTAACGGCATCGCTTTCTCCGTTGTGAAGACCGAAATTTACGCGCATGCACGCTCAGTCGCATGCAAAATATAATGAAGATCTGCAAGGAATGAACATTACGATGGACAAATGACACTTTAAGGAGTAGGGTGTGCCCGATATCGGAAATACCGCAAACCGATTATTTGTTTCATTCAACTTTCCAACTTCCGTGCACCAGCATGGAGGGACAAACGGGAATATCAAACGGGAATGGAGAGGTTCCACAAAGTGAAGCCTGAATTTACAGGGAATATCAACGCTATCATTAAAATGAGACGGAAGATCACCACTTCCCATACGGACGATATTAATTAATACATCAGCCATACACAGTAACGGTTGTATGACAAAAATAACGAGATTTTTCCGATAGATATTTAATTTTATCGGGCGAGATATTCAATCGGATAAAGCATTGTAAATTTTCTCAATAATTTAGTTTTCCTACATTCCTTCAATTTCTCTATTCTGTGGGCAGTGTGGGCAGCCTCAAGCTACTCAACCGAAAGCAATCCCTAACGTTTGCAAAGAAGTGCGCTGTGCGCATCTAAAGTGATGAGTGGCCTTTACTCATGCCGAGGACAGCGGACCACATTCGGAAACGGGATCACCAAAGGGCTTTGGGGTCCAACCGCTCTAGATCATTTCGACCACGGAGCTGAGGATTCACGCGGCACGACATCAACAACCGGTTCGGGATTTTGGTTGAGTTTGAAAATTCTGTAGAATAACGTAACCGTCTGATATACGTCAAACATTGCGACTCTTATCGAGATGTTCGACCCAATCTCCGATATTCCAGGGAGAAATATTCGATCGCGAAGGCTGTATGAGATTTGAAGAATCTCAGGTTTTCCCGGCGTATGTGATGGATAAAGGTCTCTCGGGTTTTCCACCGGGTGAGCAGGTCCATGGGGCCCAACGTTTCGGAGAAAGACTTGTCCTCCATCATCAAGGGGGGTTCAGCTTCCGAATGCCGTTTCCTCAATTTTGGCCGGTATACATACTCTCTCCTCCCGGGTCAGGTGCCACCTGATCGGCTTTGGCGTCTGCATGTTTTCCCGCCTTCTCTGACGTCTTTAATGTTGGCCACGATTGGTTTCCACGTGTTGCTCAATTGGAAACCTGCATTTCTATTGATGTTTCTCGGCTGCAGACGGATCTCGATGGCTTTTTTAACGAGGCGATCCCAATAACCATGAGTGCGGCTGATTATTTTGGTCTCCTCCCACCGTATGGCGTGGTCCTCACAAATGCTGTGCTCTGCTACGGCTGATTTCTGCGGTTGTACCAATCGGAAGTGTCTCTGGTGTTCTTTCAGTCTTGTCTTTCAGTCTGCAGCCGAGAAACATCAATAGAGCCGCAGGTTTCCAATTGAGTGTAACACTTGGAAACCAATCGTGGCCAACACTAAATACGTCAGAGAAGGCGGGAAAACATGCAGACGCCACAGCCGATCAGGTAGCACCTGACCCGGGAGGAGAGAGTACATATACCGGCCAAAATTGAGGAAACGGCATTCGGAAGCTGAACCCCCCTTGATGATGGAGGACAAGTCTCTCTCCGAAACGTTGGGCCCCATGGACCTGCTCACCCGGTGGAAAACCCGAGAGACCTTTATGTATGAGATTTGTTTCGAATGGTTCGAATACACAAAATTCTCGATCCATTTGGGAATGCACCACGTGACATTTTGGCCACGAGATCGGAATCATCTCGAACAGTTCCAAGCGCAACACCCTGGGGTTAGCCACTGTCCGAAGGGGAGGGGGGATGTCATAAACGGAAGAGGGCGGGAAAGCCAACGCATCCGAGACGATCATTAGAAGGCATATGAGAGAGGCAATCCTCGCCTTGGCAGGGATAGCGCCAATAGCACCTTGCCGCCCCCTCCCTCCCTCCCTCCCTCCCCCACAAGGGGCCAAAATCGCTATTACGCAGGTCGCTCCCTCCCTCCCCCGAGCAAACTGAGGACAACACACACGGAGACAGTCGATGAGACGAGAGGTCAATTTACCGGAACTTCATCATCTCGATGGCAGATCCATTCTGAAAGTAGACATTAACCCGTGCCGAGCGCATCTCCCAAAGTTGACGGAAGCTCCTTCCGAACAGAAGGGAGAGGTTGTTCCATGGTCTTGGCTCGATAGTGATGACTGGAGACTCAGGCGTCGAACCTCGAGAAGAAGTAGAATTCAAACTATGTCCCGATGGTTGCACTTCAAATACAGAGGCAACGCGGCGACATCTACTTCTCGACATTTCCGAAATTCGCTATTCCCCTCTTCTTTTCGTCGTTTTGAATTCGCGTCAAACGGGAGAGAATCGAGGCAGCGGAAGCCTCGGCAACGATTTCGCTCGTCGGGAGTCCTTGATTTCTCAGTACGAACGGTGGAAACTGTGGCATGTACTTTTGAGAGATATTTCCCTCAATTACCAGCCGTCATCATGTACCGTGTTAGAGTCGACCTGGTGAATTAATTATTTCAAATTCAGAATGGCATTAATTAGCAACATAATTCTTTTAATTCTTTGACTCTTAAAGCTATATTAAAGTCTCATCAACCAAGGACGGCAGTAGGTACAAAATTTACAGATCAAAATCTGAATAAATTCAAGAGCTGGATCATTATGGTGCGTTCGGCTGTCGCACTTCTGAAAGGCTCGTTTGATCAGGATTCATGCTTATATGTCTGCATAAACTGTCATTTAAAAACTACTGGTGTCAACTAATGATTCCAAAAATCTAATTACTTTAGAAGTTACATCAAATACTGTCTAGAAGACAAATTGCATATTATCACACATCGAATAAAATATTGACATCGACTTCTTATAGGTCCAAATGATCTTATAAATCGTATCTAATTACCACCAGGTTAAAACAAAAACGAAATATTCTCTTGAGAGGTCGACTTTGCAAACGATGTACAGAAATAAAAGTTGATTTGGACAAAAATCACCGAAAAAACCTTCTGCAAACAACAGCTGACTCTTAAAATTACTAAAACTCCGTTTAAAGTCAAAACAGATATTTACGACGTCTTAGGTGAAATTCAAGGCATTCAGAGAATTAATACTAGCAGTAATGGCTATTAGTAATGCGTCAACGGCAACGCCACACCGACCTGAGAGCATTCGAAAGACAGTAATCCGTGCCTTTAAAATATTTACGCAGCGAAGTGACATTGTTCACTGAGTCAACTCACGATGCAATTTTGCGATAGAAGGACATGCGATTAACCGAAGGGATAAGTTATTTCGAGTGCATTAGCATCATTAAGAGGGAACATAAGTAAAAAGTTCCTCCTCGCCAATGAGTGTCTTCCAATTTCAACACGCCATCACCTCATGAAATCGGTAGGCAACGGGGGATTTCCCTCCTAAGGTTTTCCAAGGGAGTAAAACTTGAGGCGCATTACAGATGCGTTGGCTCAGCTCATCAGCATGCTATTGAAGAGCTTCTCTTAACACGAACGAAGTCAATAAATGTTAACGGAAAATATTCTCCACTTTGAGGGCATTTACCCATAAGTCTTCAGAACAAAGCATTTTGCGAGAAAAGGCAAATAAGGAAAACAGCGAACAAATGGTAGGCGCACACCTCAACAGGAAAATCAAGGAGAGAGAGATTCTCTCTCCACCGATGAAAGACATAGGCCGCCCAAGTTAGAGAACCGACTGATTTTCATTAACATCCAAGTTTTTCGTCAAGAGGCCGACGAACCAAACCAAATTAATCGTCCTCTCATCGTACCATTCTTAAAGCTTATTGGCAGGTTTTTGGACAGTACTTATCCAAACGTCCTAATTTATGGTACATCGTTCTGGTTTTTCTCATATACACCGGGTGCGACATTACATACCTCTGAAATTCCTCACATCGTCTCCCTCTGCGTATTCCGCCCAGAATTCCTATCCTCTTCCACGCCTTCCCAATATTCTCCCCCATTTATTACCCAGCATTCCCTCTTCCATTTCAATACCTCCTCCATCCCATCTCTCCTCCCGAACCTCCGCCACCAGCGTCCCCTCTTCTCCAATCGTTCTCCTCCTCGATTTGTTGGTTCTTCTCGCCGCCTCGCTCCTTCCTTCCTCCATCATTCTATAAAACCCACATCTCAAACCTCTCGAGTCCACGTTCATACATACATACATACATACAACCTCCCTTCGCAACGACCAAGTCTCCGATCCATCCGGCGCCACGCTCCATATCAGAGTTTTCTCCAGCCTTTTCTTCACGCCTCTACTCAGACCCCTCCCCACCCCTCTCCCCCCCCGTCATCAATTGCCTCCCTCTTTAAAAGTGCCACTACTTCCGCCATGCTAACTCTAAATCTTATGTCTCAACCACTGAACATATTCTCCTCCAAAATTCTACCCTGCGAAAAATAAGGACCTCCGAACCTTACCCTTTAGAATGTCACATGGCGCCGCCGCCGGAGTTTTTTTTATGGCGGCTGGGTGGCGGCGCGCATTTTGACTCGGCGGCGGCGGCAGCGGCTCCCTTCCTCCCGCAGACTTCACTGAGCCTCTGGTTTATGCCTTCCACTCGGCTCCTAACCGTCGAACTCCGATCCGTCTTTGGTACCAAGCTGCATATAGTGAGCCTCATATTAGTTTCAGAGCCGCTGCGAATACGGCGGAACTCGGAGCATAGATCTCTCACAGAATCTAAAATCTCCTCTGATCCCCGACCCACAACGTCATTGGTCCCAACATGGGCCACTGCATACAACTTAGAGCAATTTGTGCCCTCGCCCGCCGACTTCATCGCCTTCGTCACCTGTGCCACCTCTCCTCCTGGTATACACCAGGAGGTGACCCTTGCATCGTCTCCTTCCCTCCGAACCTTACCAAGCAGTGGGGCCGCTGTATACGCCGGGCATTAGAACTACCTATAGCATAGTCTGGTCTGCTTTTCCAGTGATCGATGCTACCGATCCAACTCCTTATTTAAGTGGAAATAATACACTACATAAGAAATAATACCACACACGGAACCATAGAAACATCGAGAATAAGTAATTATACAAGAATACAATCATTGGCTTCGGCATGAATAGAGCTTCAGCATGACGTATCCCCATTTAACAACGAAAACAAATACAATCACGTCAGTTGAAACAACAAATAGGCGTCAAGGTGAGTTTACCTTTTGACTCTCCTTCTCCTCAGCCGAGAAAAAAGGCGCTGTGCATCCGCTAATTCTGAGCGAGAGGATGCGCCACTAAAATTCACCACTCAAAGTGAGTCACGTGGAAAAGACAGCCGTCTATCTTCGTCAGCGGATTCGTAAAATAAACGACAGATAGCAGAACGACCGAGATTTTTTTAAAGCAAGCCAGGCAACATCATGTTTTGCTTCACTTCATTAAGAATGCACCTTGAATTGGCGCCGTATAGCTCTTTAGGCCCAGCATTTTCAGCGAACGCCCCTTTGCCAACACATTTCCCGGCATAGTAAGCACAGATCACTAGAGCACACCACAATCACAGTCCTCGAGTTACGGAAATATGTTCACAACAGTACAGAAGATCAATCGCCTTCGCAGGACGCTGCCTTAGGACATGAGAAACTCACAGTCTGCACGCTTCTAAGAAATGACTGGACATTTGCATAATTTAAATAACCAAACTCCCATATCTTAGACTCATGAGATCCTTTTTCCATGAACTTCGGTAGATAGAAATCTGAAAAATGATTGCAGCGCCAAAACATCGTCGAGCCATGTTCCTACGGGAAGTGGCGTAATCCATCACATCCCTTGGCTGGGCTTTCCTTCGACTAGAATAGACGACCAGAACTTTGTTTTCAAAGTATAACCCGTCTTGATGGACGTATAATCTTTCGCCTAAAAAATGCAAAAAATCGTACGGTAGCTCTCGGATGCACTAAGTATGCGGGAACACGTCATGCAACATCATAACCCACATAATTTATAAGAGAAAACAAAGTGCATGGCATCCATAAAGTAAGAACAAGCGGGTAAAATATACACTAATTCACTAATTATTAATACAAATCAAATGTAGTTAATAATTATTATACATAAAATTCTACTTAGTTTCTCGGCCACTAATTGATTATTCTTTCGATTTCGCATCAATTTCCCCTTCAGTCTGCCTGAAATATTTTGCAAAGATTTACGCCGTTGAGCGGTCTGTGAGAACGAGTGACCGTTCCTCTAATGGAGATCACCACCACCGCGCTCGTCGCGCCATTCACCGAAGGCGTTAGTTCCGTGCATTTGAAATGAAGCGAGCTGAAAAGCCAATGCAGAGCCCGATGTGGAAAACACTCCGATTGGCTCCGATGCGCGGACCTGAGTTTCCTCGGGGACCATTCCTTCCGCTGGGGCATGTGGTACCTACTGCGGAGACAATTTGACCCCAGTTTCGCTGTCCCTGTAGCTCTTCGCCCTTCCTAGTCGTACTATTCCAGTAGTACCGCCGCAGCTAACCATGCGTACCACGCACCCCAGTTTTTTCCAACCCGGACGCATTCAATCAAGCCACAAAAATAGGGCGCGGTGGGTGGACAAATATTTTATAAAAAGTAACATTACCTACGCTTAACCCCGTCAACCCCTCACGGCGCCCTTCGAACTATCGTTTAAAATGTGACTTTTCCCGCGATCAAGATCAGAGACCACAATGGCTGCCAATGAGACTTTTGAGTAGATTAGTCGTCAGGTAGAATAGAATAGAATTTATTTAAAGAACCTAGTTCTTCGGACTCTAGGTTCAACAAAATTACATTTTTAGAAATAAACACACTCCCAGTTACTTTTGCATAACTTACAGAAATTTAAGAACATTAACACTGTGGATAATCTACCGAATGAAAAAAACAACAGAATTGCAAAAAAGAAAGAAAAAATAAAAAATAATAGTTTCCCTCTCTCAGGTGATACATTACATAGAAACAAGTAATGATAATGATAATAATATTGTGCAATATATGTATATGACCAGTAGGCATGTATGCCGATACACTTTGCAACTCGCTGGAGGTGGACGGTTGGCCGGGGCACCAAAAATGACAACCCTCGTCACCTACCTCCATCGCACCAACCTCCACCCAAGTAAGCATTATTTTACTGATGGATTATTTAATTCGAAAATTTTATAGTGCAGCGGATTCGATGCTTTGCCCCCTAAAGCTTGTTTCTTAATCAGGCGCGTAGTGCTAACACCATTATTCACACGATTCAAGCAGGACTCGCGTATCTCGTCGATGTAGTTGTAAATTACATTAATAGAAATAGTTTCTCTATCATTGGTAACTTAGGCATAGTGCAGTGCACATCGGTGAAAGTTACCCTATCGAAAACCTTTTGTAGGTTCTTGCTAATGCATTATAAGTCGAGTTTTGTAAACTTTACTACTGCATATCCATTATGAGTAGTCAGCTACTTTATTCCTTAAGTAGATACCATCAGTCAGCTACTTTATTCCTTAAGCTACGGCAATTTACTACCACGACAGAAAAGGATTTATCAGTGAGCGTATTCCCGGAATGTGTATTCTCATTACAACTCGCTTTCTTAGGTATATTCAAAGTTACATTACTGCTATTTTTTGAAACTGGCCTCTTACTGTTCTCTTTAGACTTAATACTTTCTTGGATATTTTTTCTATTAAATATTGTTCGCGATGGTACCTGATTCGACCCATTAGTAGGTCAGCTAATGGGTCGAATCAGGTACCATCGCGAACAATATTTAATAGAAAAAATATCCAAGAAAGTGTTAAGTCTAAAGAGAACAGTAAGAGGCCAGTTTCAAAAAATAGCAGTAATGTAACTTTGAATATACCTAAGAAAGCGAGTTGTAATGAGAATACACATTCCGGGAATACGCTCACTGATAATTCCTTTTCTGTCGTGGTAGTAAATTGCCGTAGCTTAAGGAATAAAGTAGCTGACTTCTACCATCTAATTGAAACTACTGACGCAGACTTAATTATAGGGACGGAAAGTTGGTTGTGTAACGAAATCGCAGATAATGAAGTATTCCCAAAAAATTTCACAGTTTATAGAAAAGATAGAGTGGAAAGGACCGGGGGAGGAGTTTTTATTGCAGTGAGGGATTGTTATATTAGTAGGAGGGAGTCATTTTCCGACGACCAGGTAGAAAGCGTATGGTGCTCCATTCAAAATCATAAAGCAAAAACAATCTATGTGTGAGCATATTACAGACCACCAAATACCCATATAACCTCAATATTAGGACTAGAAAGTCAACTCAGTAAATTAACCACTCAAAAAAACGACTGTCATATTATAATCGGTGGGGATTTCAATCTTCCGTCCATAGACTGGGACACGTACAGTTTTATCACTGGGGGGAAAGACAAAGACCTTTGTGAGTCACTCCTGTATACATTCACATCTCACTCACTACATCAATTAGTCACTGCTCCAACTAGAGGGAAAAATACACTTGATCTTTTAGCGACAAATATTCCACACATGGTTGTAAACATAGGTACGGATAAGGGAATAAGCGACCACAAGATAGTTAAAGCTAATTTTTCCGTGAGCATGATCAAGAAACATAATCCACAAAGAAAAATCTACTTGTTTAATAAGGCTGACTACGAAGGCATGAAACGAGAGTTGCAAAAGTCATTTACTAATTTTCAAAAAATAAGTATCAACAGTAATACTGAGGTTTTGTGGAATACTTTCCTCAACGTTACACAAACAGTAGTTAGCAAATACATACCAAGTAAATGGAAAAGAGCCGATGCAGAGCCTAGGTGGTATAACGCGGAGGTTAGAAAAACATTAAAGCACCAAAGAACATGTCATGCTAGGTTAAAAAGGGCAAAAATTAACAAATCCTCCGAAGAACTATACACAGTCACCGAAAATTACAAAATATCTAAACTCTTAGCAAAAAAAGCGTGCCGAAGGGGGTTAGCTGATTTCAAAAGTAAATAACTGGGAGAACAATTGAACGATAATCCCAAGGCATTTTGGTCGTATGTTAGGGACACTCAAGGAAATAAATCAACAGTACACACGCTTAAGAATATCAAAGGGGAAATGCTAACCAACAGTCTACAAAAAGCCAATTCGTTAAACTCATTCTTCAAAAGCATTTTCAGTACTTATACACCACACCTTTTCGATCAGCAGCCAGTTCGTTCCCAAACATGTATGCCTGAAATTATTATAAATTGTCGCGGCATAGAACATCAGCTAAAAAATATTAACCCCAACAAATCCCCCGGTCCAGATCATATACCTGCTCGCGTATATAAGACATTGGCATCAGACATAGCGCCTTACTTAGAACTAATATTTACCAAATCTTTAGTAGATCACGTAGTACCTAAGGACTGGAGAGTAGCAAATGTCACACCTATATTCAAAAGCGGCGACAGGGAAGACCCTAGTAACTATAGGCCTATTTCTCTCACATCCATTTCGTGTAAGGTATTTGAACACATAATCGTAAGCTCCATTATGAGTCATTTAGATAGGGAGGAATTATTAATAAATAACCAACACGGATTTCGAAAGGGTAGATCTTGCGAAACCCAATTGGCCCTCTTCGTTCATGACATCTTGCTCTCGGGTGAAGGTAATGTCCAAGTTGACGCGATATTCCTCGATTTTAAGAAAGCTTTCGATAAGGTACCTCACGTTAAGTTGCTCTCAAAACTAGAAGCATATGGAATAGATAAAAACATTATTAGTTGGATTAATCAATTCTTACATGGGCGGGAACAAAGGGTTGTCATAGACGGTATCATGTCAAACACAGTTAGCGTTACATCGGGTGTTCCTCAGGGAAGAGTAATTGGTCCACTTTTATTTCTCTTGTACATTAATGATATTAGTAACGTCGTTAAAAGTAAGCTTAGACTCTTCGCAGACGACGCGGTTGTGTATAGGGATATTAACAATTCCGAAGATAGCGACTCGTTAACAATCGACCTACTTGCTATTCATGCTTGGTGCGAAAAGTGGCAGATGGAACTAAACATAAAAAGGGCGTAGCAGTCAGCTTTTGGAAAAAGAAAAATTGGCCAGTTAGGGCTTACAGAATTAAAAATACAGAAATTATTCACGCCGAGTCTGTTAAGTACTTAGGAGTCACAATTAGTCACGACCTATCTTGGGAAAACATATTAGGGAAATATGCAGTCAAGCATATAGGAAGCTAGGCTTTATCAAGAGAGTACTCGGAAAATGTGATGAGAAAGTGAAAGAACGTTGTTATTTTTCAATCGTTAGGCCTCATCTGGAATATGCTGTTAGTGTATGGGATCCATACGAAACGGGGTTGATATCAGAGTTAGATCGCGTCCAGCGAAGAGGAGCTAGGTTTGTGAAACGAGGCTACGATAAGTTGGCTAGTGTGTCTGGACTGTTAGAAGAATTAGGATGGGAATCGCTATCACAGCGTAGATTAAATTATAGGCTTAACCTCCTAAATAAATTTCATGAAAATCATTTTACTGACGACGTAAAAAACATACTATTAACCCTTTCGTACTACTTACGGCAGATTAGATCGCACCAATAAAATTAGAGAGCTAGATTGTAGAACCGATAGGCATAAAATGTCATTTTTTCCGCGTACCATTCGGGACCATAACAGCTGTGATCGTCGTCATGAATAGTTCGAGTATTGACAATAGGGAGGCAGTTAATCTTTCTCATTATATTCTCCTCTTTCTTATTTATGCATGATGTAAATAATGATGTTCTTATTTATGCATGATATTTTGAATCTGTAGTAGTAGTCTTTGTATCCCTTGCATGTTAGAACGATTGGAGATAGAATGTTTCTTGGGTATTAGATTTGTAATTGGCGCTTTGCATGTGTGGTACGCGGGTTTTTAATGTAATGTCGGTGTTCTACCATATCATTCATGCATGCCTGGTGCGAAAGCACCCCCTGCCACACACCCTTTGGGTGGCTTGCAGGGTATGACGTAGATGTAGATGATGAACGTTGGAGGTAACTCACCCCCTGCCATACACTCTTGAGGTGACTCGCAGGGTAATATGCAGTAGTAGATATGAGCAGAGTGATACCGAGTTTCTCTCCTTCCCTTCCTCCAATCCCAATATAAAATTTTCCTCGCCAACACACCCACCCCAATGTGCAAATAACTTCGGCTGACACCTTTGAGAACTACGGCCGTAACATAATCATGAACGAGGACCCATTCACCCATTCCCGCGAAAAGTTTCAGTTTTTTTTTGTACACGAATGGGACACTACCCCGGCAGACGCCTTCACACGAAATTTTCAAGCCACAGCTTGGGAATTAAAAGGAAAACAAAAAAGCTTTCGGGTTGAAAATAAACCGCCGCAATAATTTTTCAAGGCCTGAGAGCGCGCTAGCGTCCGGTATGAAGAGACGAAACAAATTGTCGTGGGTGGAAACGATTGTTAGGTTTTCGACAGTTCCCACCTTCCCTTCAGCTGTGCATTGATCTTTCAACTTTCTCTCACATAAAACACGCACCCGGTCTCTCTCCAATCGTCAAAATTCCCCCCCCCCCCCCGTCCATCCCGCCCCTCCTCAACCCATCTCGTCCGTCCCTTTTCAGTTAGACTCATTGTCAGTGCATTGGAGGCATGATGATCGGAGGGGTGGAGGAGGAGTGAAGGGGGAGGGAGGAGGAATCAACGGAAGTGGGATGAAGATTGAGAAGGTGCCGAAGGAAGGAATGGCAAAGAGAGGGGGAAGGGGTCAGAGGGCAAAGCATGATTCATACAGAGAGGAGAGAGAGACCCCTTTTTCCCATCTACGCCCGTACAGCGAGCATATTGATCCCTCAAATAAACTAATCTTTTCAGTCCGAACAAAGGAGTTAGACGGAAATGGAAGTGCGGTGTTATCCAGGATTTACTGAGATAAACTGGACGGGAATAATGAAGAAATCCTCAGCAGAGATGTGGAAAAAAGGCTGACAAACTTATTGAACACATTCTTAGGAAGAGGGCGGGACGGAAAAAACAAAAGCATAAATACGAGGGAAGAGGATATAAGAAATGAATTCACGACGAACCTCCTTTCTCTCTCTCGCTCATTTTCATATTCCTCATCATCTAGTCAGTCAAGTTAACGAACATGTCACGAAGAATATTTATACTCAGAGTTATTGTGTATCAGCTAACGTTTTTTTCAGTCTTCTATTTCGTCCAATTTCAGAAATCTTTTTAATGAACATCAAAGTTGGTGCTTTCCATATTTTTGATTTTTTCTTCAACTTAGCGAATTTTGTAAATGCGCTCATAATTATTACCTATAGAGCTACCTAACCCTCGCTTCGTCTAGAGTACTGCCAGTAACACATTGAAGCGAATACGACAACCCGGAGTTGTTGACTTGGAAGTTGAGGAAATTCAAGCACTTTTGTTTTCGGATAACCCGCGTCAGGAATCTTTCGGAGCCGAAAAACAATTGTTTGGTTAACCCAAAAAGCAAATGTTTGATATACATGGACCGCGATTTTTAATAAGTTAACGTTAAGGAAATTATATTTCCAAGCGCGCGATTCAAACACATTCCCTTCGACTAGGTTACCACATTCGAGTCCCACTCAGAGTAGTTTTTTTTCTGATTTTCCAGTCTCGTCGATTTGCAGTGATCAGAATGTGGATCCATTTCGCCTTCCCGAACGTACCTCTCAGCACTCGCATCTCATTATGTAATTTTTTCAAACGTTAGACATCGGATGAGGATTGATGAAGGACATGACTCGACCTAAAGCCAACGCTAGGGAAATACGAGTAGCGGGCCGCCACTAGCGGCCTTTCACTCATGAACCGCTACGGGGACCGTAGTATGTGTACACCGTTATAGAGGGAGGGCCTTGCTGATTTCATACGACCTACGGAAAGCGACATTCGTGTCCCATGGATTCCACCATTGAACGCCTCCATTGGGATTTATGTCCGCTTGGATCTCTCGCTTCCGAATTTGAAATGTGAAAATTTCTCAAGTTTTACACTTGGCTTGAAGTCAACAACTCCGGTATTCCTAATTCGCTCGAATAAATTCTTGGCACAAATCCGGGGCAAGAGTTGGTGAGATAGAAATATTTTAAAGGCGCGCATTTTTACATATTCGCCTTTGGAAAAATATATTTCAAGCATCAATAGCGACGTTTACCATTTGGATCACTCCCAATCCACACACCCGTGAGTTGGATCGTGAATTGGTATTATGAATGCAGGCGTAAATGACGGAAGTGGAGATGAAAACCGACCTCCGGATGGATTCGAGCCACTCATGATGATGTCAGAATTGAACCGCGGAGGCGACAGAACACTCGAGGAAACGGCGGCGCTCTTCGGGACGAGAGCACGGAGCATGGGCATGGGTTTTCACGTTTCAACTTCCCTTCTGGGGCCGCGGCAGGGCTTTCTCTGTGCATTCGGGACGAGGGAAGGGCGCCTGATGGGACGAAAAAATGCGAGACCAGACCATTGTCTTGGGTTCAGAGGGCCTTGGGCGCAGTACAATAGGGGCGAAGGAGTCGGGAGGGGCGGGGCGGCAAGGTCATGACCTTCTTCTCTCGGCCACTTTGAACTTCGCGGAAGAAAGTTTGGGCCAGGGCGGAGGAGTATCTTAAACCAGCACTCGCTTTCGTTGGGCTGCGGAAGCGAGTCCGACGGTCGGGATAGACCTTCACCTCTGGGGAAACTAGAACACTCAAGTTTGCCCCGAGAATGATGGCTAGGAAATAGATTTTTTCAGCCGATTGCCGAGAAATATATTTGTCGTGAATGAAGTCATTAAAACTCCGACGAATCTTAACTTTTCCTCAAAAGTTATTCTGCCTCGTAATCAGGTAAGGGAGGGAACTGGTTTCGGTACCAGACAATGATCCGAAACGCGTTTTACAGCCGTAAGTAGTGAGTATATACATGCTTCAATACACTGAGTATGACTTCCTTTCATCACGCCTCACAGAATGCTCCCTCTGCTGCCGAATACCATACCTTCACAACGACTGCTGCATTACAATACGTTTTACTCATTTCTGATGAAAAAATAGCAATGATTTCAAAACCTAACGTTCTGCAGCTTTGAATTGCATCACAATAATGTGGATGTTCCATACACTCCGACTCTGGCCAAACAAGGACCAATCGAAGGGTCAGCCAAAATACATGATTAGAAACGACGCTATTTACAGCACTCAGACACAAATAGTAATTAGTTGTCTCTAGAAGGGCGATATTGAGACTACATATAAAGTTCCCTTTGCCATGTAACCCCTGAAGGCTGAGGTTGACTCGATATTCCAAGGATGACTCACCAATACCAGAGGTTTTGCCCTATTTAGTCAGAAATCCCGATAGATTAAATGCAAGTTGTGATCTCATGTGCTAAATAAGTCGTAAAACACAAACTGATTTGATTTTTAATACATTCGTGAGAGCTCTCTGAAGGTCACGAGCAGCTAAACGGCCATTTTTTCGCCCACAGACAGCGAAGACCTTGGAGCTTTCCCATCCGGATCCGTGGGAGGAAGTTATGAGCCACGACGCGTCGCGACGGTCACAAAAGGAGCCAGCCACTCATCGCTCGCGTACTTTCGCTTTACGATCCCTTTATAACGGCTACGCCTTGAGGGCGAAACTGGGAAATTCGAGTCCGTTCGTCGAGACAAACGGTAGCCTCCTTAACCGCTACCATCCTCGCCCGTGTTTTCAGTAGCGGAAGTAGGCATTCAATTATTAGATGAAGTACAGCTGTGCCAACGACAAAGATTTTATCGCTTTAACTAAGCTCTTTAACACTTTGTAGTCTGACTCTCGGAATCATACCTGCTCCCTGTGAACTGGGCATTTTTGTCACTTTTATAATATTTTTCGGTAATTGTATACACTCAATTAATATTTCCGAGGACATTTTGAGATAATTTCATTACTTGCGTTACATTTTAATGCAAAATACACTTAGGTTAATAACTAATATCTATCACTGCACTATCGCTAAAAAAGCAACTTTTTGAAAAAATAATATACATTCCGAGGAGTGATGGTGGTTAAGTTTAGGAAATATTATCAAGAAAATATTTCAAGAAATAAGAAATGTATTAGAGAAATGGAAGGAACATATACTGAGGCTTAAAAAAATTAAAACATTTATTTTTTTACAAGGTGTTTGCTTCTTGTACGGTACAATTAAAAAAATGTGGGGTAACAAAAAAGCCATATTACCCTGCAAAGCTCGCAAAAATGAATCTTTGTACCTATATAATAGTAAAAGTTTGTCGAAACAAAGGTTGGTGTAGATGACGGTTGGGGAAATTGGCCAAGTAACTTTCATTTCGTGATAATGTTTTACCGAAGAAAATTTTGAAACAGAAAACCTTGGGGAGGCGATCAAGGCGATTGCCACCAAAAGATACAATGAAGATCGCAATGGTTTGGAGAAGTGCTTCACACTTGGCTATGGAAAATATACTAAGAATAGAGGATTACTAAGACGTTTCTCAAATCCCTGGACTTACAGGGCGGATTTAAAACGCCTAGTTCTCGTGAGAAATTAAACGGTGGGAACCTTGGATATTATGATGCGTATTTAGAGAAATACACCAATTATTCACCGCAGAAATATTTTCATAATCGCAAAAAGACCTTCCCGTGAGGTTTTTTTTTTAAGCCTTCGGCATTCTACAATGAATCAAATTAAAGGGTTCAACAATGCAGCCATGAGTTTCATAAACATACTTATATACGCATATTTAGTTACCTAACAGAAAACTTCAGTCATATGAAATACTATTTTTGCGCCAACAATATAAAAATTCAAGGGAAAAATTTACTACATGCTTCTTACAGCTTGTGAAATATAAAAATAAAATTCGAACGTGGTCTCCAATGTGTCTCGAGAAAAATCTCGCTCAAACTACGTTAAGAGATTACCAAGACGTCATCATCCAGGAAACCCAGAACGAACAATCGGGTGAATTCGCTGAGAAGCCGTCACAGTACGACACCATTCGTCACCAAACCCTTCCACTTCACCGTCTCCCCCTCATCCTTCACGAATGTTTTGAAGATAATAAGTCACCGGCCGAAAAAACGAAAAAACACCCGAGTCAACATTTCTCAGCGACGTCATCGGTGTTTGAATCAATTATTTCGTCCGTTTCCTCAGCCGTCAAAACGTTGAAATTGTCACCAAAATGATTCCATTCGGATTGACTTGCATTGACTATCGACGAATGTCAGAGCGAAAGTTGACAAGCAGCGGAGGAGTCACCGCTTCTCAACCCATACATACATGCAGGATTTGTGAGAAACCGACACGGGACATCACCATCTTGCAGTCATCTTTTCATGCACCATTTAATGTGCACCAAGGTATGTCGTTTTCCCAAAAGGGGACCATGGTGCTCGCTTTCAGACACAGCAATCCGTAGCGCCCCTCCCGCAATACCTCTATCTGCGAAGCTGAGCTCTGGAACCTTCTTTTTTTCAGCTTATTCACTCAAGCCGGAGTGAGCGGAGGATTCCCATGCCCCCAGAACACCCAGTGCTCCCGAGCTCCGATACTTAAAAATTAGAAATTAAGGTAAAGGTGTGATGAAAAAAAAAACTGTCAACGTAACTACATGAGCTTAGTGGAGCCCACCTAACTCTGACAACACTTCAATTTTAGAACTTGACTCACAAATTAACGGCATCACATCCAGGAACACCGAAAGAACTTTAATAACAGGTGTAGATTTCGATGCCTCCTCAATAGATTTGGGGACCTAGACCAACAGGAATGGGGTAGAGACAAACACACACGCCATTCAATGGGTGTTGAGTATTCTTCATAAAATGCCCTGCATCACAAAGAAGCGACACCAAGCGGGGAAGACAGCATTCTTGATTAATTGGCAACAATTATACCCAGAATACATCACGTGTCTAAGGATGAGACAGTGGAGGAAATACATCTACATCTACATAATACCCTGCGAGCCGCCGCATGGGCGTGTAGCAGCGGGTGTTAGGTCACCATCCGTGTAAATATGTAAGTTTTTTGGAGATGAAATGGAGAGAATTATTATAGGAGTGTATTTAGTGGAGCTCAATTTTTATTGTGGTCGCTTATTGTTCGCGGAAATAACGATTTTTTGTACCTAACTGTTCGGCAGAGTATCTCTCTTATTTTATCGTACCTGTCAGGCCTAGAGATGTAGTACGGAGTCATAATAATATTCTCAGTGTCGCTCTGAAAAATATCAGTTCCGAATTTCTCAAGCAACCTAAGCCTAGCGTGTAGCCTCCGAGTCACTAGGGGCTCCCAACTTAATTGCTGTAAAAGTTGTGAGAGACTACATGTACGCTCGTAGCAGTTTTTAACGAAGCGGGCTGCTTTCCTTTGTATTTTATTAATTTTTTTGGTTAAATCTATTTGACCAGGGTCCCAAATGCTCGCGGCGTATTCTAGGTGTGGCCTAACCAGAGCGAAGTTGCATCTCTCTTCGCCTTTTTCATCCGAGGACCTTCCTATTATAAGTTTAACAAAACCTAGTTTCTTAAATGCTGTGTCGCATAAGTGGCCGTGGAGTTGTAATACCCATGTTACTTTAGATATCAATAAAAATGTTAAGTAAAGTCAAATAAGAGAGCACTGAACCCAGACGGCACAATGCTGAATAGAGAAAATCGTTTGGAAAACAAAGAGTATGCCAAGTCACATTGATCATAATTTATTATTAAAAAATCTAGAACGCCCTAAGACGAAGAAAGTGTTTCGAAATGGTGGCGTGGAGTTTAAAAGAGAACCACCAAGTAAAACAGTTACTGGGTACTCCAGGACCTTTCGGTCACACCCGAGGGAACTTGAAGACAATAAAACAGACTTGGGTAAATTCACTTAAAAGCGAAAAGGATGAAATACAATAAACAAACACTTCCGACCTAGCGACTTTATTCAACTTCTCGCTTTTACTCGTTTTTACCAAGTCGACACAGATTACATCCATCACGGTTAATGACGATTTTCAGGGTAAAATGTCACAAATTGATATATCTACGAGTGGAATAGGAAATTCACTAAAATCGTTAAGTCAAAATAACTCCCCAGCTATTGAAGAAACTCCAGCATGCGAGCATTGGAAATTATCTCCACAAAATGGCTCCCTATTTACAGATATAATTTAGTCGCTGTTCTCAATAAAGATAGGCAAGTAGAACAAAAATCGGCAGTTGACTAATTGCCAGCATTAATCGTGACCAGCAACAGTCAAGATACGTCACAAAAATGAAGATTCACACTATTTGATTTCTATTTGAGTGGGAGCGTTTTAGGCGGAGAGAGGTTGCGCGCGCGATTCTCCCAAACAAAGTGTGAATATCAACACAAGGATCACTGTGGTACTTGTGAACGAATACCTTATGTCACGTCAACCTAGAATGGACAGCGGTAGGTGAGAGGGAATGATGCAAAAAATAACATATGCAAATCCCGGTAGCATAAGGGGGGGGGGGGACACACAGGGGCGACGTCAAGGTGCCTTTAGAAAAGGAAAAATGGGAGGATATTTTGAGCGGAAGAGCCGAAAAAACAACGCCAAAAGCCTCCCGACGGACATAAATTCGGAGTATTTTAATTTTTTATCTTATATGAGCGACACTTCTACTTCTAGAGGATACGCTGAGATGGCGCAATCCATGCGATCATGCTCTTTTAAGGGCATGAGCGCGAACATGAAACTGACATACAATTTACGCACATTCAATAAAAATTAAACAACAGCGGACGACCGCCACAGAAGGGAATAGGGAATCGAGCGACCCATTCAACGCTAATTACTCCACGGAGTTACGAAAAAATCGTACACCATCGACTGAGTCCTCTGCCTCCGTCTACATTTCACCACTGACATCACAAATGCGAAAAAAATATAACCGCGATGATAAACATGAATTCATAAACCATTGGTCAGCTTCTAAGACGGCGAGACGAGCCAAAAATCGCTTCCTGCTTCATGAGTTAGCACTGAAAACCGGACTGCACGCAATCTTAGAGTGAGGAAACAAACAACAGTAGGGCAACGATTACCCGCCGAGAAATATAGCCCTCGTGATTGGATAAACGCGGAAACTTATTGCGATAGAGAGCGTAATTAGCAAAGCATGGAGCTACTCGTCGGCTACATGCTGGGGCTTGGTATGTATGAGCAACGCGCCAAATGACCTCCAAATCGTAACTCGCTCGCACGCAATGTCGGAACTCGAACAGCAAGGCTCAAAGCATTTCCAGACGTAGGTGACAAAGCGGGAGAGAGAAGGAATTGGCTGCGGCGAGGCCTGCTTCAACCTTCAGAAGAGGCGAGTATAGATGCATTAATGACTCCCGAACGATGACTTGCTGAAGGGTTTTGAAGTCAACCAATCACAACTCGGACGCATACGATGACGAAGCAGCGCAATGGGCTAATATGTGTGAACTCAAATCATTGCTTACCTCCGGGATAAAAGAACTGACTCCGACGACTGAAGCGTGGGTAAACATATTCAAAAAGACTACCAAAATGAGGATATCAATACATCATCGTCTGTTTTTTCACTGGTGAGCCGCCACAATGGCGGGTGGCTGTAAGAGTCAATACACCTCTAATTAATACGTTTTCGTGAATGAAAACAGCGTTTTCTATTTACATAACAAGCGGAAGGGCCGCTGAAACCCAGCAGTGGAAGGTAACATTGACATCGCGGCGTAGAACACAAATAATCCTTCCAATGTGAAGTTCAAAGAGCAAAAATCAGATATAAAAATGCTCATAAGACTCAGAACAATCATATGGTTATCTGCAATACACTATGCAGGAACCATTTTAAGTTCTGTATTTAATGGTAATGTAAAATATTATTTTCAACGTCAATACGTGCGAGTGAACGGAATTGAGATCACCGGAGATAAAATGAACATGCTCCGCTTCGCCGACGATATCGCAGTCATAGCAGGATATCGCGATATTCTACAAAGGTCACTAAGCGTACTGGACCAAGTTATCCGAGAATACAACATGAAAATAAATAGAACGATGACTAGGGTCCCAGTGTGAGGAACAGATGAGCGGAATGCAGAAGTCAAGAAAGAGAGGAGAGAAATTGGAGCAAGAGGATTCCTTCACTCACTCACCATGGAAGCACTATCACCTGGGACGGAAGAAGTAAAATGGGCATGCAGCAGAGTGAAGTCCAAGCTAAGGAATCACTCATGATGAAAAGGCGACGACTGTGTTCAAAGAAGATCGGATCACGGACGAGGAAGGGATAAATTCGTGTGGAGCGTGGCACTCTAAGGATCAATCAAGGATGGGCAATTGGAGAAACAGACCACAATAGAGTAGAATCCATTGAAACCTGGTGTTGGAGGAGGACAGTGAAGATAAAACGGACGGGCAAACTGAGAAATGAAGAAGTTTATAGCATAGTAAAAGAGGAAAGGATCATATGGAGCACTATACAGAAAAGAAGAAACAGATGGTTCGGACACAAATGTAGGCACAATGGGTATGTGAACGAGATAAGTGATGGAAAAATAAAGGGAAAAGACCCCAGAGGAAGACCCAGGAATTATTGAATGGACTAAATAAAGAGGAAAGTGCATTAGGAGAAAAAGCAGGGATAAAGAGAGCCAGCTAGAGAGATGGGGAAGGGTGTAGGGCTACACGCAACCAATCTTAGGATTGATCCACCAATGAGGATGATGATGACGAGCGTACTACGTCATTAATTTGCCGCCATCACCCATCCCATCCCGTACACCGGGAACCTTTTCTCAGAAAGTATAGGTATCAACTCATCAGCCCGTGTTTACACGTAAATACACACATACACACTCCTTATTCTAAGAATCCATCGATGTAGTTAATCCCTTGGATCGCTTTGGTATCCTTGACACTTCTACAGTCTCTTCATTTTCCAATTCGCGCTTTACTACGACAGTTTGTCAACCAATCCGTCGGATGACCTTTGAACTTGACTCGACCCGTCCTCTGATTATCACCAAACATGCATCACATAAACTTCACGACCTGAATATGACACGAAGAGTCGAAACCCGGGACGTGTTAATAAACCTCTAGTGGAGTATACAAAGTTTTATTAAATCTACTATGAATAACTTCCACAAAGTCAAGCCTGGAACCATTTTTTTGTGACTAATAAACTATGTCGGCAAATCCACTGCATCATAGTTTAGATTGATTTTACATTTGTAAGCCGCCTCCTTTTGAATTTGTTAAAAGTACACTTTAAATCGGTTACACTGGTGCACGTGGACTATTTTCTTAAATAGAACATTACGATAGACTAGGTGGTTCTGGCGCGGGAGTCACTTGTTAAGAATTTTCTGGAAACTTGAATTCAGCATCTTTAATGTGCATTTTATAAATTGAGATGAAAATAAAATGCTGTTTCCTGGCTAATTTCACGATAATTCAGTCTTGAAAGTGGAGATTTCACCCTGGGGCTCTCATGGAGGTTGCTCCGATGACAGCAGAAAAACGTCTTCTAGAACAAGAAAGCATATTCCACCTTTTAATTAAAGCAGTCCACATTAAGCGATATATTCCGAGATTAAGAACAAAAATAAATTAAGGGCATCTTTACCATCCTTACTTTTTTATGTTTTACATATTAGCGAATTGCTACCTTAATTGAAGTCAAAATTCGGTAGTTCTAAGCAAATGGCGCTGAAGTCAGGCTCCCATGAATGGAAAAACACGGCCATTAAAAATACGTTCGTGGAATAATCTGGATTTTTGTACGCTAATTTTGGTTTTCAATATGTAACCCAATTCATCAGCGAAAGCCGGGTTTTTAAACTGAATATATGAAAACTTTGATTAATATTTGTTTCGACTCACTTCGAATATCCCGAGCCACCTTAAGCTATTGCTGCCACCATTATTGCACGGCGTGAAGTTAGCCCCACCCGAGCGAAGCCCGCCCGAACCGAGCCCCGCATCCCCAGCAAACACACACACACACACACCATATCTACTACATTGTAGCCTAGGGCTCGAGTGACTTCAATTCGCCGTCCCTCTGCGGCGGTGATATGTCACGAGTGAATCCGGTAAATGATAATTTACAATCACAGCGCCACAGAAGCAAATACGCTGAATCGTGATCATCACGCTACAGTTGTTCACATTTCATTTTCAGGTTATTTTGAGAGCTTTATGAGCATACTATAGACGAACACTCAAAGCAGCATCTCCAATATTCCATTATACGTTTATTTTATAAAGCGCGCTGGATTCTGCGCACGCGGCCAACCACAAGTCGATCAATCCAGGACAAATTGACCCACGACTCGGAAGCATTATCCTCATGTCCCTCGTTTGCCTTACTTTTTTCAGATACTTACAGGTTTCACTTCTATTTAAGCAAATGCTTGAAGGCAAGAAAACACATCTTAGAGAGCTTCTGGTGGTAATCAATTGTTGTCAACTACTCGTGTGTGACTTATGTAAATTCACGGGTAATAATGAAATTTTCGCCTGCTTAGTGTAATAAATGGCAACTCAATTCACGGAAAAACGTGACTCATGGCCGAGTTTAAGCCATCTACATCTACGTCATACCCTGCAAGCCACCCAAAGGGTGTGTGGCCATGCAGGGCTATATAATTAAAAATAAAGGAAAAAAACAATCAGAGATAGTTCATAACTGAATCCGTTTAAAGTAGACCGCGAAAAATCACAGCACAATAACTGCGTACATTATTACGGGTAACTCAATTTCATCGAGGGAAACAAAATAAAAGAGACATTCCGCAGTTCGCGGTTAAAATGGCGAGACTCAGCCAACGAAATGTCACGGGCAGTATTCTCCGGCGATGCAAAACAAACCAGAAGAGAAACTTCATCGTTAATTTTAACTTCCGGATTCCGGAAAACAGATCTCTAGGGTACCACGCGATTCAAACAAGCGATGTCTGTACAGCTTTACCGGGAACAAACGAGCTTAGAACACAATAAAGGGGCCGAGGGGATATGATCACTGTCCAGCGAACGTCAACGACTGGAAGCGACCCACGGGGAGCAACCCTAGGGGCTCCGGAGGCCGGAGGATGGTTCCGAACACTGTGCCTCATTTAAATGGTACATACACTAATATTTATAACCTTTATCAAGTACCTAATTTAGTACCTTAATTCCCAACACCGATTCATGCCTTTCCAGACTGTACATATTTCAACTGACAAAATACACTCCACAGATCTCAATCATTTCGTCATCTTGCAAGCCTTCCAATATTTCGTTGTCTCGGGCGTGACTTCATGGAATCGACTCAACATAATGAAAAGTAAAGAAAACTTTGCAATTCCACATAAATATTTAATGTACGACCTAGGTTTCGACGTGGCACGTCATCACCAGATGATGATGTGCCACGTCGAAACCCTAGGTTGTACATTAAATGTTTATGTGGAATTACTAAGTTTTCTTTACTTTTCACTATGCTTCCAATAATTACCTAGGCCTTAAATGTTCAGTATTTTCCGTGAGTATATCTCATTCTACCATAAAGAATGAAAGTAATGCAAGTTTCATTCTTTATGATGGGATTCTTCCACCACATCAAGCCTGAAACTTCTCTTTTTATCTCAATATAAGATGGGACAAACGGAAGAAGAATCATCTGTCTCAGTCTTGCCCCACCATTAAAGATATATTTGTGAGTCAACTTTCTCATCCACACTTGTTTCACCTTCTCTGACCACAAAACTATCCGAAGGGCGAACGCCAACGAATGGTTGGATGCCTGCGATGTAGTTCGAGCAATAAACACATATACAGGGTGTCCCATAAATGTCACACGCCACAGTGGCACTGGAGCTAGGGCAGCCTAAGAGGAACCGAACCAGCCTAATATGATCTCAGTAAAAGTTGCACGGTTTTCGAGATATTGCCAAATTAAAGCTTTTTCAAAAATGTCACTTTTTTTACATTTCTAGTCCCAGAATTCAATCGGATAATTTAACGTTCTCATTAGGGCCGCTCTTTTAATCTTCCAACTGTGACTCATGTGCCGACTTCTACCTGGAACAGAGGCCCGAGAGGGAGGGGGGGGGTCATGGGGTCCGAACAAACAAAAGAAACGCGAAAGCCGCTATACCTGTCTAACTTTATCGGCTTTCAAAAAATGGGATGGATAGAGTACTTTGTTTGTTAATTTGTGGCAGTAGCCCCATCAGAGAGCCAAATTGAGAGCTATTCAAGTGAATTCTGGGACTAGAAATGTAAAAAAAGTGACATTTTTGAAAAAGCTTTAATTTGGCAATATCTCGAAAACCGTGCAACTTTTACTGAGATCATATTAGGCTGGTTCGGTTCCTCTTAGGCTGCCCTAGCTCCAGTGTCACTGTGGCGTGACATTTATGGGACACTCTGTATATCCACTTAAGTCTTGACTCATTATTTCCAAGCCGAACGGTGAAAATTCATTCTCAATAGAAAGTTTTTTTTGCGATTATGTAAAAGATAATGCGGTTAGTAATAGATATATTTTAAGAACTAGTCAAGAGACAATGCAACCAACACACCGTCGAATTTCTGACGAGATTTACGTGTTAAAAATACCTCGAATTCCCAACTCGAACAGTAGAGCGCCAAGGGGATGATATTTTGGTACCTTCGTATAGCTGAGATAATTTGCTTATTAATGAGACCAAATTCTTTGGATTCTATGTGAAATGGTATGTCGTTCAAACTGCCGTAATCTCTCTCTCCCAACGCTAATATCATCACCCGGGGAGGGGGGGAGGCATTTCTCTTACTCGCACAATACATTCCTTCGACGCCGCGAGTGTCCGCCCCCTTTTCCCCCTCCCTCCCTATAGTCCCTCTCCTCCCATCCCTCCCCCACCATCCTCATCCCCCCTTCCACCCCCTCCCGCCGCCCGTCCACCAATTGGCGCCACATGCATATTCACATCCTCAAACCCTGAGAGCGCTGCTTAGATCTTCCAAGGACGTCGGACAACAGCCCAGCGTGTACTTGCAACTTCCCCGCCGTCTACTTAGAGGAATTCCGTTAAAAGCGAGACACCGACCAATAACCTCGACACGCCATCCCTCCCACGGTACGCCATCAAAACGCCAGTTACGCGCGCAGGATTTAGCGCCTGGCGCGTCCCGTACTGTGATCAGATGAGATAATAGTTGCGAAGGATCAGTTCTAGGACACTGACTAGGTTAGGGGAACGCGCGTAGGTCTGATTTGAACTGGGATGAGTGCTGCATGCCTGGTGTGGATTCACTCCGTGCCACACACCCTAGTGGTGGCTTGCACGGTATTTCGTAGATGTAGATCACCCTCGCCTGCTTCTGTTTGTGTCGGCCGCCGCCGCCCACTGTCCACACTGTCTCCTCCATCGCTGGTCGCGAAACGAAAACCGACACGAGGAAAGAAAAGTGTCGTCGGACGGATACGATCAATGGAGCCGAACTGAACGAAAGGAACATGAGGCGCCATCAAAATCCTTAAGCGGATGGCAATGGAAAGGATCAGGGTCAAAACGTGATTAATTTTCACCAAAGGAACTAAACCGATCGAAGCGTGATTCGTTCTAGTGTCGATTAAGTTTTTCCTTGTATAATCTGAAGATAAGCAACGAAAAATGGGGAAGCAAAACTCATTGCACTTGTTTCAAGTAAATTTCATTTTCCTTGCATTAGGGCATGCAGAATAAATCATTCAAAGCAAGGTGATGTCATACTTACTGGTGAGTTTACATTCCTCGTAGATTTAATATATTATACAGTGAATAATGGAGGATACATTTCACACGACCAGACTGCTGAAAATGAAACTTAGCTCCTATAGGTAACCATGTAACTTACAAGCATTAGCATTTAAAAGCATTAAGTGCAAGCAATCATTTTACTTCAAATGACCATTTTTCATTTTCAAGGCCCTCTCTAGCCGAAAACATCTTCATAAATATTTTCCAGCCACCGCAGAGGCGTGTGGCAGGGGGTGTCGGGCCACTAGCCAGGAAGGGGGAACAGGTAGAAGTGAACTGAATGATAAAGACGTGCCTAATTTTAAGAGTCGCGTAGTTTTTGTTAAAAACACTAATGGCGCGGGGAAAGAAATATGTTTGCTTCCATCAATTCGGCAGCATTTCTCTTACTTTGTCGTTGCTATCATATCTAGAGATCAGTTCCAACGAAGGGTCAAAAGTAATACTCTCCGTGCCGCACTGAAACTCATCTGATCAGAATTTTGCGACTAGTCCACTGTGTAGCTTCCGAATCTCCTTTAAAAAAAGCCCTTTCATCGGCTGTGTCATTTGCTGTGGGTCGTAGCAGTCATTAACTTGAAGCTCGGCTTTTTCTTGCTTCTCATTTACAACATATAAGCTCCTGTTTTTGAATAAAGATGGGAGAATATTATGAAGGATGTATCAGACAGTCAGGAGAAATTTCCAAACTGCAAAATTATTCGCAAAGCCGAAGTATATATACAGAATCACAACCTCGCACACGTTCGTTCTGATATTTTTACCCAGATTTATTTTTTGTTGGGTTCGTCCGCAGCAATTATTGAGATTTTCGGACATTTCCAGCGGTTCCACGCTACTGGACGTATCGTAAAAAAGAAACACTGAAAATATAATCACATCACTCTCAACAGGGAAGGTTCACGAATATTTTGATTACACAAGGGCGGTCATCCGGAAAGAGAGAATAATTTCATTCGAGCAAAAGTCAGCCTCCCCGAAAACGACCACCATTGGTTCCGATAACGGGCAGAATTTACCGCAGCAGTGCCTCTGGCAGGCCGGCATATAGAGAGGCGACCACTCACTCGAAGGATGGATGGATGGAAGAGGAGTCGCATTCCAAACAAAAAGACGCTATTTCCCGCAGAAGCGCACTAGAGGTCAGCACCTGGGAATGCGCGAGGAGCACCTCCACCCGGAGTGCACACCGAAGGCAAGAGTGATGAAACGACGCAGTATTTCCGTCCGTGGCAAGACAACCATCTCTCACCAATACCAGCCCAAGTGACTGGAAACCTGCGACATCAGTCAGAACTTCACCGACGGCAATCTCACCCAAATCGAAATCAATGATGAAAATGACTTTAAAATAATTGAATAGGCAACGTCTTCAGGTACATTAAAGTCAAATTTCTCAGAATATATACACTACTCCCCCATTTCCCTCTTCATTCCTCCCTTCCCCTTTATACCTCTAATAGTGTACATATTCTGAGAAATTTGACTTTTATTTACCTGAAGATGTCGCCTATGCAACGAAACCGGTCGTACAAATGAAAATACCTGTGAAATGAAAATACCTGTTACTAAGTCATTTTCATCATTGAGTTCGTACAGGATTTTCACAAAGTTAAACCCGAAACCATCGAATTTTTCACACCTAAATCGATTAACTACAACCAGGCATTCGATGGGAAAAATCCTTTCGTGATACATAATCTCTATTTCCAATTCAGTCTACGTCAAATGAAGTAGCAGGTATGTATGATAACGAGACTTGACAATCATGTTTTTCCCTGTACTCGTAAAGGTATCACCTACATCTACGTCATACCCTGCAAGCCACCCAAAGAGTGTGTGGCAGGGGGTGCTTTCGCACCAGGCAAGCATGAATGATATGGTAGAACACCGACATTACATTAAAACCCGCGTACCACACATGCAAAGCGACAATTAAAAATATAATACCCAAGAAACATTCAATCTTCAATCGTTCCAACATGCAAGGGATACTAAGACTACTACTACAGATTCAAAATATCATGCATAAATAAGAACATCAATATTTACATCATGCATAAATAAGTGAGTAGAGAACATAATGAGAAACATTGACTGCCTGCCTATTGTCAATACTCGAACTATTCATGACGACGATCACAGCTGTTATGGTCCCGAATGGTACGCAGAAAAAATGACATTTTATACCTATCGGTTCTACAATCTAGCTCTCTAATTTTATTGGCGCGATCTAATCTACCGTAGTACGAAGGGGTTAATAGTATGTTTTTTACGTCATCAGTAAAATGATTTTCCTGAAATTTATTTAGGAGGTTAAGCCTATAATTTAATCTACGCTGTGATAGCGATTCCCATCCTAATTCTTCTAACAGTCCAGACACACTAGCCAACTTATCGTAGCATCGTTTCACAAACCTAGCTCCTCTTCGCTGGACGCGATCTAACTCTGATATCAACCCCGTTTCGTATGGATCCCATACACTAACAGCATATTCCAGATGAGGCCTAACGATTGAAAAATAACAACGCTCTTTCACTTTCTCATCACATTTTCCGAGTACTCTCTTGATAAAGCCTAGCTTCCTATATGCTTGACCGCATATTTCCCTAATATGTTTTCCCCAAGATAGGTCGTGACTAATTGTGACTCCTAAGTACTTAACAGACTCGGCGTGAATAATTTCTGTATTTTTAATTCTGTAAGCCCTAACTGGCCAATTTTTCTTTTTCCAAAAGCTGACTGCTACGCACTTTTTTATGTTTAGTTCCATCTGCCACTTTTCGCACCAAGCATGAATAGCAAGCAAGTAGGTCGATTTTTAACGAGTCGCTATCTTCGGAATTGTTAATATCCCTATACACAACCGCGTCGTCTGCGAAGAGTCTAAGCTTACTTTTAACGACGTTGCTAATATCATTTATGTACAAGAGAAATAAAAGTGGACCAATTACACTTCCCTGAGGAACACCCGATGTAACGCTAGCTGTGTTTGACATGATACCGTCTATGACAACCCTTTGTTCCCGCCCATGTAAGAATTGATTAATCCAACTAATAATGTTTTTATCTATTCCATATGCTTCTAGTTTTGAGAGCAACTTAACGTGAGGTACCTTATCGAAAGCTTTCTTAAAATCGAGGAATATCGCGTCAACTTGAACATTACCTTCACCCGAGAGCAAGATGTCATGAACGAAGAGGGCCAATTGGGTTTCGCAAGATCTACCCTTTCGAAATCCGTGTTGGTTATTTATTAATAATTCCTCCCTATCTAAATGACTCATAATGGAGCTTACGATTATGTGTTCAAATACCTTACACGAAATGGATGTGAGAGAAATAGGCCTATAGTTACTAGGGTCTTCCCTGTCGCCGCTTTTGAATATAGGTGTGACATTTGCTACTCTCCAGTCCTTAGGTACTACGTGATCTACTAAAGATTTGGTAAATATTAATTTTAAGTAAGGCGCTATGTCTGATGCCAATGTCTTATATACGCGAGCAGGTATATGATCTGGACCGGGGGATTTGTTGGGGTTAATATTTTTTAGCTGATGTTCTATGCCGCGACAATTTATAATAATTTCAGGCATACATGTTTGGGAACGAACTGGCTGCTGATCGAAAAGGTGTGGTGTATAAGTACTGAAAATGCTTTTGAAGAATGAGTTTAACGAATTGGCTTTTTGTAGACTGTTGGTTAGCATTTCCCCTTTGATATTCTTAAGCGTGTGTACTGTTGATTTATTTCCTTGAGTGTCCCTAACATACGACCAAAATGCCTTGGGAATATCGTTCAATTGTTCTCCCAGTTATTTACTTTTGAAATCAGCTAACCCCCTTCGGCACGCTTTTTTTGCTAAGAGTTTAGATATTTTGTAATTTTCGGTGACTGTGTATAGTTCTTCGGAGGATTTGTTAATTTTTGCCCTTTTTAACCTAGCATGACATGTTCTCTGGTGCTTTAATGTTTTTCTAACCTCCGCGTTATACCACCTAGGCTCTGCATCGGCTCTTTTCCATTTACTTGGTATGTATTTGCTAACTACTGATCGTGTAACGTTGAGGAAAGTGTTCCACAAAACCTCGGTATTACTGTTGATACTTATTTTTTGAAAATTAGTAAATGACTTTTGCAACTCTCGTTTCATGCCTTCGTAGTCAGCCTTATTAAACAAGTAGATTTTTCTTTGTGGATTATGTTTCTTGATCATGCTCACGGAAAAATTAGCTTTAACCATCTTGTGGTCGCTTATTCCCTTATCCGTACCTATGTTTACAACCATGTGTGGAATATTTGTCGCTATCACTCCATTTCATTGAATAGGAAAACAAGATCTGGCATTTCGTCCTATACATTTAATTCTCCACAAGAGTTAGATGGCAATAAATTCAAGTGACACACTTTCACCTCGAAAATTCGTCAATCGGCCATCAAAACATTCAGAAAAATCATCCCATTGCTTAAAGCAAGAAGTCGATACCTTCAACATTCTATCGTCGTTCGTCATAAACGGATCTAAGTAGTAACTTAATTCGCAACTAAAAATAATACCTTCATCGACTGCTGTCTATATCATCAAAATATGAGCTCGGATCCAAAAGAACAATGAATAAATGACTATGTAGTTTTTTTTCACTGGAAGTTATATCGTTCATCGCGTTTCACTGCTAGAGAGACGAAATCGGGTGCATGCAACCCTTACAGATGATTCATATTGCACGAAGGCAATAGACTAACAACGGTCATTCCATGTCAAATTATCCAACAAAACATATTTTTCCGTCGGCCACTTTTCCTAAATGGATCTAGAGAATTTTCGAAATCAAATATTTATTTCATTTGTACTCTTTTTGCTTTACATTCCTCATTGTTGAAACTGAACTAAAACCAACGTTATTTCACACAAAAAATGGTTGACGTCTCGGGAAAAACTAATGCAACCTCTCCTCTGGTAAACAATTATTTTCGAACATTTCCATGAGAGCCATCGAAGAAAAATGGTTGCCGCGGCGAGAGGATGAGGAGGCGTGACATTTTAAAAATCTTTTCATTACACTGTCAATGCACGTCAGCATGTGTGCCCAATAATGATTTTTTTAGATAGTCATTGAGCAATCACTGGATCATTTGAAATGGAATTACGCCATTCTTGACTCAAAGAGAGCGAAGAATTTCACAGCACGCGCCACTTATTTCAGCAGGTACCTATCGAATTCCTCGTTCGGGTCTTGGACGCCCCATACAACAAAAGTCATGACCATCGAATGCTTCACCGACGGCTTGTTTTTACTTTTGTAGAAACAATTCCGCAAAATTGATTGATCCTTAAATTATGTCCATCACTTATAACCTTCGCCCGAATTGAGCCAATTTCTCTCAGACGAACCTTGCAGCCAAATCGCATGAATGGAATTTATATAAAATACAGGAGTCGTGGGGACGTATATACGAATGGGGCTGGAATATCGCCGGATAATCCCCGCATAATCCAATGATTATAAAGGTCACCCGCATTAAATTCATTTCTCCGTCGCCAAAAGGCAGTTCCAACTCCGTGATGTGATAGAAGTGGGATCACAATGAGCTCCGCCGATTTAAATGCGGCCATTCCAGCAATCGGACACAAATGGAAAGGTAAGCATTGGTTCCCGTAAAAAAAATCCGACAAGCTAGCTCATAATAAACAATTCAATTCAATCGGCTGCTGATTTCCTCTCTACTATATCCCCTACGTTCTAGAAATTGGCACATAGAGCCGGGTCAGTTAAATCAATGAAGACGTAAAAAAACAGACTCACCTTTTGACTCAATGAAATCACATGTTCAAAGAGTTAAACCAAACAAGTCTTCACTCAATCAACGAAAGCATTCCACTTGATTTAAATTATGCCTAGAACTATAATGAACAAGATGTGTAGAGATAAAACGTAAAAAAACTTCTTCGACATAAAAATTAGATTCTCCCCTCCAAGACAAATTACCATCACGAAACTTAAACGATGAAATTCCAAGGTATTTAGCCCCAAAATATACAAAAAATTAGCTGAATCAAATAGGTACCCTTTTTGCTAAAAGTGCGTTTGGAGTTTCCAAAATAAAAATTTATGCACTGCAATACAAAATTTTTAATTTACGACCTCAAACTATAACGTATGCCTCAAACTATAACGTAAGTTTCTCTTTCACAGGAGCATTTGTACTCTGACATAAGTATTTTATATCCGGAGATATCGAAGACAAGTTAAACGCAGATAATCGAAAAGCTCAATTATTCATACTCCCGTTTCTAGGCAACTAATGCATATATTGGAAAACAATTGGGTATGGTCAACATTCACTACGCTTACCGATCGAACTCAGAACTATATGAACTCGGACCGACCTAGACATTCTAAGCCAGCCGACTCGGATCGCCTGGTTTATCAATGCGAAATCGACTGAAATATTGATTTGAATCGGTTCATATCGATTTGGAATCTCAGACTTGCAGAAAAAGCGGGCCGAGCCCGCTTCTCTCATCGATTCCACTAGCCCATTGCGTTTACCATACCGAGCTAAACTGGCTAAATCGATCAGAGTTCGTTGGTAAACGCAGTGAGTGCATTAAAACGGAATGTTCCTGCAAGTTAGGTCCAAATCCGAAGGATGACGAGAAACTCGTGACGTGGAATAAAAGAAAAATTAAATAACGGGAGATTTAAAAAAAATTGGAACACAAACGCATACGGGAAAAAATCAGCGGACTGACAACAAAGCAACTCACGCAGAGGAGGTGGGAGGTGTAACGTGGATGATCAATCGTATGGACCAAAATATGAATGAAGGAACTTAAAAATCAAAGTAAAAGAAACAAGATTATTCGCGGACGAAATAGAGAGGGCAGGATTACTCTCAAACTTGGAAAACAAAAATTTGTGCAAGTGGAATAATCTAGGTAGCAGGACAACCAGCGATAAAAGAAGTAGGAAATACATTGCGAGCATAATTTCTCGAGCACAGAAGTGACCCTACTAGAAGCGGAATCTGCTGACAGGTAGTAGACACAAGCCTGGAAGTTAGAGAGCACTTTGCAAAAAAAAGTACTTGCAGAGTGCTCTTATACATCAGCAAAGCCTGGACAACATCGTCACCCGAGAAAAAGAAATCGGAAGCAATAGAAATACGGTGTAACCGAAGAATGCTTGGAGATCAAAGGGACGGAATCAAATCAATAACGAACGAAGATATGGAGAGAAAAGACACACACGCACACAGGAACTATCCAAAGGAAGAGAGAGAAATTTATTGGAAAATGTTTTGCGGAAACGCAGACTGTTGAAAACAACATAGGACGGAGAAAGGAAAGGGAAGGATTAGAGATGAAGATGACAAATAGGACGCACCACACACGTCATGAGAGATCTCTTTCATTGAACAATTTTCGTAGCGATAGATAGGCGGAGAGGAGATGAGAGTGGCATGTTGGAGAGCCGCATGCATGAAATGATCTTCGAATTGATGACAACAGATGAAGATGATAGTGGAGGCAAGTACAAAAGCACTGACTTCACGTTGTGCACTAACGTCACTCCGTCAAGTTCCACCATTTTCTATTCATTCTTAATCCTCCCTTTTCTGGATTCCACAAAAATATCAGAATCATGAATAATTTCACCTCAATTTCCTCAAATGAGAACCACTCCCTCATGTTCAGGATTACTCTTACAGTATTTGCCATGAAATATCAGCTTCAGTCATAAAAAAATGTGATACACAGGTCAAAACAAGTATGACCTTCCTCGACCTTTTGCCGGAAAACTTTTCAAAAGGCCTATTAAGGCGCCATATAACATCAGAACTACGAATATTACCCCTTTAAATAATTGTGTATATGATGGGTGATGAACAAAATTTCACAATGATTTCAGACATGATATGACCAACTAAAAGAACACTAGCTTTCAAATTTCGGCGAATATGACCCCATAAAAATCTCCTCAATATAGTGGCAGGTGATCAGCCAGCCACATGACTTTATACTAGCATTTGAAAACAGGTAAAAAAATATATTTTTAGTTTGATTATTAGAGGAAGCGATTAAGAGTTTAAAAAATACGATCGAGGGTAAGGGTCGAGTGAAATAAGCCTACCCTTGTCTGATTGTGCTCTCATAGATTGCGGTTGATGACAGCGAAATTTCCCAAAGACACTCGAACATTTCAAGATAAATGACAACGCTTCAGATGAGAGAGAAACGCTTTTATCCTCTGCCGGAAAGAAAGAAGAGGCCCACGAACGAGGAAAGGAATTCGCAGAGCGTCCGATGCGACGGAGGTGTGCGTCTGTCTCAATCGCGTTCTTGGGGGACAGCGACCTTGAACGCGTAGTTTACCACCTCCGAAGGCCTCCCCTCCATTATCGACGACAAATGGGCGGGGGGGGGGGGGGGGGTGAAGAGCGAGAGGGGGAGAGGGAGGGCGAACATCATTCGAAGGTAACCTCGACGACCGACCAAATCGAACATTATTTTATCTCCCATTAACTGAATTACAAACCAGGACCCCTGGTACAAAAACCTCGGAAAATTGAGTACAAGTTAAACACGGCAACTAAGAGCTGAACATTAATATGATAAAGAACATCTTTGGATAAAATCACAGTCAAGAAAAATTCCACGACGTTGAGAAACCATCACTCTGTAAGAAATAAATATGGTATTATAGCGTTGAGAAATGAAGTGAAAAAATAGCTAATGCTTGCAAAAATTTCATCACAAGCGAAAGAGGTGAGGAATACGGATAGCATTAAGTTAAATTTGAGTATAGGAGTTAGATGTTGATCATAGTCCTTCATATACACACATTATTATTATTATTATTATTATTATTATTACATTATCACTCTCTCTACGAGTGAAGACAAGGCGAGAGAAGGGTGAACAAGAGGGCCGAGAGAAACCTCGAGAAATAGAAAATTGTACTCGATATCATTAGATGAACCCATTCATGGAAATCCATGCCAAATATTCAGACACATTTTCGTCCGACAATCGTTTCAAAAATACGATCTCATATACGAATAAAACCTTCCGTAAAATATTTTCGGTCTCATCAACTCCCTTACCTAAGACGAACTAAGAAAATCTCGACCCCCACAAAACGTCTTCAAGTAGGACCTGAATAGCACCGAGATGCTGCATTAAGCATTCGATAAAATTATTAAGATAAAAACATAAATCGCGACTGTTTATGACTAACAGGAAAAATTACAGACAAACGAATGGGCGAACGATGACATAGGTAGAAGAAATGACGTATCGCAACCGACACGAAGTTTAAAATTCGTAGCACTATACCATTGTTAGCACTACACCAAGAGTTGAAAATCTTGGACATAAACGGTTAAATTAGCATTCGAAAGAGTTACTATGATACATAGCTTTCTCAAATGAACTGTATAATGATTTTAATTACTCTGAAAATGGTCGTAATAAATATCATTTACATTTAGCGCCTGGTATACGCATAAGTTTATATGCAATTGTAGAAATGGAGAATTGCAAAAAAGTCACATCACTAACTAAAAATTAAGGAAAACGGATAACATGAAGACGAGTTAGAGAAATGGAGTTCGAAATGTTCCATACAGCCCTTGAGGTGCACATATTTTTATATAATTACAGATACATGGATGTAAAATTCAGAGCTTCACTAAAGGTAGTGTCCAAATGGAAATAAACTTATCCCAATAGACGAATAAATGTAACGAAAATAAATGTAACATCTAAAGGATCATCTAAGCAGCTCAAAGACAAAATTAAAATCTGGACCATTAAACTCAAATTAAAACCTCGAGGCAACCGATTACGGTTCTCAACTGCTTCACCTCGCTGACAATGGGAGGCAAAATGACATCTATTTATGGCCAAAGTTCTAAAGGCCCCGAGTGCTAAGCTGCAATCCCGCTATAGAATTTTTAACTCTTGACCACGGGGTCAACCTACTCGTTACAAAACCGAATCCATAAATTCATGACCGCCGAAACACTCGGATGTCGAAGTAAAATGAATAATCGCGGCCAGCCCCGGAGTGGGAGTCAATGATAAAACCCAACAGGGAAATACTGTCTCTGAGCCATTCACAAATGCCAGATAAATCACCTTTTTCGTCTAAATATTGCGCGATCTAATTATAAAATCACCAACTATTATGTTCGAAAATGTCTTCACCCGCTCAATGAGACAACGCTAGCAGGAATTACTCGGAGAATTCACACCGATACACAAAATTTAAAATAAACGACAGAGAAAAAACACCGTCCCTACGTCCACTCAAGTTTCATTTCACACAGTGTGGTGTGGTAGGATTTCCCGCGCTATCGCGGAAGAATACATTAGCACATACTCGTCATTAAATACACGACTGTAACAAATAGGTACACATGTGATTAAAATAACGACACCGTTAGAAGAATTAAATTCACTAAAACAATCTTTGTGGGAAATTTTAAGCTATCCGGGACTAGCCACGGCGTTCCACTTCCACGGAGTCACTCGCAATGCACAAAAGTGCGAAATTCCACAGAGAAAAAAATCACCCTCCTTGACCGGGATTCGAACCCGGATCCCTCTGTTTCCGCCCAAGTGCTTTAGCTAGTTAAGCTACCGAGGCGTCCTCTTTCCCTGAGGATTTTTGTAACCCTTTCCTCGTGGGCAGTGGCGCTAAGCGCTTAGGCCGTTTTCGAACTTGGCAAATCAAGCAACCTTGCCTTGAAACCTAGTACGCATCGAAATCTATAAATTATAGAGCATATAATAATTACATCAATAATGGGAAACCTCGACAGCCAGGATTTATTAATAACAAACCAGCATGGGTTCAGAAAGGGACGGTCTTGCGAAACTCAATTAGGTCTTTTTGTTCACGATATTTTAGTTTCAGGAAAAGGTAACGTACAGGTAGATGCAGTGTTTCTTGACTTTAGAAAAGCTTTTTACAAGGTTCCCCACTGTAAGTTACTCGCGAAGTTAGCATCATACGGGATAGACATTAATGTAGTAGGCTGGATAGGAGACTTCTTACATGAACGCGTTCAAAGGGTGGTATTAGATGGTGTCAGCTCAGGCGAAATTACATCGGGTGTTCCCCAGGGAAGCGTGATAGGCCCAATTTTATTTCCTCTCTACATAAATGACTTGAATACAGTAGTAAAAAATAGCAAGCTCCGTCTTTTTGCCGATGATACAGTAGTGTATAAGGAAATTAGAAATAAAGAGGACAGACAGTTTTTAGCTAAGGATTTAGATGAGATTGATGATTGGTGTGATAGATGGCAACTAGAATTAAATTTGAAGAAATGCGCGATTATGAATTTTTGGAAAAAGAATGGCTTTCCCCGGAATACTTATTGCATCAAAGAAAAGAAAATATCTAACGTAGATTCAATTAAATACTTAGGCGTCACCATCACTGAAGACATGTCATGGGGGAAACACATCAGTGAAATAACTAGAGTAGCAAACCGTAGATTAGGATTCGTAAAAAGTGTTCTAGGCAAGAGCGATGAGAAAGTACGAGAGAGAAGCTATTTTACCCTTGTCAGGCCTCATTTAGAATATGCCGCTAGTATACGGGATCCGTACGAGGAAGGTATGATTAAAGAATTAGAGGGCGTGCAAAGGAGATCTGCTAGGTTTGTTAAAGGCCGTAATGATAATTGTATAAGTGTTACGAGTTTAATAGAAGAACTAGGATGGGAATTACTATCAGAACGCAGGTTAAAATTTAGGTTAACCCTTTTAAGTAAATTCGAAACAGAGTTGTTCACAGATGACGTTAGATATATATTGAGAACCCCTGCGTATTATGCTAGGTTTGATCATATTAACAAGATTAGAGAGATAGATTGTTGTACGGATAGATTTAAAATGTCATTTTCCCCGCGTACTATAAGAGAGAAGAATAGGCAGCGTAGCAAAGAGATAGGTAGGTGAAATCTAGTTAGAGTAGTATGTATTGTATGATGCATGTAATAACAACCAATAATCGCTTTCTTATTATGTAGATACTAACCATCTAGGTGCTTGTGACCCTGTTCTCTAGCATGTCTCCCTTAAATATCCTAGTTACACTTCAATAGTGCATGTTTGGTGATCATCACCCCCTGCCACACACCCTCCTGGTGGCTCGGAGGGTATCACGTAGACGTCGACGAAAGCTATGACGTCATGGACGTGTCATCAGCATGCGCTTGTTCACTAGCTATCGAGGAAAGATACCAAGTCAACGAAAAAGGAGACTTGATATGCTTGCTAGGTTTTAGGTTAGAACTCGGGGTGTGATAATATGGGCTTGTATGGAAAATAGAAGTGAAGAAACTTTCAAATGGATACTATTTTATCATTACTACGTCTATTTGTGTGATATTTATTATTTTTTTGCGGAAAAATTGATGAATTCGCTATATTTAAAGGCTTTTCAAATGTGAATATACTGATAAAAGATTTGGTACCTAATAGTTGAGTGAATAATTCCATACAATGTAGATGTTCCGTCCTTGTTTACTTCATTGAACCTACAAATTCTGTTTTCCTTGCTCTGGAAAGAAAAAAATTATCCCGTTGAAAAAATTATGGTCCGATGGAAAGTACTCTCAGGTAGCCATAATTTCATTGGCAGAATTAGTTTTAGCTAACGAAAATCTTAATTGTTAATAACGTTGAGCATTGGAGAAATTTTCACTGCATTCATCAAAGGGGGACAATAAACCATTAGGGTAAATGTAATTGGTTTTCAGCCTAATTATGTTAACTACAACGCGCGTATTTATCAGTCAACAGTCGAAGATCATAGGTAGTTAGTTCGGAGTGTAATGCATTAATATATTGTTACGTGTTTTTTCATACAGGCAAAAAATATTATAATGCCTTTTTTGCATAAAGACGTTGATTGTGGTGAAATACAGTGAGCGATATGTCGTCCACTTTAGCAGCCCCAAGTAATCGAAGCATAATAGTTAATCACCATATTATGGTATATGAGAATTATTTTATTCTTCATAAGCAATAAGATGTTTAAAATAATATTCTCCTTTAATTTGTCGTATAAGGTTGGGAAGCATTTTAAAGAAGTAATCCACTTCAATCACCCACAATAATGATGTACACGGGTGGCGCTTTTCGTATGTTTTACGAGATGAAGGCCGCATGGTGTCTCTTCCATCGTAAAAGGTCTTACGAAAGTGTCAAGTAAGGATTTCACTTTGCTTTCCTAGGAATCAAGATATCAAGTTAACTAGGCGGTTGCCAGTTCGAAAACGGCCTTAGTAGCGACTCATTGTTACATTGTATGTCCGGCAGTCAAGAACATCTAGTCCCGTAAAGGTCACTCGGCCGGAAATCGAGAGATCCGGGTTCGAATCCCGGTCAAGGCGGATGATTTTTTTCTCTGTGGAATTTCGCACAAATCTTTGTGAGGCCGTAACACCGAGATGAAAAGAGGACGAGTAGTTGGAAAGAGGAAGAGTAGTTGAACAAAAATGAATTCAAGAACAATTAGTTTAAAAATGTGTGTGTATACAAGCTCATGTTCCTCATGTTACAGAGTTAAAAGAGAAAAACGGAGTTACACGAGAAAAAGACATGCTATTAGAAATATTACATTAATTCTTCGAAGCCATAAGCCTAGAGAAAAATATTCAGTTTGGTTGTTGGTACATTTATTTAAACAAAATTACATTATAATCATTCAAAATACTTAGAGCCAGAGTATATCGCATGGTTAACGAAGAAGGAAACACAGTCAATAAAATATACCTAATTGTACGTCGTTTTCAATTGTTAGTTTTGAATATTACTGTTTTATACGAGATAAAAGCCAAACCGAGTATTATATGCTCGGTTTGTTTCGGAAACGATTGTAGTGTTTAGGTCGGTAGAAAATGGTTGAAAGTATGTCCATATTTAAGGGATAATTGAGTAAAAATTATTCGACAAACCGAAGCCGTCAGAGCATATTTTTTTTTAATTTATGCAATACGTGACACATTCATTAAAATGAATCTAACATTATATCGCTTATAATTACAGTTTTGGATCATAATTTTCATTAGAGATAAATGCAAAACCATGAACCAGGATGCTGCAAATCTTTGACATAAAAAGCGTACAAGAGAACAGATAAAAATTGATTTCTTCCTTAAAACAAAAACTACCATTGTATTTTTTAATACTGGATAGGCAAGGTATTTAGCAACCAAATATCTAAAAATGAGCGAAATCGAGGGGTATTCGTATTAGGAAAAACGCGTTTGAAGTGTTCAAAATGAAATATCACACACAATTACAAAATCTTGCATTCATGTTGTCACAATCTTATGTGGCGTTGCTTTCGCTTTCAAATGAGAATTTAAGCTTCGACGAAAGTATTATATGTCGGAGATTTTGATGACAAACAAAAAATTAGTTTACGAAAAGCTCTTTTTTTCATACTCCTGTAACTAGACAACGGATGAATAGTAAGTGGTATTAAGCTTAACAATTGGGCATGGTCACCAATTCAGTCCACGGAACACGTTCGGAAAGTATTGTCGAAGTCGGCACCCGTCAAGTGCACTTTTGCTCTTCCTTTGCTCGTATTAGATGGAGGATTCATTTTATCTAGTATGTACTCAGAATATGAATTAAATATATGTATGTCCATCCTCGATCGTTAAAGGAGAGGTCGGTCACCTTCTGGAAGTTTAAGCGTGATATCATTTCGCATAGAACTGAAAGAATTTGGCAACCAATAGAGACAAAAGTATCGCACCTTTTCCTGAGACTCCGAAATATCCGCCACTCACCGCACTACATTGTGAATTATTTGCCGACGACTATCAGCCATTGCACAAGGTAAATGGTACGAATATGCACTCCAGATAGTCTTTACTTTTAAAATGAGGAATTTCTAACTCCCTAATCTCGGCAGAAATATACTAACGGATACCCTGTATGTTTTTAAATAATATAATTATTCACCGCCGAAATATTCACAGAATCTCTCGAAGAACCTTTCCGACGCGACGGCTTTTTCCTCGAACAGGGTGAAACAATAATGAATCAAATTAAAGACTTATGAATGCGCATGTGGTTAATTACAGAGAATTTTATTAATATGAAACAATATTTATACGCCATTAGTATAAAAATATTTACTTTGTGCTTCTTACAGTTGCTGAAATTAAAAAATAAAATCCGACTATGGTCTCACCATTATAGCTTGGGAAAAATCTTGCTCAAACTACGAGATTCAGTCGCCACGTTTGCCATCGTCGGACGAATACTCTTCGGGGAGTTCTCAGGCGTCCCTTCCCCCTCCCCTCACCCCTTCTCCCACACTTTTTCTCCCCCCCCCCCCAACCACCACCCCTGCCTCCCGACGCCTCAAGAGGTCTCAATTTGAGGACCTGGGTGTTGCAACCACCTTGAGCGCACGGAGAAACACGCCAAATATGTCTGCTTGAGGAGCTCGCCGTGAGAAATGAGAATTCGGCGTCCGATTGCCCGAGCGGTTGCTTGTTGTCGCGGAAAAAATGAAATGGGGGGAATAAATCCCGCGGGAAAAGCTTCCGAGGAACGGTAAAGAAACGGCTTCTCGGCCTTTCAGAGGTCGATGTGTTCTCCGGCGGAAGGTCGCGGAATAGTTGTCGTCGGATCCGTCGATGTTCGGGGTTTGTGACGAAGTGTGTTGAAGTTCGAATGCCGAGGAGTCTCGAGTCTGTAGCGCACGTGCATAAGGCCCAGCGCACACGGAGCGACTATTTTGTGACTACAGTTGGGAACCAGTTGCGTCTGCAACCAGTTTGCAACTGAAACAAAACTTCTGTCCGCACACGGGTGTACTGACGAAGGGCTGGTTGTGAATCAGTTGCGTCTATTGTGCAATCAGTGGAGTGTTTATTTAGTGCGGTACGTGTTTGTTTTTAAGGCCTTGGCTTGGCCGTGTGCGCTTGCTATGTCAGACTCAGACGAAGAAGACGTTGTTAACTATTATCAATACCGAAGACGGCGAAGGGCACAGAGAGAGCATTGGGTTCACCCTTATTTCAGCAAGAATGTTAACTCTAGGCTATTTGTAGTAGCTAGAGAGCTGTCTCAGTCGGATTGTTGTTGTACATTTGTGGATTCATCTTCTAATTAGGTGGGATCTTCAACTTGGGTTTCAGAACCTTCAGTATCACCAATTGACGTCTGGGTAGTGCTGGGTGGTGCAGACAAATTTCCCGTTGAGGGGGGAATCACTGTTTTTATGAATGGCAGACAAAACTACATTGCATTTTCCAAATAATATGCCTTTTCCTTCCCTCCAGAACCACTAGGCGAAGTTTTCATTCTTCTCATGAACACTGTCCATAGATTTCTCCACTTATCTTTGCAATCCTGCTCTGAAACAAAAAATGCAAAAAACTCAAGCAAAAGATGAAAATGACATTTTTGGTGAATCAATTACAATTTTTAATTAGGTTTTACCTAACCTATTGTTGTATTGGTTGCAGGTATTTGGGTACTGGTGAAACATTTGTGGCAGTTTCCTTATATTTTGCATGAGGTGAGAGCACAGTTAGAAAAATTATCAAGGAAACTTCAGAAGCTATCTGGAACGTACTGAAGGACATTAACATGCCTGTTCCTACACCAGATAAATTGAAACATATTGCTGACCGTTTTGAGCTGCTATGGAACCTTCCAAATTGCATTGGAGCATTGGACGGTAAGCACATAAGAATTGAAAAATTTCCGCGTACAGGATCTGAAAATTTTAATTACAAGCATTTGCACTCCACCGTGCTTATGGCGTGTTGTGATGCCGATGGGCTCTTTACGATTATTGAGCCAGGTTACGGTGGGCGTAACAGTGATGGAGGCATTTTCAAAGCAAGCTCAATGAACTTCTGGATGACACACGGTGATAATATCCCTCCACCTTCACCATTGCGGTACGATGATAAAAACATCTCATTTCCATACTACTTCGTAGGAGACGAAGCATTTTCACTGACTCGCAACTTGATGAGGCCTTTTTCAAGCAAAACCCTCGACAATGTTAAACGGATATTTAATTACAGATTGAGCCGAGGAAGGAAAACAATTGAATGTGTGTTCGGAATGGCAGCAGAAAAGTTGCAGTCTTGAACGGGCCAATACGATGCCGTGATCCTTCAACAGTAAATAGCATAGTGAGAGCAGCTTGTATCCTACACAACGTTGTTCGAAAGCAGGAAGGAACTGAGTACAGGCCTCAAGACATATCAGAATGGAACAATCTAGCTGAACGTCCAACCAATATTGAAACAAGGGACTTGGTGATAAACGATGGATCTTCAGCGATTGCTTTGAGGAATTATCTGGCAAACCACTTCCTTTCTTCAAGTGCAAGTTTACCATGGCAGTGGAAAGTAGCAGTGCAACAGTGAAACAATCTTGACTTAAATTACAATTTCAAAAATTATAGATTTGTGATGAAATTTATTGATATTGTATTGTTGAAAGAAACCTGATATTTAATTAACGATATTTAACACAAAAAAAGTTACTGACGTTTTGTATGCGTCCCTAAATGGTTCTATGGGTTATTAAAACAATAAATTACGTAGGCCTTGATAGATCCAGTATGATTCAAATATATCAGCAGTATTTCGCAGATAAATACAAAATAATATGTTTGCTTACCTGGTAAATCCAATTCAACAGACACCTCTTTCCATGCGCTCTACGTCACACCTTTTCTTGAATATCCTGGGAGTTTGTAGTTGTACAGAACTTCATGCTTCTCCACTGATCCAACGAGCTTCATGTTGAGTTCTTGATCACTCATGTTGAGATTGACACTATACGGCCGTCAAAACACCGGCAAAACACCACGTGGTCTCGTGCAACTGAAGTCTGCAACGCAACTGCAACCGCGGGCCCACGGTTGTATGTGACTGGTTTCAGACTGCTTTGAGATCGTCAAAAACCAGTCGCGTCGTGAGCGCCTCCCCACTCACCCCATGCATTGTCGAGGTCACAAAACAGTTGCGCGCGCAACTGGTTTGCAACTGTAGTTGCAGAACAGTCGCGCCGTGTGCGCTGGGCCTATGGGTGCCCACTCGAGGGCCTCGGGATCGATTACCGAATCGCTCGAAGGAAAGTATTGTGTTATTCCCGCCACGTGTCTTTGAAGATGAGGCACATGTCCAGGCGGGAGGGGGATAGTGGAAATGCGTCTCTCCATATGCAGCCAGTCAAAGCACAGCGAGAGACTTTGGTCTGCGACAAATACAACTAATTAAATTAGAACCAGATGGATCGGACACACCCTTAGGCACAACAATGGGTCGGCGAAGGACAGAATCGATTGAAAAACAGAGGGAATAGTGCACACAGGAAGGAAGGCCAAGGAATGAATACTTCGACCAAATGAAGAGGAGAGTTTAGAAGAGAACTAAGAGGAGGAAGTATAGGAACCATTGATTAGATATGGAGGGACGGAGGGCTTCGGTTAACCAATCGTGGGATTGAACGACCAATGATGATGATGGCGGCAGATTTGCGTGGAACTTTGCATAAGTGTCCTTAATAGTAATATGTATATGTAAAAGTGAAAAAAGATTGCATGTTAACGATTTAGTTACCTGGCTATTTTAAATGTTTAACAAACTATATACGGCTACTTTAACATGTATCCTTATGGCACTTGATTTATACTTTTAAGTAATTTGACAGCAGGGTAACAGATTCGTACAGATTTCCTCCAGAATGTGAAATAACAGGTTTAGCATTATTAAAATGGTGGCTAACAAATATCGATTCAGTTAGCAAGCTGCCGACTAAGAAGTTCACATACGTATACGCACACACACACGTACGATTTTCGCTTAAATTTCGGATTCCGCGCCGTCAACCCAAGTCATAGCGAACATTGTACATTTAAACTCCAGCGTAATTAATGTTACCACATGCACGGTGATTTCCACCGAATAAAAAGATGTATTCAAGTGAAAAAGAGCCCAAAATTTGTTTTCGGTTGACTTTAAAAGTCATTAAAACATGCACTCCATGACTAACGGTGGTCACCGCTCCCGCCACCTTTAAATGCAACGCTCCGTCGGATCGAATGTTGGGTCGCGCGGTTTTGTTTTGTTCTCGAGAAGCAGCATGGAGAGAGAGTTATTCAATTTGACCAGTCTTCATGTCTTCGGCGCTTCATTTATATGTTTGGACAAATGTACAGAGAAGAAAAGGAGTCCTATATATCTCCTTTAGTCGAAGAATGTCAAGATTTTTGTTTTACACCTCCATCCCTTGAACCATTCTCACGGTATCACATGGACACCATCTTTTTAAAGTTTTAAAGGAAATAACAGACAAAAGAAGCCATCACGTCTTCCGCATTAAATGATATCGTATCCTTTGTACACTAACGTTGAACAACACTTAGGAAACTCACCACGTATTGATAACTTTCTCGTGTAACACTGACTATCAAACACAACACAATGACCCCGAAACAACAATGGTACTTTTTTCCAGAAAATCACCGGCAACACGCGTTCACATCAACAGTTTGGGACACTCGGCGGCGGCTTCACGGTACTTATAGAATCTTAATGAAGCACGCCATATTACAAAAATCGATTCACGGCTTATTAAAAAAATGCAGTGACCAATCACCGCCTTATTTTACGACTATGAAATAAAATCTGATATCAAGCTCGCGCTGGACACAATCTTCGCCAAGAAAATGCTTGACGGGCTGGGGACTTTCAATGGGCCTTGGTTCTCTCGTGAACGGCAGCAAAATACCCACTTGAATCCAAAAGGCATGGATGTGGAAGCCACGACGGGCGTATTTCGAGCCTTGCGAACATAAGAATTCTTTCGTTCAGAGCATGCAGTGGTCACTGCGTTAGCCTCGAAATTCGGATTCCCGGTGAGAAAACTATGGCCTTGTTGCTACATCTTTCTACAGAGTAACTACCCTGTGATTGGAATGTTTTGGATAAACGGTGCATGAGAGCTACCCAGCGGGTAGCAATAGCCGACGCTTGGTAACCGGTAATCTTACCTCGAGATTGAATAACCGACCCCATGTGCTTTTCACGAAGTTCAATCCTAAAAAGGATCGCCGCAAAGTTTCGACAGATAACTCTCGTTTTTGAGGCAAAATAACAACTATCCGTCGAAACGTCAGCCAGATCCCTATGAGAATGATGCGGGTAGAAAAAAAAAACTAAGTTAATTCCTTGACGTTTAGAGCAGGATATCGAGAAGTACAAGGAATATCTAGAAAATAAATTTGTAAAAGAAAGAAAACTTCGTGTGCGGAAGAGGGAAGGTGAAGAGGGATATTCCGTCACGAGAGGTTCTCGAAGATGAGGGATCGTACACCTTCTTCCCAAGCAGCACGCGAAATGGAATTTAAGTTCAAAAAGACATCAATCGGAAATTGGTCCACGCAAAGAAAGCATTGATGAAGGAAAAACAACCGCTGTTCGAAGAAAATGCCTCGCCATCTAGAACTACCCTCTCTTCGCGGTTACTTAAGAAATCTTCAATCCAGCATGTTATATCGTGATGTATTCCATAGTCTTTTAGCTTAAAAATTAATTTGGAATGCGGAAATTTATCGAAAGCTTTTTCGAAATCTAAAAATACCGCGTCTACCTGTGTAATCCTCTCTTCAGAGGAAAGAACATCGTGCACAAAAAGGGCTAGCTAGGTTTCACAGGACCTGCCTCTTCGGAATCTATGCTGACTTTGAATTAACATGTTCTGACTATCTAAATACTTCATTATTGTTCTATGTCGCGACAAAAAATATTAATGGACTGCATTGGATTTTTGTATAAGCGAGGTAATGTAGCGGTGTTATTCTGAGGGCATGAAGTGTAGACACTTGGAAAAAATGTGTTAAGGATATGAAAGAATGTGTTTGCTTTTTCTAATCCATCGCTAACTCTTTCTCCTTGACCGTTTATCAGTGACGTTACTGTAGATTTATTCCCTTGAACCTCCCTCACGTAAGACCAAAATGCCTTAAGGTTATCTTCCAAAAAATCACCTAATACTTTACTCTTTAATTCCGTTAGTGCTTTTCTTAAGGCCGCTATTTTTTTGTAATTGATGCAAATGTATGCAATTATAATGAGTTTGACATGAGTGAATAGATAAGAGTGTCGCACAACTCCTTATCTTTTACGCCATTTTTGAAACTATACGACTTCCAGTCTATCGAGGGAACGTTGAAATCACCACCGATAATAGTACTACATTCGTTATTTTGATTGATGAAATGCTTCACATCTAAATTCAAAACTGTGTTTAAACTTGAGTTGGGTGGCCTGTAACATACGCATAAAAACTCTAAAAATATGCCCGTTAGTAGATTTGAATCGGGGGGACACTCATTCTTTACATTCGAAGACAAAGACGCTAGCCACAAGGCTATGGGAACCAAGAAGCTTTCGCTTCCAGGGGTTGGACACTAAGGATCAACTCGGCGAATAGCGACGGAAACAAGGAAGTACACAAGGGAAAAGAAGAGGAGATAACTCACCCCCTGCCAAACATCCTTGAGGTGGCTTACGGTAATGGTAATTTGTAGATGTAGAAGGGGAAAGAAGAGGAGATAACCTTGAGGAGGAGCGCAATCAGGAAGGGAAGGGTTCGCTTATACCATCAATCACGATGAGTTCTTAAGAAGCATTGCGTAACGACAGAGAAGACACACGGCAGGGCGATTAACTAAGACAGCAGTATCTTAGGGAGGAGAAACAGGATATTTAAGAATTCCATACCAGGACATTTAAGAATTAGCAAGAGGAATGGAAGACTGCAGCCAATCGATCTTAGGATTGAATGACTTGCCATGATAAACTTTGAGGGGAACATGAAAAATAACAAGAGGAAAGACCTGTGCGTCCTTTTCACCTCGACGTAACTCTGATCTCAAACGCGGCGGTCGACCACATCAGAGATAGGGATACATATTAAGCGCCGGAAGTGTTTCCAGTGTGACAGACGCGTTAAAATTACCGAATGATTCAAAATTAGAGAAGATAGGGGAACGAACTTCACGAGTGCTCATGAAGGCGGAGATATGGAGTTGATTATACCTCTATCTCCGCATCTCGAATTCATCCGAGACTTCGGGGGATATATTAATGATTAGTGTCAGTCGCCGTACGCAGGTCGACGATGCGAAACCCTCAAACCCCCGCTCGCATCTTGTCACGGACATGCGTATTTCTTTAATTTTGGATCGAAGTCAAGAGACATAGACAAGAGACACAGACGAAGACAAGAGACATTACATGCGATATAATCTCAACAGCTGGAACACAAAAAAACCCAAGTCCTGATTCGTATCCCTGGCACGAATTACACGACTCGCAAAGTCACACCGTTTAAACGACTCCGTAACTTCTTAGGGGAAAGAGCAAATAGTGACAGCGAAATCTAGTGGCAGTTGCGCAAAAGATACCAAGTTTCGCTACAGCTTTATGCGTTGATTTTCGCAAACTGTTCGCATTCGTTGAGCAGTGGGGGTGTAAACGTCACCAGGGTGGAGACTTAGACTAACAGCTGCTTGATAGAAAGAATGAGGAGACGAGTTTCTATGCATCAGGAAGAATATGCGATAAAACCACAAGATGCGGAAAAATAGACACCTTTGAGGACGTATGGCCGAGACGCCGTACGGAGCTGGCATAGATTCTCACAAGAATTAGAAAGAAACCCACCAAAATCCACCACGACACGGAAGAGTACACTGCGAAAAAATAACTGGCACAGCATAACCTTGAGAGCAACTAAGGAGCTAGTAAGTCGTCGAGCAAGTTTCCCGTCTGACGGAATTACGGCAATCCAACTCTCGAGCTTCCATGATATTATAAGAGCACAGAAATCCGCAAACGTTCCAGCATCGCGCATGGAATACTTTATAACGAGAGGGGTATTTCGCAGTCTGACCGATTCGTTGCGCTTTTATAGCATTGGGGCGCGTTCCCGCACTATCACTGGCAACCTGTTTCGCTCCGTTTTTGCCCTTAGGCTGAAAAGGTTGCGCAACTCCCTCGTTATAAGCTCAAGGGCGTCCTCACCAACATTCATCGCACCTATACCATCGTCATTCATCTTCGTCAGCAGCGTAAGTGTTGTTCATTCGAAGCGACAACAAGCGAGACGAACGACATTTCGAAAAGGGAACAGGAGCGCTTATGGTCTCTAATAGAGAACGTTTCGAAGGATGAGCCATCTTCTTCTGCGAGCGACAAAATCCTCTCGCCCAATCCTGCACGCGCATAAATTCGCATTACACCCGCGTTCTCAGCCGCATTGCACCAAATCGCAAGAAATTGAAATTCTCGAGATAGGACTGAAGTGCAGTCAAATATGGCCTTCGGTGTTTTCTCGGTGCCTACTATCTTAATCAGCTGCAAGTGATTTTATGAATTTTATCCACAGCTATACGTAGAGATAAAAATGCACGGTGTATAATAGTTCTGGGTGTATTCCGGATCAATGACCCAACCTCCTAAGCCTTACTTCCACAAAAATAGAGCTCTTCGGCGTATTCCCTCCATCTCTCGTGGAACTTTTTTGGCTCCGACATCATCTCTCCTGTCTCGTCTTTCATCGCTGCAGTTCCCCTTCCCTTGCTACCGCCCCTCGATTACTTTGCTTTTCTATACACAGTGGAACTGATCTTCCCTCTTTTTGAAACTATTCAAAGAAATCGATCTGTTCTCTCCACCACTTGCTTTCTTTGTTTCCCTTCGGATCCTTTTTTTGATTTTCCTTTACATTTCCTCTCGCCTAACTATAAGTTTACGCTCTTCCATTTCCTCCGTCTCCGTTATGATTCCCTCCTTGACCCATGGTTTTCTAATTCTGGTAGCACGCCTTAATGCATACTCCAACTGTCGCTGCCTGAACAATTCCTTTTTTCAGACTCCAACAATCATCTTCCACTGATCCGCCCCCATTATTTTATCCACCTGCTCTCGATACTTCTCCTTCATTGCCCCAGTCAATGCCTCTGTATTCCACTCTCTTAGCCTTCCACCCTGTCATATCTTACTGAGTTTTACAAAGTTGGATATGTATGCGAGTTTTAGAACCATTCCTGAATGAGTGTATCGCCATCATATAATCAATCATCTGGGTCTTCCGGCTTTTTCCATGTGTACCCTCGTCGAGGTTGATGCCTGAACCATTTATCCGTGATGGCTAGATTGTTTCTCGGGAAAAACTCGACAGCTTTCTCGCAGCGGTCATGTCTCCTACCTATCCCATAATTTCACACTTCTCCCCCATCTCTTCCTTCGCCCACCACCGCCTTCCAATCCCCCATCATTATCAACTGCTTGCGCCCAGATATTGTCTGTCTATTATTTCCCCACCTGATCGTATAACCATTAACCTCTTCCTCCCTGTGATTCAAAGTATGCACAAACACCCGGATTACGACTAAGTTCGTCGAATCTGCCTCTAGCTCGACGACCGCCGTCTTATTACTCACCTGCTCTGCTTGCATTACTTTTCTACCACGTTTCCTGTTTGTTCATTACGAACACAACTTCACACTGGCTTTCATGGGTCTATAGGACACATCGGCGCGCGGCCGTCTCAGCGCAGCCGGCTTTTCGGTAAATGCTCGGCTAATGACTGTTCTAAAACTTTATTTAATAAATAAATTTAATAAATTTATAAAATGTCTAACGGCCACGTTTCACAATGGGAAATTTATATAATATTTTTTACCATTTTTCTTCATAATTAGAGTGGAATTAGTGACCAGGGTAGTTACAACTAAGTATTCCTTGAATTTAAATAAAATTGTCATTTTAATATCCCCGAGCCCAAAATGAGATGGGCAAAATCAACGACTTAATATTTTATTCTATGGCAACCGACGATCTGGAAATGGAATCCCTTGGTTACGACTTACAGGCTCCTCGAGATGGCTCGCAGGGTATTGTGCTGATGTAGATGTAATGACTATATCCTCATCTGCAGCGTGAGACTAGCGAGAAATTGATTACTTTAAGGAAATATTAGCTCCCAAATTTCCAAACACCTAATTGACGAAGACCACCGAAGTGACTTCACCCCGGAAGTGCTTCACTCACAATGAAAGGAGCACAAATTGGATTATCTAGAAAATCTAGAAATAGTTTTACATTCGAAAAATCAAAATTTGTGTGCGCTAAATGAAATGTCCCCTTCCCACTCTCCTTTCCTGACCTCACCTCTCCTTGACTCCTCACCTCCCCCCCCCTCCTCCCATGACGTAAATCCTTAAACAATACCCAATCCTTTTCTTCCCCCCTCTCCCCACCTTATTCGGATCAGTCACCCACTCTCCACCTATTTAGCCGCTTCCCCATCCTCTACTTCCCCTCCCCTACACCCTGACAATGTATATAAGGGGCTCGTGGTGTAATATTGTCACCTTGATAATGACTTAACTTCGAATCGAAACCTAGGTCGGAATAATAAAAACTATAGTGGAATATAACAAAGTGAATTTATTTACAAACCATCGCAATGTGGTTCCACCAAGTGAAGCCTGAGAATCTGACGTATATATTATCTGACTTGCCCGCCCTTAACATATTCCTCACATTCCACGTGCCTATTCCGATGGTTGCGTTCTTCTTCTTCATCTCATTTTCCTATGATTCAGCTAATGCTTCTACTTACTTCCGGGCTAGGATTCCGTGTAATGACGGGGGGATATCATGATTATACCTTGCCGAGAGATCTGGAAAACTACGTACATAGATGAAAAAGAAAATCGGTAACCCTAAGAAATTCACTGTCATGGAAGTCTATTGCTCGTAAAGTAATTGTAATCGATTACTTTCCAAAAGTAATTTTTACATGTAATTGGACACTTAATCGGTGAAATGACTGTAATCCGTCCCAATGACATATTTTGCGGATTTCACCCAACGCTGGCGCCGTGTCCGAGCGAAAAGCATGAAGATTGCATCAGGGGAAGTGCATTATTGCGAGGAGAAGTTATCGGTTTCCATTCCCTCTCCGCATTTCCCATCGGCGACGAAGGAAGAAGCTGCACTCCATTGGACTTCCGTCGACGTGGAGCAAGAGATGGAGGAAACGAATCGCCCGCTCACGTTTCGGCCACAATCACGAGATCCGTCCCTTCGCGAGCTTACTTCGCGGCATTGGCTTCGAGTTCCTGACCATCCGCAAATGCCCAGTGAACACATAGAGACCGAAAATAGCAAATATTTCACAATTCATTCCCACTCTGCAGATGGGAGAAAAACATAATTCTTTTTTTTATTCTTCAGTATATTAGGGTTTCAGTCCATTCCTTTGTCATGTGCTGGTAATAATACAACGAAATGACAGTATATGACGGTTAAGAATCAAGTATTTAGAGGCTATTATGGTAACGAATACACTGTGACTTGTAAGAAGTATTATTTCTTAGAATGGATGAAGAAATTGAACTAGGGACATACTGGGGGCCAAAATATGTAGTCCACCTCGCATAATGTGTTTTACGATATTTTTCTGAGCGAAGTACTTCAGTCGAGAGGCCATATAGATCCACGAAATGTCAAAATTATTTTTCTCCGGGCGTTTAAAGGTTAAAGAGTACGATAAAATAAACTTTACAGCTTTCCCCCAATTTATCGATCAAATCCGACCTGTCTCACCACTTGTTTGCCATTTCATACATTTTTATGAGTACATATTAATCTACGCTGGGATAAACATTTTTTCACGAGAAACAAATGCCTCAGAGTGCCTTATCTAAATTCAATTTTTTACGCAACAAATGTACACTTCCAGTAAAAAAAACTGTACATCATGCCGTTGTCCAATCCAAAATTTCTTATGGCATAATTTGCTGGGGTAGTGCTTACTTTAATATTTTCAAGTGTGCACTAGTTCTACAAAAAAATATTATCCGTATCATACTTTGTAAAACCTCTTATGAACACTCCTTTCCATTGTTTGTGGCCCTCAGATTGTTCACTCTGAGGCCTTTGTATTTATATGAAGTCCTAAAGCTGTTTGTTGCCAGAAGTGGATGTACCCAGTGAATCAGATAAATTCAAATATAATTAAAGAAACAAATCACAATAAAACAAATATTGTAGCACACAGACCAAGATTAACCTTACACTAACGTTATTTTTTGTATATGGGCCAAAATTATTTAATACACTACCCGCTAAAATTAAAAAAATGTAAATCCACAACCAATACACTAAAACTGACCAAAGACTAGATGAGCTATTTTCTGGTGAAAATGTGGAGTATCGTTTTTAATAGTTTTTTTCATGTTTGTGTATTGTAACTGTGACTTATAATATTGTTACTGATTTTTTTATCATTGGCATACCTACTTTCATTGTATCTGCTGGTGACTCACTTCAGGTCTTAGGACCTAAAGCTGCCGTTATATTTTTGTATTCATAATTGTAAATATTATGTGGGAGTAAATAAAATATATCATATCATGTAAACAAATATGAACTCGCCGAAGGAAAGATGTATATCATCCCTCTAAAATGACAGGCAAGAGTTAAAACCCGTCTGGATTTAACAATAAATTGAGTGGAACAAACAAAATTTATATAATTTCACTCTTAACGAGATCCGTTTCACCCACATATTCTGCCGGATGACCCAAACAGATGTGCTTATGGGGCGATTTTTCAAATCCAATTCCTCCAAAAACAATAAAGCTTGGTGACGCTTCATTAAACTCGGGGGAGAGTATGGAGTCATACATTGTATCTATCTGTTTTACAATGAACAAGGAAACGTTCTTCCAAACCAAGATGTTACTATAACACGCTCTAACTAGCTCGTTAAGCTCTGGTTACACGATACATTAACCCGTACGAGTTGATGTGCGAATGCATGAACGCGTGAATGAACGCGACAATGCACCGCGTAACCCTATACCAACTTGTAAGAATGCATGAACGCGTGAACAGGAATATAGAACCTGCCCTATTTGGTTCACACTTCCGTACATGAACACGTGCAAGTTAAAGTATCGTGTAACCAGGCATTTACTCTTAATTCACTCGCTCCTCTCTCACACCTCGCACACTGAAGCGAGTCGATCATAATTCCTATTCCAGTCCATCCAAGACAAGCATTCACATTTCGCGGATAATTTCATTTTACACGAGAAATCGCGCACAAAAACACTCGAAAACAACTGACCGAGAGAAAACAGAACAATCAACATTAGCCAACAGCCGTCGTGTTCTCACATGTTTCACTGAAAATTTCGACAGCGCTTTTTCTTCAGATGACATATATATTGTACTGTTTTGATCCTCCCAAAAGCCCGCAAGGATTATAAAAAATTAATAATATATACAATTCTAGCAAACAGGTTAATAGAGAAATTTTCCCGGGGCTATACCCTAAATAAACGATGTCAACAAAAAGTCCGAGACATGAAAAAAATCATCCTAACACGAGGGAGAGAGAGAGAGAGAGATATATATATTTCTGTAATAGCATATGGTTTTTTCAATGAAAACCAATCATAAGAACGTAGTTTTTGGATGTAAGAGATGCAGAAAAAGCTATTTTCATCACTTTCAATGAAAAAGGAGGGCGAACGAAGACGGTAGATTTTCCCGAGCCAAGAGGTCAAAGAGATAAGAGACACTAATATGTGTCACTACCTTAAGTGGGGAATGTGTTATAGACGTGCTTCAAACTGGGTGTCCACCTTATCGACAGCTCTCAGCACAAGCCAGTGACCGAGCTCCCATTTGTGGCTTTTCGAGCGCGGTGACATAATTCTCATATGACAAGAATAATTTACGATGACTATATGTTATGCACAAAACGATTACGCGCAATCAAGTACCGGAGCGATAACGGCCCTGTAGTAAACCATAATATCCACAAATATATTTCTACATAAAACACTGGAATAAGAAAAAGTTTAATCCTCGCAAGAACACGTGCTCGAAAGGGACGAGAAAACAGCGGGCGTCGTCAACATCTAGCGACCACTGTGTCTACCAGTTTGTACCCTGCAATCTATGAGCCACTAGCAGCAATTGCTTTTATCTATTCATCTATGCACCTATCTCATTCGAATTAAGGCGGTTAAGCCGGGAATCCAGAAGTTTGAGCGAGAGTTCCTTTCTCTCGGTGTGCCCGTGAAAACAAGATTTGCTTCTTTGTTACTTTTTCATGTGAAAACGGCTGAATCGATGTCTGAAATTTTTAAGCGGTTCTTGAATGCGCTGGAACGGAAATAAGCTATGATAAAGAGGTCCCAAGGGCCCCACCAATACGGACGGGGCCATCGGTATGAGTAGAATATGAGTTGGATACAATATGCCATTATAAATATTCCCTACTTAGAACTCAAAATTCAGGTTATGTAGAAACTTTTATTAGCCGAGAAAATGTAAAATCCAATACTTTAGCCTGATTACGTAATGCGTGGATCGGTGCAATTTATTCGCAACTTTCTGTGCAAATCAGGGCTCCTCCGCTGACATGGCAACATGGCACATTCATCACTCCTCAATCGATTCACGCACTTCAGCGTCGGAGCTCCAACAACCCTAATTTTTATAAAATTGACGATGTTACTTATTCTCATGATTTTGTCAAAAATTGGGAATTCAATATATGTAATAATTAAATATAATATATCAATTTATAGGATACTTCGTTTTTTTCTGAATTTCAATGCCTAAATTTCTGGCGAGGTTCCCGACCGTCCATCATTCCGGATTTTCCCGCGTCACTTAAAGAAAGAAACCCCTAAGGTTTAGGGGGGCTTCAGAAAACCCCAAAGAAAATATTTACTGGCAATCATGAACGTGGGAACGAAGTGCAGCGATTACAGCAGTGATGCACCATTCGGAAGACACATAGACGAAATTCAACAAACGGCAATATTCAATGAAATATAGACGAAAATCATAACACATGAAACAACTCATAAGCGTCCTCCTGGTTATTGCGTCGGGTAGAGTGTGAAGGGAAATCCAGACCTTACACGCTCAACGATTTGGGAAAGGGACGTCATTTGAAGGGGGGGCCAATAATGTAATAAAAAGACAATAAATAAGACCAAAGAAAAGCAACACAGACCACGACAGCTAAAAACTAGTGTCTTTAGCATATGCATCATTTCATTCTCTCCTAATGTGGTTGCCATTCCGGTTTGTCTCAATTTCAAGGCTAAAAACGTTCGAGTTTCAAAAACGCAGGGCTAAACAAATAATTAAGGTGATCATCTGGCACTCCTGGATCGTAAACCCAATCACAACTAATTACCACAGCACATGAAATTTTGCCCGATTATGATGAGTGCTACTGCTCATGTTAAAATTCCCGTGAAAGGGTCGTGGATTTAATGCTTTCTTAAAAGTTTTATGAAACGACTTTGTGGGAAAGATCGACAGCGCCACTTAATTTCACCGTAATCTACAAAAATGAAAAAAATAAATTAAATTTTACGGAAGGTTTGATCGCAAAAAAGGACAACCATGTAAGTTCCATCTCGATTGTACGTAATTACCGCGGCCGCAATACTAACGCCACTAATTTTGAGTAATACGGAAAATGTTGTTATCTAAAAAGCACAAGCAAAGAGGCCGTTCTGCCCGAAGAAGAGTCTACTAACAGCAAGCAATTTGAGCTTGAAACTAAGCCAGAACATCGGTGAGTCTACTTTGATTATAGCACCAAAAATAAATGGGTCATTCGAACCAAAAAGACCCTCAACCTCTCAGATTTTGACGAAAATTTCGGGAAACGTTCGCCTAGCGGAATAATAAATACCATTTCAAGCGTTTTGCGAAAATAAAAAAAACAGCTGAATAACCACTCCACAAGGCGAATGTTTCCCGAAATTTTCGTCAAAATCTGAGAGGTTGAGGGTCAACTTCGGTCCGAAGTGGCGTGGAATGACCCAAATAGCTGAACAAACAAAAGAATATATACATGCTGTCCTCTAAAATGGCTTGAGAATACTACACTCTTCAACTATGTAACTGTTGGTATGTTGTACCAGATGAGGACCTTAGGCGTTGAAACGCATGGTACTATTAAAAATGTTGGACTGGATAGAGTGAACACAGATTTTATTTAACTGTTTCATCCGCATAGTGTTCCACAACATCGCGCTCGACATCTAGTATTCTACAAATAAAGAGATGGTGAGCAAGGGAAGTGTGGAGTCATTACAGGAAGCAGAAGATCAACATTGGCGGAAAGAATCACCGATGAGGAGACCCGACGACGTGTAGGTAGACGAAGAAAAGATACCTTTCGATGGAATTTCCAGGAGCTCGAGGAGAAAAATTCACGTCCAAAGACACGTTATGAAACGTCGGAAGCCTCCACAGAGCTTCAATGGAAACCTTTTCATCGATGTTTTCGACCATCGATGATGCGATGGTGACTTTCGATGTCGATAGCAGGCATTGATTACTTATTGTCGATGGTCGATCGATTACCGAACGTCAATCAGTGGTCGATAATCGATCTCTTGCCGATGATCAAGCCAATTATCCGTGAAATGGTCAAGTCGACGCTCGCTCCACTAACGGTTCTTTCAACCGACCGGCATATACCTATCCATTGGCTCGTGCACGCTGTACGCCGAGACCTGGCGGACGGAAGACGTGGCGCACGGGTCGACGACAATCGATGGCCATCGACAACCGAAGGCCATCGACCACTATAGACAATCGACAACAGACGACTTTCGATTCGGTGTTCCATTTCTCGAAGTGTCCCATCATCGACATCGGAGTCCATCGATTAATAATAAAAAGCCATCGGTGGTCGATGGCAAAAATAGACCGTCGAGCAAGCCGCTCACCCGCTCAGCCCTCCAACCAACCACACGCCCTCCTCCAATTTCCCCCCCTCTTCCCCCACCCCTCCCTCCCTCCGAGTGATATCCCATATACCCATCCATCCTCCCCTCCCCTCCCCTTCCCTCCCCTGCCTCTCTGCAAATCGCACGGCGAAAGGGAATGCGGCGCGAGCGAAAAGGAAAGCGAAGGCAAAGTGGTGGAAAAAGGCGATGGAGAAGCAAGAGACGATCCGACTGCCATGCAGACACTCTCCGTTCGTCTGCCGAGCACGCAAGAGCTCTTCCAGCGAAACACCATGTATATGCATCCCTCTCCGCGCGCGCCTCACCGCCACATACCATCCGCCCGCGAATCGGGAATCGCGGATTCCACTAGTGAGGCGGGTGATGAGTGTGAGAACTGGCGAAAACTGACGGGTCATTTCCACCACTGAGGGCGCGTGTCGGAGAGGTGAGAGAGGGTTCATTCGAAGAATAACCCACGGAAGGGCGGAGGGAAACTCGGCGTCGGCCTGTTATCGACGAAAGGCTCCGAGGGGATCTCGGTTCAACGTCCCATCAGACGGACGATACTCTAGACGGAGGACTTTGAGAAAAGCAGACGAGAATAGGAGGAAGGAGGCGTTTGAGATGTGAGAGCGGGTCAGGGTGGAGAGGGAATGCGGAAGGGATGGAAGAAAAAGACCAGAAACGAGGAAACCCGCGAGCAATTGGTACCCTAAACACAAACATTTAACCCAAAACATTAATACAAAGTAAAGCGGCGCACTTCGTTAGGGGGCGTCCATTAATTACGTGAGGCGATTTTGGCAATTTTTCGACCCCCCCTCTCCCCTTGGTGAGATGTCGTGACATTTGGCTCGACCCCCTCCCCCTAATCTCACGTGAGTTCAAAATGCGTATTTTTAGTGTAAATACGTTAATCTGTGCTTGATTGCGTTGGATTTATTAAAAAAAAACGTAATTTGCTTAATTATTTTTATTGAAGACTAGTTAAGACTAGTATTAAGACTACTAAGAACGTAGTCTAGAATCGAAGTGAGAAAATCGAACAATAAAAAACATAGGAACTACTAAAATTCGTAAAAGAATACTCATTATAATTCAGTCCACGGGGACTCGTGTGGTCTAAAGAGTGACTACTGGAACCAACATGTGCACGTGATTTTCAGAAAAATCATCTGCTCCTTCAACCTCGCTCTGATTTAGCCACTATAAACCGTTGTCGCTCATTGTTACACATTTACGGGCGTAAACACAGCAGGTCGGGACCTGTCTGCGCGTCGCTGCCACCCGGCAGCCTTCGTCGAGTCAATCGAGGGCTACTGTGCTACTTTTTGGCGTTCGCATAACCGCGATAAATATTATTGTGTAGAATTTAGCCATATTTTAGTGGAGAAACATGTTTTACTTAATTTAACCCAGTTTTCTCGCAATTTTACTCTGTTTCTTGCGGAAAAAATTACGTGATATTTGCCGAGACCCGCCCTCTCCCCCATGTGAGATTGGGTGAGATTCAGCTCGACCCCTCCCCCCCCCCCAAAACGCCTCACGTAATTAATGGACGCCCCCTTAATAACTGCTACGAGCGAGTATACGATGTTTCACAGATTTGAAATGGATTAGTTTGGTAGCCGGTAGAGAGACTCGGAGGCTGCACGCTAAGCTTAGATTGCTTAAGATACCATAATAAAAACATGATCTCCACTCCAAGCACTCAGCATTCACAAGATGCACACCGCCGTTTCAACCCCCAAAACCTTCTCGTTCACACGACTGGTGTTCTAACACCCCCTGCCACAGGCCCATGCTGCGGCTAGCGAGGTAGTATGTTTGCAGATGTAGAAGGGCTCGGTGAGGAGAGAATACTCGTGGATGAGATTAGTAGGAGGCATAGTAGGAGGTCGGGATTGCCACCATCAAAGTTCTTGCTGACGCCGTGGGAGTCTCATAAAACGCGCATTTCCAACATTTTATAGCTACAAGGCCACTGAGAAAGGGTTTACTTTAGCCCTTATGCGTAACAGTCCGCAGTCTACAGAACCTCAAACTGTGAGAGAGTAGGAAGAGATCCAGAAAGTTACTGTCTCTCGAGGAGTTTGAGAGGACTAATAATAATCGATTGGACGACTTCCGTATCCTGGAGTATTTCAGCAAAATTATGTTTGAAACCACTTGAATTACACAAGTAAATAGTAACCCATTATCAATGACATGGCTTAGGATATTGTTTGCTCAGGTTGAATATTTTCCTATTCATTACTATCAATTACGAAGGGTTGCATCTGATCTGAACGATGTCGAGTCAGTTCCTAAGCGTCGACGAAATAAGACTCGCTGCAGAATGCAGCGATGACAAAGAGCAAAGTGATTTACATCTACAACTACATAATACCCCGCGAGCCGCCGCATGGGCGTGTGGCAGGGGGTGTTAGGTCACCAGCCGTTTAAGGTGTAAGTTTTTTGGAGAAGGTTTACATGATGAGAGTTGGAGTGATACTTCTACAGAGGAAGAAGAGGCCATCCTAAGTTCTTACTCCGATTATGAGGGTATTATATACCCAGAAGAATTAGGAGAAACAGAGCAGGAAAAAGGCAACAGAGAGATTTTGAGTGAATGAGGTCAGGATCAAACAAAGTGGTACTTTTACCCTGTGGTGACCTGTTTATTTTAGGGCTACAAAGTCAGAAGTTAGCTTAAAAAACACTCCAAGATATTCGACGTTTAGGAGGCTATATAGTAAAAAAGTAGGTCTGATAAACTTGCACCCATTCGGGTCACTTGCGATGGCATAAATTTGAATTTTGGAAAGTATTATCTCCAAGGTGAGTGCATTCCTCTCGATCAGCAGTTAGTTGGGATATACAGGCCGTTGTCCTTATCGGCTATTTACTTCGTCTATCTACCTCACCTAGTAATACCTTCACGCCTCCCCTTTTCCTCTCCTCCCCTCTTTTCCTCCCTCTCCCTCCACCTTTACTGGATATGTCAATACTCAGCCACTCAAGTCAGTTGTACCTTGAAAATGGCACTCTGTTGCAGACACCCGGGTTCGGTTCCAATTTAATTAGTGTTGAATTAAGAAAGTTTTATCTTTTCATCATGAGCATCCAAAACTTCCACAAAGTAACGCCTGAAACAGTTTCGTTTGAAACGAGTCCGTTCCGTCGCTGTGAATCAGAAGAAAAGGGATTGTTGTGAGGGAGTGAATCGCTCGCTGGAGAGTTCAAAGGGCAATAATTGTTCAGTTGGCCTCTCAGGTGGTTGATAGGGGGTGGAATATAGGGTTGGGGAGGGTGAGCGAGTGCAGTGGGGAGGGGTGGCCTCGAGGGAGATTGGTGTGGGATTGATGATGATGGAGGGGAACGGCGGGGAAAGCCTGCGTCACTCACTAACGACGGGTCTTCACTGCGAGGGCTGATTTCTCTTTGTTTTAACTCATCCATTGATCGCCCTTTTGAAAATACATCGTCCAGGAACTCCCTCGATTCGCGGGACGACGCAAGTGAATGCAAGAGAACGCATTTTCTACAAACAGAAATATTTCGGAAGCTTTCAACCCTCCCCACCCCCGTGATAAAAACATTCACGCCACTGACGATTCAAGACGATCAACTCGATACTGCTAATCGGGAGTCGATGAATACAAATAATAATCGCACTACAACACGCCCAAATAATGTAAATGTTAGCGGCAATAAAATTGGCATTGCGACATCACTCTCCGCCCTGCGATGGACGTCTGCATCGCAACGTAGACATGTCGATCAGAATTGCCCCTTGGAAAAACATAATTCCGTTACACTTCCGGATCATCAAGAGATTCCGTGAGGGAACTAAATTACAAAATGGAATGGGAGTAAAACTTATGGGATAAATATCCACTGAATAATTCGAAAATTTAAGAATTATCAGAGAATCTTCAACATATGACTCACAGAAACAGAGATAAAATATATTTGTTGATATATTGCGTGAATATTTCAATTTAAAAGGAAAACTTAGGAGAAAAGGGACACTAAACATTTTCATCGTACAGATTATGCTCAACCCACAGAGAAGTATTTCAACTGAAAGGATTTTAAGGAGAAAACGTCTTTTTTTTGCAAATCTAAACAAATTTTAGTTCAAATAACAATTCATGATATTTCTCCTCAGTGATAATGTGCCCCGCCATTAAAAAAGGCAGAAAGGGGTAATTTTGTCAAGCTAGAAATTTCAAGAGGAAAATTAAAGCGTTTTTGGCAAAATAGGGAGAAAAGACACGACAGCTGGTATTTCAAGATAACATGTGAGAGGGAATTTATATGCGTTTAGCAATTTACGGATCGTTAAGCATTCGAGTGCAAGTGGTGCTGGCAGATTACAAAGCGCAATAAATCGCAACCGCGCATTGGAAAATATAAATAATGCCCAAACTTGAGCGGCGAGAACGTTTCCAGTGACGCAACGCTGATCCCGAACCTAGTTGGCTAACAGTCGAAGGTGTGGGAAAATCATGTGTAATGCAGACTCCGCGTGGGGAAGGAGAGGGAGAGAGAATAGGAGAGAGAATGGGAAAGAGAATATCGTGTGCGAGAACCCGTTGGGATGAAGATCCTTTAGCGAATAAGTGAAGAGAGGCTGCCAGCATGATCGATGGGCACCTCGATGAGCACATTGGATAAGCGAAGCGAAAAAGTAACACATTAGTAGTCCGCACGAAAGCTTATTCAAGACTTATACAAGACGGGAAGGTAACTCCCGCCCTCATCGGTGACTTCCTTTCCGCAAGGAAAGCATTACATCGAATAGTAAGGCAAAATGTGCAAAAGGACTTGGGGAGATCACAAGAACCAACAATCAAAGAATTACGAAGATTGGGCACGAAAACACGACTAACGATGGGGCATTGGGATACTATCACGCACATAAAATTTACCAACCAACTAAATTATTTCGACGACAGCCCAAAAAAGAGTACTCGTCCTTCAGATGGACTGTCAGGTAACAAAAAGAAAAGCCAACAAGTAACTGAAAGTGAATCAATAAATACGGTTTAATACGAGACCTTGATATTAAGTCGACATTGCCCCAATAAATGCCTCGATCAATTCATTAATGAGATTAAGACGAGGGCAGTTACGCAAAAACACATTATTTGACCCCTCTCCCAAAGAAAACTTCCGCCAAAAACTTTCACCGACAAAAACAAGAAGCCTGCCATTAGAGTATTGGATTATCCGCTCCACGACGAGCATGTCGCTCCTCGACTCCTTTGGGAATACAAATGAATTGGGCAGACAGTGGTGTCGCCAAAGGCCCCTACCAACCCCACACTGCATTAAGGACGTATTCGGAGCTCCGTCGGAGTTCTGAATACGTCCTTAATAGATAAGAGTTGAACCTTCTGTTGTTATGTATTGGCTAAAAGAATAAGAGTGCGATGGAAAATTTAAAGTCTCGTTGTTATAGGAAAGCGAAGGCCGTATGATACTCAGGGCAGGGATAATTTAAATGGATAAAAAAGTTATCATACGCTTTCAATTTTAGTATGAACGATCATCCAAAATTCGACAGCTTCATTATGAATGAGTCATATACCTATACATGACACAGAATACGGCCATTACGGCTCAACAAGTCTGTTTTCACTCCTATTTCCTATTCAAACTGGAGGATATTTCTGGTGGGGTTTTGCGTTCAACAGGTAACCCTAATAAATCTAAGCGTATACCTACTGAGCAAAAACAATGGCTTATTAAACAATTAAGAATTAAAACCTCCACTATTAATATGTCTTCTAAATATTCGTAGGCAAAGACACGCCATTTTCCAACACAGATCCATCTCATTTTGAATTTAAAGTACTGAATTGCGTACAAGGTGACACTGGACAACGGCAGCAGCAAAAGAGCAATCCTAAAGATAGATGATTAGGTAAAATTATTCCAATGGCGTCAGATGGCTCGGACCGAGTACTACGCGACTTTTTCTTCAAATACTAACTGCACTTAAATTGTATTGCACAAAAGAAGTTCAAACATATTTACAATTACGGCTGAATGATAATTCAGTGTAATGCTTATTTGACCTCGGACATTCAACAACATATTTTATCGAGGGCAAGTCTAAAATCAAAACAATCATTCCCTACCGACAGCAAGAATATTGCTGCTAAATCAAGAAAAATATATAATGAAATGATTTATTTTTCCTCCACTGTTACTTATGCTTGAAAAAAAAACTTGTCTCTCGAGCCAAACCCCATTAAAGTGTATTTCAATATATAATGCGACTTCCTTTGACTCATCCGTGTAGTGTGAACAGTTGAGGGGATACTTGCGGGAAACATCGGGCCAGGAAATAAGTTCAATTAAGGGAAGTATGTTAATCAACATTTGTATCATGGGCGTTGACTAAACGAAATTTAGACATAATAGCATTTAAAGGCTGCATACTGCGGAGTCTTCGTAAGGTTTTACATGCACATAACTTAAATCCGTCAGCCATTCAGTGAAAAGAGGCCGATTTCCCATCGAGGAGATGTGAGGGAGAGTGTGAAGAGTAAAACTCGAGGAGCAGCTCCTCACAGTGGAAACCGAAAGGGCAATGAGATGTTGATCATATCTGATCAATAAGTACTTTGTAAAACAGTGTGGAACGGGCAGTGTGAAGTATTACACACGACAAAAACCGTCAAACTTGACGGGGCACACAATGCTACTCAATTACCATCAGTGACGCCGATATATTGAATTTTAGATAAAAGAGATCTATTTACAGATTGCTTAAAATACGGTGGGGGGAGGAGAGGGGCAAGGGGTTTAGGGTCTCAGGTTTTGACAACACAAAGTTTTGTGGATAAAATCATCAAAACTCCTCTTTCTATGTATGTACGAAGAATACTGAAAGTGACCCGCACAACATCTGTATAAGTGAGAGAAATGATGAAACACGTGATGAATACATTAATGCAAAAATACTTACGAGTAATGACACAAACAAAAACCGTTCGAGAGAGAAATCCTCACATTAAAGATGTTTCACGTGAGTCGGTCTTTTCGTCATTTTCCTTTTCCAATTCCTTCACCCGATTATGCATTATATACCTCACGCTCCGTGTCCTAGTAAGTACAACCCCTGCCACACGCCCCAAGCAGGAAACTTGGAAGCCGAAGACGAGCAACGAAACTTGTGTCGTCCGGGACAAACATAAGGTGATCACAAATCAAGATTCGGCCGTTTTGAGCACCGTTTATTTTCAACTGAAAGAGCAAAGAATCACGAATGGACACGACTGTTATGGGGCGACATTGATCAATTTGCAGCGATCGCGGACCAAACTTCGCGCTTGGAATCAACATGGCTGTTGGCTTTCACCGCCCCTTAGGTCTGAGGTTTAAATTTTCCAAAGGCCAATTCCACAGTAGAAAGACCAAAGGCCACAAGAGGTATCATCAAAGGAATTAATATCGCCGTCAACACAGCTGTAATTTTCTATTTTGAAGGCATCACAAAATATCCTCCACCATGGAGATAACGAAATCCTTATCATCCCTACTGAAGATCCAGCAATAAATATAGCAAGTGGATTAATAGTAGGAATTTCGTAATTCAACAATAAATCTTGAACTACGAGGTGAAAAAATTGAAGGCGTAGAAATAACTGCATTAAACTAACATCGGTAACATAGAGGATACAATTCCCAGGCGGTGGAAGAGCGCTTCCGAAGCCCCGTCAAGCTCATCTTCACAAAGCGGCCAGAGATATATCAAGCATTTCATTACTAACGACAAAAGACTTGGAATCAGAAAAAAAACAGAATCATAGGGATGGCGGAATGTATGAAGACGTCTGTAAGTTCAGCAGATTTTGGAGCAATCTATTCCCTAACCGCTGAAAGACAAAAGAAAACATCTAACCGCTCCAGCACTGCACAGGATTTTTCAAAGCGATTTCCTGTCTGATTCACTAAAGACGGCATTGAACAAATCGAGCAGTCTCCAGCCGAGAGCGGGTTGCCGCAACCCATTCCTGCGGCATTCCTCCTCCTCGAACAGAGAGAGGAACCGGAAGGCAAGATGGAAGGAAGGTCGCCACGCGAATATTTGCAAGGCAAGGGCGATTCGACGAAGCGGTTATCTCGCCGTTTCCTCCCACCGGCGATCGAGATCTGGACCACTCTCTCCCCCTCTCTCACCCTTCCCCAGCCACTTTCCCGACCGGAAGCGCCCTTGAAAATAACATTTAAGGCCACCCGGGCGATAACGAACCGAAACTCTCACAGAAGTCCGCAAAAAAAACCTTCCGGAATCACGGAACCACTCACTCCCCCTCTTGTCCGAGACGGCGAACAGTGAAGCCTTCGAAGCTCATCAATTGGCACCACTGTCCTCCCCCTTCCTTCTCCTCCGCCTAACCCCCCTTCCACTCCCCCTATTATGTAGCATGCATGCACGCACGCACACCGCGAAACTAATGTGCACAGCGCAAAGGTGGGAGGGGCGAGGTGCATCTTGATCCCGAATTGGACCGCTCCACCTCCACGCCGCTATAATGCCGCGTCGTGTGACGGGGTGGACACATTTCTTTCAGAAGATATTAATTTAACTTAACACTACGGGAGCTTCCCATTCGCTTAGTCGCTCACTCATCACTTCGCAGTACAACAGAGCACTTGCCATCCATTTGTGTTACTTTTCCTCCGCACTTCAGAAATGAATGGAAGTAGAGTTGGTGTGCGCTCAACAACAAAGGGGCGTCGTTAATGGCATATGTGGTTGTTTCCATGTTTGCAGACTTTCAGTGAAGACGTCAAACATGCATATTGTGAGGTTTTTAATTACTCTGCGATAAACAGTTCACGCTTTCAAGTACTTGTTTTGTACGAATTCAATATCTTAAAAGAAAACATCAGGCCACGACTCTTGTTCACCCACAATGAACTCTACCCACGGGCAGGTTACATCTTGCCGGCGTATATACTACATTGGTCGTGGCACTCTATGTCGCTGTCGTTCGTGAGCCGATGAAGGTCATTAAGAGAGATAGTCCGACGAGATCGTGGGTAGAAAAATTCTTATTCCCGCTCAAAACAAGCGAAACGTACCTCAACTCTACCAAGGCACCCACACTCCGTTGGCACGCACAACTCACTCGGAGATTCCCTGCCATGGCTACAGAGTCCTCCTCACTCGCCGCGCGCCTTCCAGCGCCACTCAACACGCACCAAATAGAAAATGGAAGTGGCAGACAGAGGAGAGACGGAGAGATGAAACCAGCACAAAACAGAAGAACATATAGTAAACTCCCAAAAACATGTCATAACACCAACCAAGGTTTGGGCAAACTCCGCCACTATCAAGGTCTTTCAGATCACCTTGATGACGGCAAACGTAGCCGAAACCTTGATCGGTGTAATTAACTTTGCGTGGAAATTAATAGCGTATGCTTCGTGTGATAATGTCATTAACGATCTGGATCGGTCATTTCCACAAGATTCCGTCTGAAACTTCATGGGAGCGAGAGGAAGGACCTCCGCCATGTGCCCTCTCTCGGCTGAAAAGGTCAAGCGACCACGCGAGGGATAAACATTCGACGAGCGAATGACGCTTCTTTCCATGACATTTCCACGCAATATTGCAACCGCGATAGTGACTTCGGTCCGCAGCGGGGGACGTATCCAAAGGGTGCGTTCATCCTATCCATTGGACTCGTGATCGATACACCACCACCAACGATGCACTCTAAAAGTGGAAGTTCGTTTCCCCCGGGATATTTCGTAAAAATATACGATACGGATTAGCAGTGGATTTGCACACGCGGACGAATTAGGAAAGGTGCCTCGGTGACCAAAAATTGTGGAAATTTCGAGTCAAAGAAAATTAAATTACACCGGTGTAAATAATATTTCCTACGAATAATCGTAAATTACGAGTCATATAGGTTGGAAGTACACTTAAAAATTAAAACTGCATCCACAGTATGCAGAACACCGGCCTAAATTTATCAAAAATAATATAAATTTCCAAATTAAAGGAGTTCCGAGTTTTAGGCGGCACGAACAATGTAGGCACACCAGCGCTAATGAAATATCATCCGAACAACACACTGAGAACTCGTCGTACCGAGTCACATCGATATGGAGAGCATGCGGCGACCCCCCGAGGTATGGAGAGATAGGAGAGCGGGGGGGTGGGGGGGGGGGCAAATGGATGGGAGTGGAATGAGTGGAAGGGAAGGAGGAGGGATCCGGCGACGCTACAGACAGACCGATCTCCACGAGGAGGAGTGACCGACTGGAAGAGTGTTGTTGCAGGCGCCCAAGTCTCCCAACCGGCTGGCCGGCCGCCCCTCCTACTCCTTCCCCCTCCTTCCACTCCATGCGAGAGCACGCCTCATGATACACCGCCCACGACTGCCGATGGGAGCGAGGGAGGGCGGGAGGGAGGAAGGGAGAGAGGGAGCCGGAGAGGAAGGTTAACGTGGTGACGGAGGATGGATGGAGGTGGGGTAGAGGACGGGAGAGAGGGGGGAGGGGAGGCGCGTCAACCTCCGAGCTAGGAAAACCTCGAGGCGCACACTGTCTCGTCGTCCCGAGAAGGCGTCGTCCACCGCCGCTCGCTCGCTCGCTCAGGTAGCGGCTCGCCGACCGAGGGGCGTGCTCTGCTCAGCCGCTCGCAGCAGCGGTGCCTCTCCGCGCGACCGATATAAACAACAACCGATGTACCACGCACACGGATGACAATCCTCCCCTCGTCAGGAGAGGGAGATATATATTATCCCTTATTTCCTCCTGGCCTCGTACACCGCCGATGGTCGCGATGTGATGTCCCCGAGGCCATTGCCCCACAGTGAGTGCACTCCAGTCGACCGGTGTTTTTACTTCCCACTCGTTGGATATACATTTGCGTGATAATATACAGTGCGCCGAGTATTATTTGGGATTGCTGTCGCAGAGGAGAGGGGACGACGAGGACCGCCGTAGCGTGCCATGCATTCGCTCTCCGAGGAGACGACGGCAGTGTCCTCGGTGGCGGTGGTGGAATTGGTGGCTTCGGCCGCGTGCTCTCTCGTCTCGCGGGCCGATCGCGTCAGTCCGGTGGCCGGCGGCAAACCCAAAGCCGTCCTCTCGGCAGGTACGTACGTAGTCCGCTGGCTCGTCTCCCAGGCCGACGTTTGGATGCTCATGTACAGGTGCGTGGATCTGCTGGCGCGCGTCCACGGGCCGCTGGACCGGAGCGTCGAGCAGGCGGAGGCGCTACTGTTGCTGGCTGACGGCCAATACCACAGCAACGGCGGAGAGGAGAGGCGGAGGAACGCCTTCAGGCAGAACAGACAAGCGGCGGGCGGCGGAGACGCGGAGGACAGCGGAGGAGGACGCGGGTCGCCAGCAGGTAAAAAGTGTGCACCCATCCCCCCCCAGCGACACATCCCTTCCTTTCGGGAGACCATACTGATCGAGTGCGTGAAATTGTGGACCCAACACTCCTTTCGGATCGATTCCGAGGCGCTCGCTCTTCTAGGACGATAGAGCGGTTTCCGGGCCAGCCTCCGAGTGGAGAAGTCCACGGGTGACGACAGTTTCTCCAGCCACCACGGTTGAAGATCCACGGACAGTGGCTGAAGAAATTGTTGGACACCTCACCTTCACGCGGAGGAGCGTCCGGAATCCTTCGCTCGTCCTGAAGAGCTGACTGCGGGTGAAGTCCGTTCAAAGAGTAAATATGTATGAGAAAACGAGTGCAAAGCGCGGTTACAACTATGTACCACTGAATGTGTACTCTCCACGCATGAGCAGCATATATTCTAAAATTTGATCAAAATTAAGTTAGCTATGTAAAGGGCATGTTCAATTGTTATCATGTAACAATCGTCAAAATCAAGAAATGTTGTGATACGGTGACATGATTTTCGGTAATTCAAGAAGCAACAATGCATGTTAACCAACCTATCAGTCCCAGGTAACAAAAATAACGGGAGGAAGATTTTGATGCATATTGTTTCAAACTTATCATGGCGCGAAGCCCTCAATCCGGGAGACGGAAGATGTCAAGTACGATCTCCAAATTCCGTGAGTCTCCCGGAGAACACGGGAGAGTTGGCAACCCTACATAGCGCGGGCGGGCAGAGAAGGGCTATTGTCCTCCAGGTGAGAGCCATTCTCACTCTCATGTTCGGATAACTTAAAATCTAAAGTAAATGGGGATGTTAGGGCACAGTGACGACTGTGGATACCCATGCGCACAATTATACCCGATAACCCTGAGGGCTTACAGGGCACTCGGCATCAAAAAGTAAGAGCATTCAAAATCTCGACGTAAATGGTACCCGAGTAATGTAAAAGTATTTGGTGCCATAATAATACGTCACTTGTGGAAGGTTGTATGCATCATAAAAGAATAGGATGAATGAAAGATTTCCTGTCGTTGGAAAAATATTAAGTCATCATTAAGTGAAAATCGAGGCCCCGCATCAAAATGGGTTCATCGCGACGGCGATGTGTTCTCACTCAATTAAAAAGGGGAATGGGAGTAGGAGGGATGAAGGGGTTGTACCTACCCTTTCGGAGGAGACTTAAGTAAGGACAAACGCGGGTTGGGGCATGACCACCGAGAGTACAAGGCCTAGGCGGTGTTTTGTGACGTCACGTGCTAGGGGCCGAGCGTCGCATAGCAGCCGGGAAGAGCTCTCTCTGGAAAAACGCTCATGACCGCGGCAAATGAACTTCACTGCGAGTGCTAATTCTCTGCTTAAAATGTTAAGATTTTATATAGAATTTCGATACTGCGAAAGTTAAAGGGCATCTTAAGCCAAATAGCAGGAGAAAATCATTCATATTCGTATCTACTTTGCGCCATAGAGCACTCGCATAACAAGGTACAATTAATGTTCCTCGAATATGTATTCCATAAACAAAATAGCCACAGTTATTACTAAGGAATCATTCCTGTTATGTTGCTGTCTCATAAATATTTACTTCTTCAACTAGAAGTCCAGTGAAAATTTCGGAGTCCCTCACTTTCCGTAAAGCAGAAATTAACGGAAACATACGACAATGTGCCATCTAGAAAAGTAATAGCCTCACGCATCAATATACAGCTGTGTGCAATAGCTCCTCCCCAAAAGGGGTAACATCGCCAAAACTAACGTAATTAAAAATCTTCGGTTAGTCCCAGGCTGCCGTTTTTACATAAATACAATGCTCTTTCTTTCAAAACTCCCGATTTTAAAGAATTAAAGGAAGAGAGGAGACGGTTTCAGACCAAGACTGTATAAGGTATGGTACAGAAAATAGCAACTAGGTGAGCAGGATCACCGCCGAAGGGGCTGGTTACCGCAACCTTGGTAATTCTACCCTCCTAGTAGCCCCTGGCACTCAAATAATTGCACAGAGAAACAGATCCTGAGCAAATCAAACTAAAAAATCACAGTCAACCAGTTCTCATTACTTAACCATTCCTGGTGCAGTGGAAATATCTCTTATCTCTGTAGTTTTGCTAGCATTAAACAGTATTAGGAGCACAGATATAGCTTACCATTACACATTTCATCTACATCTACATCTACGTCATACCCTGCAAGCCACCCAAAGGGTGTGTGGCAGGGGGTGCTTTCGCACCAGGCATGCATTAATGATATGGTAGAACACCGACATTACATTAAAACCCGCGTACCACACATGCAAAGCGCCAATTACAAATCTAATACCCAAGAAACATTCTATCTCCAATCGTTCTAACATGTAAGGGATACAAAGACTACTACTACAGATTCAAAATATCATGCATAAATAAGAACATCATTATTTACATCATGCATAAATAAGAAAGAGGAGAATACAATGAGAAAGATTTACTGCCTGCCTATTCTCAATACTCGAACTATTCATGACGACGATCACAGCTGTTATGGTCCCGAATGGTACGCGGAAAAAATGACATTTTATACCTATCGGTTCTACAATCTAGCTCTCTAATTTTATTGGCGCGATCTAATCTGCCGTAGTACGAAGGGGTTAATAGTATGTTTTTTACGTCATCAGTAAAATGATTTTCCTGAAATTTATTTAGGAGGTTAAGCCTATAATTTAATCTACGCTGTGATAGCGATTCCCATCCTAATTCTTCTAACAGTCCAGACACACTAGCCAACTTATCGTAGCATCGTTTCACAAACCTAGCTCCTCTTCGCTGGACGCGATCTAACTCTGATATCAACCCCGTTTCGTATGGATCCCATACACTAACAGCATATTCCAGATGAGGCCTAACGATTGAAAAATAACAACGCTCTTTCACTTTCTCATCACATTTTCCGAGTACTCTCTTGATAAAGCCTAGCTTCCTATATGCTTGACCGCATATTTCCCTAATATGTTTTCCCCAAGATAGGTCGTGACTAATTGTGACTCCTAAGTACTTAACAGACTCGGCGTGAATAATTTCTGTATTTTTAATTCTGTAAGCCCTAACTGGCCAATTTTTCTTTTTCCAAAAGCTGACTGCTACGCACTTTTTTATGTTTAGTTCCATCTGCCACTTTTCGCACCAAGCATGAATAGCAAGTAGGTCGATTGTTAACGAGTCGCTATCTTCGGAATTGTTAATATCCCTATACACAACCGCGTCGTCTGCGAAGAGTCTAAGCTTACTTTTAACGACGTTACTAATATCATTAATGTACAAGAGAAATAAAAGTGGACCAATTACACTTCCCTGAGGAACACCCGATGTAACGCTAACTGTGTTTGACATGATACCGTCTATGACAACCCTTTGTTCCCGCCCATGTAAGAATTGATTAATCCAACTAATAATGTTTTTATCTATTCCATATGCTTCTAGTTTTGAGAGCAACTTAACATGAGGTACCTTATCAAAAGCTTTCCTAAAATCGAGGAATATCGCGTCAACTTGTACATTATTTTCACCCGAGAGCAAGATGTCATGAACGAAGAGGGCCAATTGGGTTTCGCAAGATCTACCCTTTCGAAATCCGTGTTGGTTATTTATTAACAATTCCTCCCTATCTAAATGACTCATAATGGAGCTTACGATTATGTGTTCGAATACCTTACAGGAAATGGATGTGAGAGAAATAGGCCTATAGTTACTAGGGTCTTCCCTGTCGCCGCTTTTGAATATAGGTGTGACATTTGCTACTCTCCAGTCCTTAGGCACTACATGATCTACTAAAGATTTGGTAAATATTAATTCTAAGTAAGGCGCTATGTCTGATGCCATTGTTTTATATACGCGAGCAGGTATTTGATCTGGACCGGGGGATTTGTTGGGGTTAATATTTTTTAGCTGCTGTTCTATGCCGCGACAATTTATAATAATTTCAGGCATACATGTTTGGGAACGAACTGGCTGCGGATCGAAAAGATGTGGTGTATAAGTACTGAAAATGCTTTTGAAGAATGAGTTTAACGAATTGGCTTTTTGTAGACTGTTGGTTATCTTTTCCCCTTTGATATTCTTAAGCGTGTGTACTGTTGATTTATTTCCTTGAGTGTCCCTAACATACGACCAAAATGCCTTGGGATTATCGTTCAATTGTTCTCCCAGTAATTTACTTTTGAAATCAGCTAACGCCCTTCGGCACGCTTTTTTTGCTAAGAGTTTAGATATTTTGTAATTTTCGGTGACTGTGTATAGTTCTTCGGAGGATTTGTTAATTTTTGCCCTTTTTAACCTAGCATGACATGTTCTTTGGTGCTTTAATGTTTTTCTAACCTCCGCGTTATACCACCTAGGCTCTGCATTGGCTCTTTTCCATTTACTTGGTATGTATTTGCTAACTACTGATCGTGTAACGTTGAGGAAAGTATTCCACAAAACCTCAGTATTACTGTTGATACTTATTTTTTGAAAATTAGTAAATGACTTTTGGAACTCTCGTTTCATACCTTCGTAGTCAGCCTTATTATATAAGTAGATTTTTCTTTGTGGATTATGTTTCTTGATCATGCTCACGGAAAAATTAGCTTTAACTATCTTGTGGTCGCTTATTCCCTTATCCGTACCTATGTTTACAACCATGTGTGGAATATTTGTCGCTAAAAGATCAAGTGTATTTTTCCCTCTAGTTGGAGCAGTGACTAATTGATGTAGTGAGTGAGATGTGAATGTATACAGGAGTGACTCACAAAGGTCTTTGTCTTTCCCCCCAGTGATAAAACTGTACGTGTCCCAGTCTATGGACGGAAGATTGAAATCCCCACCGATTATAATATGACTGTCGTTTTTTTGAGTGGTTAATTTACTGAGTTGACTTTCTAGTTCTAATATTGAGGTTATATGGGTATCTGGTGGTCTGTAATATGCGCACACATAGATTGTTTTTGCTTTAGGATTTTGAATGGAGCACCATACGCTTTCTACCTGGTCGTCGGAAAATGACTCCCTCCTACTAATATAACAATCCTTCACTGCAATAAAAACTCCTCCCCCGGTCCTTTCCACTCTATCTTTTCTATAAACTGTGAAATTTTTTGGGAATACTTCATTATCTGCGATTTCGTTACACAACCAACTTTCCGTCCCTATAATTAAGTCTGCGTCAGTAGTTTCAATTAGATGGTAGAAGTCAGCTACTTTATTCCTTAAGCTACGGCAATTTACTACCACGACAGAAAAGGATTTATCAGTGAGTGTATTCCCGGAATGTGTATTCTCATTACAACTCGCTTTCTTAGGTATATTCAAAGTTACATTACTGCTATTTTTTGAAACTGGCCTCTTACTGTTCTCTTTAGACTTAACACTTTCTTGGGTATTTTTTCTATTAAATATTGTTCGCGATGGTACCTGATTCGACCCATTAGCTGACCTACTCTCTGCCCTACCCTCTATCCTCTATCATTTATGCCATTTCCCAAAGCAAAAATGAGTGTTTTGTATATCACCTGACGATGCTGATCAGAATAAGGAGAAATTATGCAGGTAGCCCTATTTCCACTACAAATTCCCCGATCATGAAGATATTTCATTCATATCCCAGGAAAGAGACGCTTTCAGACTGTAAGGCGGCATAAGGTATTGCACAGAAAATATCAACTAGGTGAGCAGAATCACCGCCGAAGGGGCTGGTTACCGCAACCTTGGTAATTCTGTAATTGTAGTTTAGGTGGTCATGGTTGGGGTGGCAAGAGACCTAGAACGTCCACGACTTATCCACCAATGTTCATCGTTTAAAGTCGACACGTTATTATGGTAAGTCGCGAATTAAGAAAAGAAGAACAAGGATATTCTTCATCAGCAATAGTACACCCACTCCCCGATTAATGCTGTTCCGATTAGCGCTGTTCCGCATTAGCGCTGAAAATATTTTATGACCCTGTTCCACATTATCGCTCTCCGGTTCCGCAATCCCGCTTGAAAATCCCGCGATGCGCAACGATCGCTTCGTCCCGTGCGACCGTCGCCTGTCAGAACTGTGTTCTCGTGTGTTCTACTACGCCTTTTTTTACTGAAAGAGACAATCTGTGAAAAAAAACTCAATACTGAATATTCTGAATAATACAGTGAATAGAAGGAAGAAAAACAATTTCATCGAGGCTTTCGTCCACCTTACGTCATTACCGCGTAACAGAATTTATTGATGAATGAACCTTTCAACTGTGTTCTGAGTATGTTCACGAGTATTTTTATTCTTGTGTGTTTCTAAATTTCTAATTATGTTTTATCCCCGTAAAAAATCATCAGGCAATGAATGATAATTGGCTGCCGGAGAAGAAGAAAAGGAAAACAATATCACTTGGCATCAAGTTAGAAGTCTTGCGACGTCTTGATGCTGGACAGCGGCAACATGAAATTTGCAAGACATTATCTCTCGCTGGTTCCCCTGTAAGAACTATCATAAAGAATGCGGATAAAATCGAGAAGTATGGAAAAATAGCAACTCCTTCGGCTGCCGTCAGGATAGGAACAAGAAATAGATGTGAGACTATTATGGAAATGGAAAGACTTTTAAATGTATGGATAGAAGCTTTAGTTGAGAAGCATATACCTATAAGTCTGTTGGCGATTCAAGCAAAAGCTGAGCATTCGTACGATGAATTGCCCAAAGCCAGTTCCAATGTAGAAACATTTACTGCCAGCCGTGGGTGGTTTAATCGCTTCAAAGCCCGGTATAAGTTGCATAACATATCTGTTCGTGGAGAGTCAGCTAGTGTGGATGAAAGTGCAGCAGCCGCATTCTCGTTGAATTAGCGGCCATGATAGAAAAGGAAGGATATTAACCTCATCAGATTTTCAATGCCGATGATACTGGATTGTTCTGGAAAAGGATGCCATGCAGAACATATATTTCTGTAGAGGGAAAATCAATGCCAGGGTTCAAAGTTTTAAAGTATAGACTTACATTATTGCTCGGTGGAAATGCTGCTGGGGATTTTAAGCTTAAACCAATGATTGTTTATCATTCGGAAAACCCTAGGGCTCTTGAAGGTTGTCATAAGCAAAGCTTACCTGTCCTATGGGAAGCTAATAAGAAGGCATGGGTAACCACTGTCGTCTTTGAAAAGTGGTTCACAACCTATTTCTGCACAGCTGTACGAGAGTACTGCACCAAAAAAAATTGAGACTTCAAAGCACTGTTGGTATTAGATAACTCTCCTGGGCATCCAAGAACTTTGAGTGATTTATGTTCGGAGGAAAAGGTTGTTTACTTACCTCCGAACACTACATCGATTCTACAGCCAATGGACCAGGGCGTAATTTCAACGTTCAAGGCATACTATTTAAGAGAGACTTTCAACCAACTGAGGGTGAAGCCGGCATGATCTTGAAGGAATTTTGGCGCTGTTATAATATCCGACAGGCCATTGAAAACATATCAAAATCTTGGGGTGAGATCACCGAAAAAACTATGAAAGCATTTTGGAAAAATCTTTGGGACGACTGTGCGATTGACTTCCTTGGTTTTGATATACCTGAGGACGTAATTAATGAAACAGTTGACCTAGCACACATCATCGGTTTAGACGAAGTGCAGGCTGAAGACATTCAGGATCTGATTGAGGCTAATAAAGAAGAATTAACTGATGTATAACTATTAGAAATGCAACAGCATTGGAAAATGGAAGAGCGGAGCGAAGATGTGTGTGATGACGAAGAAATCAGCGACAAAAGTAAAGTTTTAACTACATCAAACATTAGTAAAAACTTAAATCTCGTCGACTGTGCATGCACTCTCATAAAAGAAAGTGATCCTGATTTCGAAAGAAGCTCGCAAGTTGCAAGAAGTTTAAAGGATCCTGTGAGTTGTTACAAGGAACTATTACTAGAAAGAACAAAAAGAAAAAACAGCTCTCTTTAGACAGATATTTCTCTAAAAATCAAAGCAAATCCTCCACCACAACCCAAGACAGCAGCAGCAATGATCGTTCTGACGACGTCGAGGTGGATCAACTGCAAGAACCGGAAGAACTTCCGTTAACGTGACGATGGCGGTGATGCGCCTTCAGCTGTTCCTTGTGTTTCATTTTCTGCACGTAATTTATAGTTTTATCCGCGATTAAATGTTTTTTCTTCAATTTTGTTTTTTTAAAGCATTTAAAGAAACTATTGGATTGTTGTATCGCAATTTTAAGTTATTACGTATTGTTATAGTGCGCATAAGAGGGAATGCGGAATATCTTCTTTTAGTTTGAGGCACAGCCAAAAGTTCTCAATATCAGTAATTATTTATCCATTTTTACCTGTAAAATTTTAAACAAATGGAATAAAAACAATGTTTATTTAACTTTAAATCAATTTTAAAGCGATTTTAACCACAGTTTATTATTTTCACAGTATATTTTACAAAATATATACGGTGAAAGCAGCATCTCGGGGACGAATTAAGTTCCATAGCATTAGACGTTATGGAACTTGATAATTCGAATAGCGCTGTTTCGATTAGCGCTCGCTTTTCTTGGAACGAATTTTGAGCGTTAATCGGGGAGTGGGTGTATATTGTTAAGAAGCGTGCTGAGGGTTGACTATTTATCACTTGGTTGGCTGGTTATTTAGGGCAGGTGATCGACAACTGACGGCGTCAAGCATTCAGCTGATAAGGCGAGGATTGTATACGCGGGTGATAGCTGAGAAACCCGTCGTTGGCCCTGGGCTAATTTTAACGAGGCGCTACGAAGTTGGCTTGAAAATTCGAGGTCCAATTCGACGGACAATGTAAAATGTTTGAGATGTTCTCCACATATCACTTAAGTGAGCTGCGAGCGAACACCAAAAAATTTCACCCTCACTCCCGGGATACGAACTCGTGTCCTCATGTTGAAGATATATTCCATTCCCGATTCCCGAGACACAAGAGCCATTTCGCCTAAGCGCTTAAACCTCAACACTAGAATTCAAAATATTTCGAAAGCAATATTTTTGTACATTAACAGTGAAATGATGGAAAAGGGAGACAGAGCGAAGGATGTTGGGTAGGAATGGGAAAAGGTGGAGAGGAATACGCTTGACGAAGAGAAACGAACGGAGAGTTTAAGATAGGATTTAAAATTGACACCAAAAAGCTTTTGGGGGGAAACGTTAATAACATACCAGATCCTACTTAATAGTTAATAACATACTTGCGTTGGTGTGGGAAACTAGAGGCTACACTATTCGTGGGCCAACTCTTTATTTGGTACACGGTCTTTTTGATCAGTACATTTTCACCTTTGAGTACCATCCAATTATCTCTGTATTTATCTCAGTAATTGAGCACTTGGAATGATCAAGGACTTGCTAACAACTTTAACTATAAACATGAAAAGATCATAAAATACTCTCAATTTTCGTATTTATGACATACATCTTTACAATAGTCGTTATCTGTCAAAGCTTACTGAGGCCAACACATTGCATTTCGACCACCGGAGCATACACGATTGGGCAAACGGTCCATTTTTCGCTATTAATTACTTTCTCCAGCCGTATCGTATGTTGTGCAAAGAGCAATATTTGTAAGTATACAAGTATAGTAAGTATATGTATTTGTGTACATTTAAGTACGTATATATATATATATATATATATGTATATATATATATATATACATATATATATATATATATATATATATATATATATATATATATATATATACATACATATACATATATATATATATATATGTATATGTATATGTATATATATATATATATATATATATATATATATATATAGATAAATTTTTTCTCAAAAACTACAGAACCGCTTCTCCTAAGATTCGGTATTCGAGGGTTTTAGGGTACGAAAAATCAATTGGACCGAAGACCTCCCGGAGGCAGAAAAAGCATCGGAATCCAAGCTGAGGATTTTTTTGCTTTTTTTTTCAAATTACTTGCAATAAAGATATAGGGTTCACATCCTCAGTATTGATCTTAAAAAATGAAAACACCTACATAGTTGTTTCCACCAATGTATTAAAAACACAAATCAACCGGTTTCAGCATTTTCAGGCCATTATCAAGATTACAGAGAAAATACCCAAAGACAGCACAGATTATATACGAAATCTCAAGGAGAGGGAGGTGGCTGCAATAAGTGGGGTAGGGGAATGAGAGTTGAATGGGCAAAACTGCAGGGGAAGTAACAAACAGGTGGTGACGCCAGGCTCAAGGACTACGGGGATGGAGGTGAGGGTACACTGGCACAGAGAACGAGGGTGAGGCGGTTGAAGGGATTATGTCATCGAGTAGTTTGTCGCCGTGCACATTGTGATATGACAGAATTTCCAAACTTTCCAGGAAGTCCAACTTCCCCCCCCCCCTCCCCCCCCCCCCCAAACGTGTAACAGCTTAGGGGTAGAATTGGATGTGTGACACTCATCAATTAGATGCTCTGCAAAATTTGACTTTTTGTCACCATTACCACTGGATTTAAAATGTTCCATTATTCTAATATTCAACCTTCGTCCAGTTTGACCAACATAAAAAGAGTTACATTCAGGAGTATTACATTTGAGTAAATATACCCCACTTTTATCATTCATGTCAACTTCATCCTTAGAATTAAATAATAACTTCTGGAGTGTCACAGAATTATGCACCGAAATTTTGTATTTACTTTTGGGGAAATTTTATTCGTAACACTAGTTTGGTGAAAAAGGCGAGTCTATTCTGGAAACTCTCCATTCGGTACAGAATGGCGAATTTAAACATATTCTTCAACATTTCCTGCCTAAGGTTGGGAGTCACTCCTAACTACGTCCATATCTCTACAAGAACTTCCTCCAGAGCAGCTTCTTCAGCACTGACGCAGGCCAAGAAGGTTTGGGTACGTGAAGAAGTGAAGAGGTGGTTCGCGATCCGTGACGCCCTTTCTCATTACCTCTCCTTGCTACTGCACTTGGATCTCTCCAGCTCTCTTCATTGGTGTCAGTGGACCCACATTCAAGATCAATGATGTGATAAGTGCCTCCAGTGAAATAGCCTTCCGGAAACGCAAGACGATTTTGAAGAAACTTCATGTCCTAAAGTGTTCACATGTTACTCGCCCATCCGGGAACACAATGAGTGAAGTGGGTGACCGATCGTTTCACAAGCGTGTTATCAATCTTTCGCAGCACCGTTTTTCTGCCCCTGAGTTGTATCTCTTAAACAAAGTATTAATTTTCTCCGAAAATACCCCTCAATAGAAACAGTGTCATCAATATTTTAGCTGATTGTGATTCGGCTCTTAAGAGAGAATCAATGGGTGTCAAGCAACTAGTAGCTGAGAAAGCTGTTTCCAATTATCGATTCTCATGTCCTCCCAAAAATTCGGATAGTAAACTTATCAGTAGTATTAAACGTTCAATTATTTCCCAAAACCTTGTAATCACTAAATCTGACAAGAGAAATAGCATGGTTATTCTTAACAAAGCTGACTACCTTAATTAGTGCCTCACATTTGTATCAGATGTAAATCAATATGTTGTTTTAACTAAGGATCCGACTATGAAGTTTCAATTGTCAGTGAAATCATCACTCCGTTCTTGTAATCACTCGTTGACGGATCGGGAGGAAGTGTTCCTCGCCCGCTCTATACCTCTCCCTCTCCCCCAGGCTATATGGTCTACACATAAACCGAATTTCCCCAATCGGCCTGTCGTTGCGCATTTTACTGCCCCTTGCCACCTTTTAGCCGCGAAGTTAAATACGTTATTTTGTTCCTATTCAAATGTTAACTCCACCTATGGCATCAATAACTCGATTGAATTAGCTCAAAAATTATCTTTAATATCTCCTCCCCGCAATGGCAAGTTAGTTTCGTTCGACTTCAAAAACCTGTTTACGACAATGCCAGCAGAAGAAGCTTGTGTCCTCTCCATTGAACTGTTAAAGAATGCTGGCTGCGGCGAACACATTATTAAGGAATTCAGTATCCTTTTAAACCTTTGTGTAGGTCAAAATTATTTCTTATTTAATGGATGTTTTTATCACCAAATTCATGGCCTATCGATAGGTTCGCCGCTTTCTCCGATCTTAGCTGAAGTTTTTAAGGATCACCTAGAGCAAAAATTGTTTAAAATGAAACATCCCCTATTGGAAAACGTAATATATATTATTATCGTTACGTCGATGATATCATCTGCTTATGGACGGGGAGCGAAAGGCAATTAAACATGTTTTTATCTTTATTTAATTCGTTGCACCCTTCGATTTCTTTTACCATGGAATTAGGCTTCAACAAAATAATTTTTTTAGATTGAACTATCTCTTTAAAATGACTCAGGCCACATATTTTCCATCTACCGTAAGAATACCTATACTGACATCATTATTCCCAACGATTCGAACCACCACCATTCCCATAAAATGGCAGCTTTCTATTCCATGCTTCACCGCCTACTTTCAATACCTCTCTCCCAGACAGAATTTTCCGTAGAATTAAAAACCATCAGATGTATAGCCCGAAATAATGGTTATGACGACTCTTTGGTAGACGACCTTTTAAATCGAATGCGACGAAAACGTGCCATAGCCACATCCACTTCACTTTCTCCAATACTCCCGTCCGGCACTAAGTGGGTGAAGTCACCCTTTGTTAATGATTTAACATATAAACTATATTGTTATTTCCCCAAAAGTAAACACAAAATTTCCGTGCATAATTCTGTGACACTCCAGAAGTTATTATTTAATTCTAAGGATGAAGTTGACATGAATGATAAAAGTGAGTAAATATAAAATTTCCAGGAAGTTGGACTTCCTGGAAAGTTTGGAAATTCTGTCATATCACAATGTGCACGGCGACAAACTACTCGATGACATAATCCCTTCAACCGCCTCACCCTCGTTCTCTGTGCCAGTGTACCCTCACCTCCATCCCCGTAGTCCTTGAGCCTGGCGTCACCACCTGTTTGTTCCTTCCCCTGCAGTTTTGCCCATTCAACTCTCATTCCCCTACCCCACTTATTGCAGCCACCTCCCTCTCCTTGAGATTTCGTATATAATCTGTGCTGTCTTTGGGTATTTTACTCTGTAATCTTGATAATGGCCTGAAAATGCCGATACCGGTTTATTTGTGTTTTAAATACATTGGTGGAAAAAACTAAGTGTTTTCATTTTTAAGATGAATCATAATTTCCACAAAGTGAATTCGCCAACCATTGATTTTTTCCTCAGTATTGGTTGCAGAAAGAATCAAGTATTTAATTATTGCAATCGATTCCGTTACAATGTTCGTTTCCGCTTGAAAATTACGTTTTCAACGACAAAATTATCAATTTTTCTCTGATTTCAATGCATGCTACCTCCGCGACAATAGTAATGACTATGAACGAGAAATTTCGTCCGGGCGTTTTATGACCTATCTTATCCCATTACATGAACAATAATTGCATATATATGTATGTACAGAAGGGTGTATTTTTGATAGCATATGGGCATGCAAACATTTCCTCGGAAGCTACCGACCCTACTCTCCTGATAGTGGATATTTAACTGTTATAGGGGACAAGAAATCCATAGGGCCAAGTTATATTACCGCTTGAGCGCTCAGTTGGCTTAGACATTGCCATCTACATAGGGATCCAATGGCGACGAACATATCAGCTAGTACACCAGGGTTGAAATTCGCTATGATAAAACCATTTGACTTGACCGGGATTCGAACCCGGATCTCCCAATTGCGGGTCAGGTGTGTTAGCCAGTTACACAACCACGCCATCTTCCTTCAAGGCGAATTTCTAGGGGGATGCAATGTTTGTAAATATATCAGCTATTATTAGGAAAGCGAAGCTATTACCACAACATGACCATTGAGACGACAGGCTGCTATGTAAATATCTCGAATAATGAAACCAGCGTCTAGAGCGGAGGTGCTTTTCTGACGAGGGGTTTTTGTCGCACCCTATAAAGCGAGCAGTAATTGGGCATACGTACATATACATATATGTAATGATTATATCGACACTGGTTTTCCGATATACCCGAATGTTGTGATTTTAGGGTTTTTCGGTACGAGATATATATAGGGTTAGGTCATATATCCGCGAAAAATGTTTTATGCAGAAATAAAAGACCCAAACTTCCCCTAATAAATTCAAAGACGGCTAATTCGGTTACTTTCATTTGGCTTCGCAGCCACGCTTTGTTTATTTATTCGTCAATTTTTACAGTTTTAGACGCTCGTTGGAAGACCTCCGAAACGACGTGACCATTGTTACGGCAGACGATCACAATAAAATAATCATTCTATAACGTTTTTATTCCCGGGTGAAATTATTTAACCCATTATTAATGAGAATTTGTAAATTTATAATAACATACATAAAAGTTTAAAAAATTGTATTCTATTACATGACTTTTTATATATTTAAAACATAAATAAAACATAAGAGTGCACGGAGCAAAGCTCGGCCCTCTGGTGGTCACACTTAAACTTACTTCTGCGAAGGCCAAATGTGAATCATACGCGTAAATGAAATCGACATATGAACACGCCCGGTTGTGTAGTCCACTACGTGAATATACAGTACGAGGGCGCAGATTGACCATTATGAATGGAACGCGAAAAAATTGTCGTTTTTAATCCTTCGTGAATATTCCCTACGTATTAGCATAACTCGTCTTTTTCGAGGATACCAACAAGGAATGCAAAAAAAGTATTAGAAAGAATGGAGTAATTAAATACTTTTCCAATCGCTAAGCGATCCAGAAGCGGAATCCTCACCGCGGGGAGAGAGAGTTCAATGATTGGACGATTTCGACGACCGCACACAACCATGACCCGAATGTTGAAAAACCACCGAGCCGGGGAACGAACCCGTGACCTCAGGTTGTCGGACAAGGTCTCAACACCACCGCCAACCGCACTACCGATCCTTCAAACCACAGTTCTCGCACCGAAGGAAGCTTCGATCCGCGCAGACGGCGCATAACAAGCAGTTCCGCGGAGTGAGGGCAATGCAATGAGGGCTGAGTAAGTTTTCGAGCGACGACACTGCAATGAGCAATGAGTGGTTTTTCGAATACTGGACTCTGCGATACACGTTGACATGTATCAGTGACAACAATAAAATGATAAATGTATTATTTAGAGTTTAGAAGAAAGTCTTCACAGTAAATAAGAAATGTCACGAGTCATTGGGTTGCATGTAGAAAAATTAAATATAAGAGCCAAAAAAACAGCAAGGGAGTATAATGCATTTTTTTTCATTTTTACCTACAGATGAATTTTTAGATGAGATCCCTACAGAGCTTGCCTTAGAGAAAATCGACAAGGATCGTTTGAGACGCACCAAGCATGCGCCCACTGAAAGCCAGAAAATGGTCCGGGAGGGGCCTGGCTTCCTTTCCTTAGAAAAGAGAAACACGGTGGATATCATTTCTGTTAGTAAAACTATAGTCGCTACAGAAAAGAGAAATAAGTCGTTTGGAAAACTGCAATTCACAATTATTAACACACTTATGAATGCCAGCGTATCCTTGTTTCTGCGCGGAATAACTTGTAGACGAGAGACTTCACTTGGAAGTGCCAAGTTCTATAATTTCCGTGCGATGAGTTATCCCGCAGGCACACTCATCATCCCTCGATAGGCTCCCACTATCATACGATGCGGCTTCGGTTCCCTTCCCGTGATCTCCCTTCAATATCCTCTACGCCGGCCGGGCAACGGGAAGCTTCAAGATTCCCTTTGAGGACCTCACGGACTCCGATTCAACGGAGACGGCGTCGCTTGGATGATGAAGTACGAGGGGGTCTCCGGTTGAACCCATATTCCATCAAATATGTTCCAAAATATGTTAGCAAGTTAGCTGTCAACTTTTAGCTTCTTGACCGCAGCCGCAATACGCACGTGTTTTCCAACAGGAAAGCTATCACCAAGCTCACTACCACTACGACCGATCTCGTTTAGGGCGGAAACAATTTTTTTTTAGTTTCTCAAAATTTTAAGGCAGAGGGTTCACCTTTGCCTTGAGGACGATGCTCGATAGTCGAGTATCGAAACGTCGGCCAATATAACGGCCCACTCACCCCCGGACGGAAGCCCGACGAAGTTACGAGAAACTCGTGCCCCGGGAAAGCACCAGATTTTACTTCAATTTTTTTTTTGTTTTAAGAAGTAATTGTTAGCATCATAACAATTGTTTTATGGTTTGTTTCTCATTAAGGCAGCGGAAAATGATTTTAAATTTTATGAGCAGATCCAAATATTTAAAACTTTGGCCTCCATGTAGTGATGAGTATCTACTTTATTGATGCGATCCTTACTTTATTCGATGACTTGGAATCCGAGAGCGTTTCCACCCTAAAACACAAGAAAGACACTAAGAGTGGGGCGTAATTACGCTCGCTTCGCAGATTTATTGCGTTTCAATATACAAACCTGGAATATGGGAGCTTCGCCTCGCCGTCCCCAGACGGGCGAATGCAATGGGAGAGCTTGCGAACCGAAACCCTCGGAGCGCACGACTATTTCCGCCTTTGAACGGGTTCGCGATGCTTTGAGAAGACAGACAGCCCGGCATGATTTCCATGCGCTCGTTTACATCTCTCCCTCTCTCTCGGTGTTCGAGGGGCATTCGAGGAGCACGTGAGGAGAGGTCAAAGGATATCATATGATAGACATAGCGGCGGATGGATCTGCCATTATCGACCGAAAAAAGTGAAATGAATGATCCGACCCAATTTTCGTTCCGCCGGAAACATCAACGTCATCTAGTGCCCTCTTGACAATTTAAAAATCCGTTTTTCCCAAACGCGTATCCCAGTGAGCACTCTATAGTATTCTCTACTCTTTAGTTACAACTTTCATACTGGGGATACTAAAACGGCAATTTTTGTCAAACATATTCCGAGAGAAAATAACTTTAAGCCATCTGAATTCATAACTTTTATTTACTTTTTTCCCCGTAACAAGCGCCTAAGAAAATTTTTTCTGATGAAACTTTAATCCGAAAAAAATGTGCAAAAAATAAATTTTAATAATCAATTTTAAGTATTACATGAACAAAAATGAAAAAATGTGGAAATGAAAATGAGATAAAAATAAAATTTGCACCAACCCTACAAAAAGGAACCCTAAATATAAACAAAAAATTGAAATTTTGGTGAAGGATTAACGCACCCCCTGGAATGCTATCATGCACTCCTTAAGAGGTTCGACCACATCTGGCAGGGATCCACAATCCTACTTCCATTTAAAAATACTTTTAGTGGTATCTAAAACACCTTTAATGAATAGTACACCTTATACGTCAAAAAGAAACATCAGATTACGAATAAATAATTAATTTTGCCCCCACAGCGTCAAATTTCCGAAATAAATTTGGAAGAGGTCATCTTCGGAGATGCAAAAATAAAACATTGCAAAACGTCTTCCATAAAGGAACATAGGTAGTGACTGGGAGAAGGAATCCGGGAGAACGAGGTTTTTAATTTATTTGTGATAAGTTTTACCACGTTTAACTTAGTAGTTTTAACTTTACTATGGGTAAGCTAAATATACAATATTTACTGACTAAGCCAGTCATTAAATACTGTTGGGTACATTATGGATTCTTGTGACAGTATTTATGCCAAGAAGATAGCAGCAGCAATGGTCCCAAGTCAATAGTAATAGTAAACTATCACGGAAGACTGTTCCTATAAAAGAAAAGACTGTGGACTATGACGAAGTAGCCAGAGCCTCCGATGAAGACAACACCTGACCAGGCGGTCAATAAATAAAGGGTTTGAACAGCGGATTGAATATGAGAGACATTCAAGATTATTTATTTCCATCGGATGGTGGAATATGGCCACACGTGCGCGATGAATTCCTTCTTCGCCGAAACATGAATAAAACTACGTAGACGTGGGTTCAGCAAATAATTTAAATGGAAATACTGGTAACGCAAAATGTGGCCATTGAAAACTAAATTAAATCAGGTATAACTTGTATATATTATATAAGTGGAGCAGACAAAATTATGAGTGAAATCGACCTGAGAACGCAAAGCATCAAATCACTGCTCTCGAGATTTCTCCGTCGAAGACCGAACAGAAAGCACGATGTCCTCCACACTCCTGGAAACGTCCGGCCAAAACAAAAAATCCATTCATCAAAATCTTAAGCCACAAAAACTTGACAGTAATCTATTTTCAGCTTTCCTCCAAGAGCCATGGCCCATATTACAATAGCCGCTTGAGTAATCCAAGATAATACGGAAGAGATACACTGAAACATTAAAGTCGATTAAGTTTACAATTTAACTAACATTTATACAATAAATATAGATAAGCATTTCAGGATCCACCATTCCAGCGTGTTCACTAGTTCAATTAATAAGTCTCACTTTACAAGAAATGTCTTATTCCTCGTCTTCCACGTGATGAGTAGCAGACGCAAGTCTGAGGAATTCAAATACGGAGTCAAGACGCAAGGGTTACCATGACACGAGTCACTGAAGTTGGGGCACCACTGTTATCTTCTTTCAACAATGAAATAAAATAATATCATGTCTGAAAAAAATACCAAACAGGGACCACCTAAAAGGATTAAAGCTGGTTAGTCACAGGTGAAAAAAAACTTCGCCCCACAGCGCGAAGGAATGACATGCGTATCAGCTTCGAATTAAGGGTGAAACTGTTGAGCTTGGGTGACCCCAAGGACTTCCCTCAGATACCCCTAACCTCCACTCATTTTGATGCTTACATCAAAGATCCTAGAGTAGTCTCCAGAAGAAAGAGAGCCAAAAAATATTTCCCAGCACTTCATTCAACTCGATCGAGGGTTCGGGAGCTTTTTTTCAGTAAGTTAACATAAATAAACACAGAGGAATAGGACAAAACTGCAGAACCGTTAAGACACGCCAAGTAAATCTCATTAACAAGTTGGGCAGAGGAATTTTAAAACTAATGATTCTGAAAAGCGAGCACTGACTGCCCACTTCACGAAGTGAATATATGGAAACAATTAATTCCAGAAAAGTCACAACAAAGAATCCAGTTTGCTTTTTGGTTGCGCAGCAATCTCAATCGAAGCAGGCCCATGCGAATAAAGACGCCGTAGGAACAAGACAATCATCTTAAAAATCAATTGGAAAAACACTGAATCTACATGACACGATGTATACAGAGAGGGTAACTACTACATAAACGGATGAAACCTGAGAAAAATATGAATTTATTTCCAACTTCGCTGATTGACAACACAGCCATCAAACAGAGCGATCACAAGAAGCGACATTGATAATGCTCTTGTAAAAAGATCAAAACATTACTAAGTCTGTGACATTTATTGCACTCCACCGAATCGTGAAGCCGAAGGTCCATTCTGCCGGCGCGCTCCAGCCACAGCCTCCCTCGTTGTGGATCGGATGGAATGCGATTAAATCGTAAACCGTTCATCCAGGTCGAGTTTTTGCATCGCACAGCATATTAAAAATTACCAACGCCTTTTTTCGGCATCTTTTCAAGCGAATCTAAAGCTTTTATCTCATACAACTCTAAACAGGAGCGATGCTGTAGCTGCTAATATGTTATATTTGGTTGTTCCTATGCTATAGTTACTTGATAGTTATGTACTTCAGCATAAACAATTCCCGTTACCTACGGTTGCCTCCCGCCCGAGTTTCAAACTGGCTACTATATTAGTCAAACAGGACTGTGTGTACTTACTTATTCGTGCGTATTAAGATTAAATTATATCACTCATTCTTTAAAAATTACAATAAATATATTTCCACAGCTAACGTCTCTCTACTGTCTTTCAATTCAAGGGCAATAGTTATTTTGATTTGCATCCTTTCAGCCAACTGATTTCCCTTTTTTTGGCTAGCCAAGATGACTGTTTATTTTGACCAGGGGTAGCCAACCAAAATGATCTAGCGGGCCACCTTGGAAATGCATCATAACTCCGCGGGCCGCATATAAAATTATATATCCCCATATTAGATTTAGACCCACTATAGACATTATTTTGGAGTGAAAATTTGAAACATAATGAGTTATTATTATTGTGTTAAAGTTATTGTATTAAAGTGTGATGAATCTCGCGGGCCGGAATAATGTTCAAGCATGCGGCCCGCGGGTTGGCCACCCCTGATTTAGACTGTGACAGAGTGTTAGCCTTTCCACGCAGTTTTACTCGCAAAGTGAATCTGCAATTGCATGGTGACAAGTACGACAATGTAAGAAATGCGGGGAAGAATAGATTTTTTTACATCCAATAAAAAATGTCATTTCCAGGTTAAAGTTTATAAGACGAGGAGACTCCCAGAAAACAGATGACTTACAATTAATAGAAGACTGTCTTACAATTAAGAGAGATAAATTCGAACACACCGCATTCATTGCTTCAGTTGTTCGTCAATTACTGCGATAACATAAATCAAAATGTGACGATTCCATAGAAATGGCACCGAAGTTGGAAACGATGGCCGTCAAAGTGTCCATTAAAAGTGTATCGGTGGGATAACCTGCATACACATTGTTTCAATTTTTGTTTTTAGTGGTTAACTACGCCATCACCTGAAGCGAGATTTCTTTAACCATTTTAAAAAAAGTTCGAATTTAGTATTCGTCGAGATTCCACGTGCCTTCGAAAGCGCCGCGGCGAGAACGGAACAACTGCGAAAGATATAACACGATTAAAAACACCGCCCTCACTTGGAAGACTACAGAAGGCACTCTCAGGGAGCCTTAAACACACCAAAATGTAATCTCAGGACCTCCTCAGGCACTTGCAACCAATCATAGGAAAAAAACATGAGCCCGAAGTATGGCGTAATCACGTGACGCTGTTCCATTTTTCAAAACCAGAATTCGCACGAGTCAAAATCTGCCGGCATCGCTGGCAGAGGGGTCGATTCTTAGCCTAAGGTCGCGGGTTCGAGTCCCGCAAGGATGAAATTTACACCAGTACGGTTTTTCGCGACCGTTCATAGTTCATTACAATTTATTAATATGCACAGGTGTGTATTAAATTAATCATTATTATAGTTAGGTAATTATCGCCACTCTGTGTACTCCATTAAGAGCCTCAGCTTCCATAATAAATGTCTCTTCTGTTCATTTCAATCGTATAACGGCCCCATTTCTTTTACAAACGTTAATTAGAGGAAACACTCCAATATAGACTATTCATATCATCGAACTGTACTTCCGATTGGAAATCGAAAAAGTTTGATAAAGATAATTCCCAAAATTTCCTTCAATTCGGTACATTTTGGTTAAGCATCCACGTGGCATTCAGGCTGAAGAATGAGAAAGGGTCCAGGGGGTTGAAAGCAAGAACTGTGGCCAACACACGGCGACCGACAGAGCACGTCTGGTTCACGAGAAAGTATATCCCGAGCGCCGATTAGTTTAACTAGCTGATGCTTAAGTCGCGTGCATGGGGTAGATTGTGAGCAAAAAAACAACCATGTACCACCGGCTTCGGTACACGAGAGCTCTGTTGCAAGAATCACCTCCGCTTTACACGGAAAAGTGGAAATGGAACGATATGAAACAGAACGAACAGCTTGCCTCTCATTCGTTCCATACAGTGCCACACACCCAAATATACTCCATACAAGCAAATTAAGGCGAAGACGGGCAACATGATGCGATGAGGAATATGAGTCGAGAATATCCTCCGAGGAGCATGATCATTCTTTGAGAACGTCATCATTCTGGGAATCTTCTCACGCATTCACTTTCCAGAGTTTTGCAGAGACTTTTTTGCACGGTTTATTTGAACCACAAGGAATGTTTCGTACATGTGACATTTGAGAACAAATTACTTCAAATGATTAAATAATCGACCACGAATGACTAATAATGACTAATAATTCCTCGGAGTCGAACTGCACCGTCCGTTGCACAAGAAACCTAAAACAGTGTACGGTAATTGGATCAATTCCTGTTCTCATCACTGGAGTAAGAACATACTTCTCCCCTCTGTTGTGACTATTTACTACTTTGTTGTGACTATTCAACTACTAACTGAAAACTGTAGACACTTGTATGAAAACTTGACCAACATTTTTCAACGACATTTCTCCATTACGAATAAAATTAGTATGAATTTTCCACCGCATCATACGTGAATGGCATGCCTAATGCCAGCCTTTAAATACTCTGCTCGTGTCTGCGACCGAATTACCGGGGGCCTGTCGAGAGCAAGACATTTCCAATTTCACGCACTCGCATCATAAGGGTATTCTCCACTGGTCTTCGCTCGTTCAAGTGGCCGGAGCGGCATTCTTTGAGTCTTGGAGCGCGCATTTTCATAACTTTACAAGTAATTCGAACAAAATCTTGGACCGCACATCACTTCACTTAGAAATCACCTTGTATGTAGTGATCTAAATTATGCAAGACCAAATGTTCCTAAATTTCCACTATAATTGAAGCATTGTCGTGACTTTTCGGTTTACGGTGAAGAGTTCGAAATTTAACCGAAAGTCAAGACATATGCACCCACAAGTTACGATGTAATTAGTACACGTGAACAAAATTTCACATAAATCTGCGCATAAACAACATTCGTTCCGACTACTTGTCACCCGTCGCATGGTATTCACTTTATAACGCTGCGGGATGAGAGAAGCAACAATACACACCTAACTAATAAAAGAAAAAAAAACACAATTCGGTCATACTCCACACGATTGGAAATCGTGCTGAGTCAGGGTGGCTACTGACATCCAATTTTCAAATTCCCTGACCTTTCCCTGACGGATTTACCAAGTTCCCTGACCGATCGCCAAAAACTCACCTATTATTGAAATATTTTTTTCTGCTGAATTAAAGTTTCTACGGCAGCCTTAAATTTTATGAATTCTCTAATCATCGTCTCGTATTTTTAGAACTGCAAGCAAGTATTTACTATAACCCCAGTGTGCTCCAACTACTTCTCGACCTGAGTTTCGGAACTTAAAAATAAATGCGAGGTAAAATTTTCCGAACAACATAGCCTCGGATTCCTTGTGATTAGCGTAATACATTGTGATCATGATTTTTAACGCAACTATGCAAATATCGCAATAAGGATATACAAAAGGAATACATTGTACGTCTAATTCACAACTAAATAACTAAGATTCACAACTGAATACTCCACGAATTTATGGTGCTTATTCCATGCACGTCAGCGACAGACGTTAGTTTTAGTTGGTGAAATGAAGGGCGGGAAAGACTGGCCGATAAGCATAATAGTAGAAAAATAACGACGATTCCTATTCCAGTTTCTCCCTGACTGTTACGAGAATTCCCTGACTTCTATAAATTCAAAATTCCCTGACAATTCCAGGTTTTCCCTGACAATCGCCACCCTGTGAGTATAACAAATGTGTTTTTTTCACTGTGCATAACTTACAAAAAGTTAAGGCCGAAGTTGCCGCTGTGACCTCATCAAAGTCCACAGAATTGTCTCCAATTAGGTTTAGCTTCAATGCACCAGTGTGGGGCGCGTGGCTATATCTATGAAGCAAAAGCATGGACCACTGGAAAAGGAGACAAAGGAAAGACTAGAAGCTTTCGAAACCTGGTGTTGAAGGAGGGCGCTGGTGATCAAACGGACGAATAAAATAGAGAGAAATGAAGAACCACACAGAGGAAGAGAAGAGGAATTTCGAACAATGTAGGTACAGAAAAGAAGAGCTAGATGGATTTGTCACACCCTGTGTCCTATTGAGCACCAAGAGGAAGGCCAAGGGATAAGAAGCATAGACCGCACGAAGAGCACGAAGTGCACCAGAAGGACTACCACGAAGTAAGGGAACTAGCTTTAGATAGGGAAGGGAATCTATATTGAAAATATGTAGAGGGACTCACAATTCGAGAGCCTAGACAGCTTCGAAATTTTTAACACTTAGCCACGATGAATTCCCATCGCTGCCACGAAAATCTGTGATTGTTCTATTCTGTGATTCCCTAACCTAATGGGCATTGAAGGGGCTGAGAAACTTCGAGTTATTCAATTGGCGCATCTCAATGTCGCACAGCAAATGTCGCACAGCAAATATTTACAGATATATTCAACAATCATTGAAGGCCACTAAATTAGGTAAACTGATCGAGGCAAAGTAATGAATATTAACAAATGCAATCCTAAAACGACCGGAAGGTGTCTGAGCAGGCACCATGATATGGCAAATGGTTACCTATCTTCCCTCAAATTCGAGTTTTCTGCGACACTTGTTCCAAAAACATCACAGTCCTCGCAGAATTTAAATATTTTGATGGACTCGTGCATTTTCCTTATGGGAGAGCATCGTGGTTCGAAGTTCTTGTGGATAAAAAGACGCAAACCTCGAATGCGAAGACGAGAATGCACCAAGTGGTCGGAGGGACCCCGTTTGCCGGACAAAATTCGTTGGGTGGATAATTTGAAATTTCAATCCACTATTTTAGCATATCCTTCGTAAGGATAGAACCAAGTAACAGAATAACTTAAAAATTGAGAGTTAGGCGGCAATTTGACATGAAATTAATGATTCCTTAACTTTTACACTAGAATTCAAAATATTTGCGTTTGCGGGCAGACACTGAGGTTAAAATTTAGGCGCAAAAAATAGATCAATATAGATGTGCCAAATATTTTACCCATCGCTACATAAGCTACTTGGTGTAAAACTGAAGGAAACAGAGAAAATTTGATATTTTTTTAAACAACAATAAAAGTACCATTGACATAGCCTTCAGATAAGCAACAATCCTACTGCGTCATTCTTGGAAACACAGTATTTATAAAAAGGATACATCAAGAGCACGACAGCAACTAACAATTAAATAAAGTATTCTGAATTAAAAACCAAAAGGTAACGTTAAAAATCCAATGAAACTCATGTCATAGCTGCAAGATCAAAGCTGAGCTGCAAAGCTTAATGAAATCCGGCTATCCGAGCTTTCTATGGAACTTTATGATGATGATAAGATTGATGAGTCAGAATCCTCATTTTCTTTTGAAGGTTTTCGTTTCTGGGAGACATTAACAAACATAGCACTTCAGATGAAACGCATTCCCTCTTCTTCTTACGTAACTGGACGATATAAATGGGTCAGACGACAGCGGTATCACATGCAGCATATCTCTATTCTTCGCAGCTCCTGATATTGTCCTCGTGTTATACTCATGATATCTCTTCAAGTCTTCACTGAGGATTACTGAGCCTCCTCAGAAAAATCTCCTCTTGGTAGCGGAAGAGCCGAAATAATAGTAGCACCGTGCAACAATATTTTATGCACACTTGGTGGCATATCATACCAGGGTACCAGGACATATACAGTGAAATAATATTAGTGAATTCTAGCACAGTTTGAAAACTATAATCCTTGAAATATGGGTACTTTCACGAGCAACTCGCCCCTTTTCTTCTAAAACTTTTTCCGTATTTTCCTTGGTAAACTGCAGCTTTAAAGGACAACAGAACAGAGTAGAAGATGGCCTGGGATTTTTCCACACGATTCATTTCTGGTGCCCTGTCTCGCCTACATATGCATAGAGCTGCAAAGGCACAATCGTTGTCTTCATCATTCTACTGTCGGTAAATATTGGGTTCGTAACCATTTGCTTTTAATTTGAATGTCCACTACTTCCGTCTGGTCCGTACTTGGACACGAGGGTGAGATTTTTACGCTGAAGCTTTATCAAGGAGTCTATTGCAGGCTCTTGAACTAGGTGAGAATTTCCACGCCTTGACCGGGATCCCGGTCAAGGCGTATGATTTGTTCTCTGTGGAAATGTGCACATTTGTGCATTGCGGGTGACTCCGTAAAAGTGGAACTCCGTGGCTAGTCCCGGAATAGCTTAAAATTTGTCTTGAACTAGGGATAATCTTTCGAAGATTGATCCAGCAACGCCTGCAGTCCACCTTGGCAGTCGTTTCTGTAATGCTACTATCCGAGGGGTAGCCACTTTTCTTAGCCATAAAAATCCGCTCAAATGAGGGGTAAAGGTCTATATTTCTTATTTTCGCTCCTCGCCTTAATATAAGGCATTGCGCTTTTGTCAAATAGGCTTTGCACGATCAAGTTGAGAGCTTCATCAGGGGTGTAAGAGCACGACATCGCAACATTTGCTTTTTCAGTTTCCTACGCTTTTATTATTTTTAATTGTTTTTTACGGCTTTCAAACTACAGATTTACTATTTCCGCAGCGGTCTCTTTGCCATCACGTAAGGCTTATTATGAGTAAGAATCATTTTTTTTTACAAACAATCGCAGCTTTCTGCCACTCTTTTGCCATCTTTCCCTGACGTGAGTAACAAAGACATCGACACATCTACGTAATCTAGCAACTTTTTCCCTTGATTCACCATTAAGTCCTTTTTTCCTAAAATAAAATGTGGGCCAACCGTTTTATAGTAACTACTTTCATGTACAATCGTGATCAGAAAAGGTAATATGTCGCATGACCAATGGAGAAATAGATAATTTATCATACATTATCACGTACTCGAAGAGATGAGAGCGATAGTTTTTCGCGCCACGGACCATTTTTCCCGCAAGACGTTGAAGTACTCTAAACGGTTACCCAAGTATTATTAATCGGTGGTTCACACATAACCTATCTCAGAAATATCCACAACATTGAGCACGTTCACAGAGCAACTGATGATAGACACACTCCTTACCAGAGTATAGGGCCGATTAAATATCTAGGGAGGTCCTTGGGTCCATATCATGCCGAAATATACTAGCTTGCTTTCTTATGTTATTCTTGAGTGGACTCATTTGTAAACAACACTTTAGTTGCTGCGCGTCTAGTGTAGCTCCGGCCGTCCGGCGCGGCGGGCTGGCAAAGAGCGGTTAGCGCCACGGCACGTTATTACGTTCGCTCGTCTTATTCATAGAAACGCAGCTAAATATTGTTGGATGATATTTCCAACACTACTCTGTACAAGATAATTTAGGTCTAACCGCAGTACACTCTAGTGCACAGAAGATAACTCATATCAAAGATTTGAGCACAAACATTTCTACTAAGTACTAGCCGGTTTTTCTAGCCCTGAATCGCTACTTAGAAAGTCTGCTAAATAAATTACAGCCGAATTATAACAAACAGCATTGCTCATAATAAAAACGATAAATACGGTTTCTTTGAAGCCACGGAGGTCTGCAGGAGAAATTCCGAAATTTGACCTTGAGAGCCCGAGAAACCGCGCCAAGCGAATTATCTCGTAAATAAACACTCCTGTGTATCAGCATAATAGCCTCAGTGAGAAAAACCTCATTGTTTACAATAGTTTGGATATAGTATACTTTAACCTGCAATTAATTGGTTTTGAAAAGATCTGAGATATTTCACAAAATCTTTTTTCGTTCCGTAAAACGGGTCATTCCGACCACTGCACAACGTCTTCAGCGATCCGATTAACTACAGTCAAGGCAAACTCCGAGGGTTAATAGTTGGACGCCGTGAGAAAAGAATTTGCCCCCGCATCTACTTAATTCTGATCACGCCATTTCCAGCGGGTGCATGATACGAGAAAAGAATCACAAGGGCAGGCATTTGTTTCCACACGAACTGACTAGACATTTATACATAAATTATACACTAATTCATATTTTAGCGATTAAAGAACGAGAAAAGCTGAAATTCTCCATTAGTTCCAATGATGAGAACAAATCACTTTTAGAAGGTGATCATCGATGCCAAAGGCATTTCCGGAGCTTACGACTCGCGGAGAAAAATAACTTACGACTAAGGGCATCTATCGAGCGTTGCCAGAATTACTTCGAAGCTGGTGGTGGCTCGAGGTGCCGCGGTGGAGAAAATCCATGTCCACTTACGATTTGGCAGCCAGCTACTTAGCTATGCTCTATCGCTATTTGCTCTCTTTCTCGTTGTGATGATTATCTCATGATCACTTAAAACTTATTAGCGACAAATTTCTTACCTTAAGCTGAACAAACTCGGCTTTAATCCATATAAATTAGGCATACAAGTAACTGCCATGTCTCCCATCCAACAGTCTTGTCATTTTTTCTCTTTTCATTTTTCTCTTGTCATTTTAATTGCGTTCGAAAATTTCCTAAAAAACATTTACTTCCACTCAAAGAGTAGCCATAAAATAGCTATTTGAATTTCGAGATGCCATTATTCTTCATTTTACTACCATTTACGGTAACAAAACCTGGGAGATAAATGTCAGGTTTTAGAGAATGGTCGCAATTGTATTTTATAACTACACCAATGCACTCTAATCAACAAAAAATATTCTGCACGTGTGTTTCATGAGCTTTGGTTCATATTGTGAAATATCGACCAAACGATTCAAAAGGTCAATACATTAAACCGATTAAACACAAAAATGCACTAATGGCAGAAACAACTTATCTAACATTATATTCGCATAACGATTCTCCTGTCATACAATATTCTGGCAAGAGATAAAAAAGGCAACCCTGAATTTCTCAGAACATCAAGCGATACTTTGAATTTTCTAAGCTCTAATGAAGACTTCCCTATCAACCAAAATATGAACATCCATAAAAAGTGAAAACATAACGATCTACAAGACACAACACTAGGAATTACGTTAACTACAGGTTGAAACAGGGGATACTTAGCCTACGGGGTCACATGGAAACAAAGTGAATCGAGAGTTAAGAAACGCTAAGTGACCGAGTAGCGAAAACCAGGTTCAACGAAAAATAGCACTCGTTGTTGTAGAGTGTCTATTAGCATAAGAGCCAACTATGTAGGTAGTATACGTAAATCAATTTACCTCCTCTCTCCGCTCGCAACTTTTATTCCGATCATTACACATGATGTGTGGGGTGAGAGGGCATTTAAATTGCAAGGAGATCATTTGCAATATAGAGGCCGTGACGTATCCACACATTTAGGTGCCCATGTCACATTCTACGAGTTGAAACTCCCATCGCGACGTCACGCCCATCCCATCCCTATCAGCTAGCTATAGAGATATAAGTTTTTGTACTAAGAAATGTTCTCCTTGAATTCACGGAAATTGCAAGATTCGATTTTAAATTGCAAACACGTGTCATGGTTACGTTCTGAGGGACTCTCTTCGCGACAAGAGACGCTGAGAGAGAGAAACATTGGCAGAATAGCAAATCTTTTTCCAATCATGCAAGGGATTCGAGGGATTCATTTTGGTGAATTAATTTGGTCCGAGAGGTTCTTCCGGTTGGCGAGCGCTCGTCTAATCGATCTAATTGTTGTTTCTAGGCTGCAACAATTGTATCGTCACCGTCGGCAGCAGGTGGCGACGGGTTCAAATAGCGCCTTACGAGTCATACGGTTAGAATATTTCGTGACAGGGTTAACTTCCATTGCAAAGTGCAGCTCATTCCAATAACTCTGCTTGCATACGAGGGACGAAGGACTCGTCCGTCGCGAATAAGTATAATAATTATATGATTAAAGTTTATCGACTGCGATGCGATAAGAATGCAATACTTGGTGATCAAAAGCCTATCATAATTATCAATGCCCTGGCATGTCAGCCGATATCTACCAACTAATTTTCCGGCCACTTCAGGAATAGTTACGTCAGAAAATTCAGTTCACGAGCGAGTTTTCGGGTACCATTTTCTGTCAACGGACTTGGAAATATCTTTGACCCTCCCCAAAGGCAACTTTGTGAAGAACACCAATATCAATACATTTAACACAATTTTAAAAAACTAAGTATCTCTGAATGACTCAAAAACAGCTAGAAAATGCAATAGGAGGTATCAAAGGAATAATTTTGCAAAAATTTCAGAACCCCAATTAGGTTGGGTGTCGACACCCTAGTACTAACTCTCAAGAATATTCTGAAACCCTCCAGACCCAAATTCTATGTATGTCACTGCCAGCCATTTCATTTTTCCCATGCATTTTCCGTATATTCATGTTAAAATATTAAAAAATAAAGAGTTCGTGCCCAGGCTAAAAGGATAAGGTATGTACTAAAGGCCTTATAAGGTATCGATCGCGGAGCCAAACACATTTATGAAGAATGACAGAGCGCATACGTAAGAGATTCGTATATATTCACTTGACATCAGCTTATTAAACGTCTTAATACAGCATTGATGCGTTATAATGCATCAAGCCGATATTTTGCCAGTAACAACGTAGAATAGTCGAATTTATTTACAAAAGTTTAAGTACAAAATTCCTAAACGGTAAACACTGATAGAGAAGAATAGTAATGCCTTCCTAATTGCATGTACGAGAATAGGGTAATTTTATAAAATTACAGCGGTATAGGTTTAATTAGAAAGAATAATTGAACCCGTTGGATACACTTCTGATCCAATGTGAACCACTACGCACTCTCTTGGCACTTCCATCCCACTACGTGGGCTCCCAATCCTCACACCACATCACACTTCCAGATTTCTCATGCGCCGAACGCCTGTCATTTATTTTTACGGTGACCTTGATAAGAGCAGAAAAGATGGCCGACTAACTTCGTCAACATCGAAGTTTGTTTTGTGACACAACAGCCAACCCTCTATTACAATGGCCATGTCTAATTTGTACTCCAAAATATCCACTAAGCCTGTGAAAAGGTTTCCGGATATCTTTTCGCAAACCAGTGCCTGGGTAAATGGTAAGTAATTATTGACTTACAAATCGGCTATTGGATCTCTTGTAAAAGCGAAGTAACATCAAGTATCGCTCGAAAATACCTCCATTTATGCCACTACAGTCAAGTCATTACTCTAATTTACCAGTGGCGATAAAGTCCTTTCATGAGCTTCGAGTAACCTTACAATTAATCGGGCATTCTTGCAATGCGAATAATTAGTTTTGATTATGGACATTCGTGAACGATAAATTGTGAATTTAAGGTTTTCCTTGTTGGAGATTAATAGATAGATTGTATCCTGGTATCATTTCACTCTGGCTCTAAATCTTTTTTACTCTTTTTTTAGTGGAATCTCTCAACAATGGGGGTTTATCCCTTTCTCCGCCTCCCACTATCTCCCAGCGAGAAAGTATGCAGATTACCCAGCCAGCTAGTGCACCGACGTCTCCCCTTGCATCGCCCAATTCAGTCACCACTTCATTTAATCTCTCTAGTCCTGGGCAGTCAACATTAGACATTAACTGGCAGGCGTCGAAGCCCACAGTCCGTGAGCGCAATGCTGCTATGTTTAATAATGAGCTCATGTCAGACATTCGTTTCATAGTTGGAAGCTCTGGTAAGTATATACGATAATTTAACTTTTTAAATGATATCGCTTCAATTTCAAGTTCAATAAATGTATGCCTTTGCAGGACATACTCAAACAATACCCGCCCATAAGTATGTGCTGGCGACTGGGAGTTCAGTATTCTATGCTATGTTTTTCGGAAGTTTAGCGGAAAACAAACAGGAAATTGAAGTGCCTGATGTTGAACCGTCAGCATTTCTGACACTGCTTAAGTAAGTGCAATTAATTCAGATATTAATATGGTTGTGTTGACAATACTGCAATTCTTAATTAATTTTATGTATTTGCAGATATTTATACTGTGATGAAATACAGCTGGAAGCAGATACGGTTCTGGCTACATTATATGTAGCAAAGAAATATATTGTACCTCATCTTGCTAAAGCTTGTGTAAATTATTTAGAAACAAGTCTGACAGCAAAAAATGCTTGCTTATTACTCAGTCAATCGAGGCTATTTGAAGAACCAGAATTAATGCAGCGTTGCTGGGAAGTGATCGATGCTCAGGTGAGATAATCCTTAGTTTCTATCTCTTTTTCTTTTCAGGGACAATCGTGATGTGGAGCAATATTAGGAACAGAGAGAGCAGTATTCCTCTGATGAATGCTATATATATATTCTGTGACAAACTTTGAACATCGTTTATGAAGTGTTTAAAGCCCTTCTTTTTGTTTTTAATAGGTATGAAAACACATAGTTATTTATTTCATGTTCCTAACAGCCTAAATCAATGTCATGGCAAGCAAATTGAACCCAACCCCACGTGATTTGTTCCACTTCTGTATCAGAAATAGCGGTCATCATGACCTGTATTACAATTTATTCTTTGGTATAATTTTCATTCATCATCCATCGGACTAGTCCTCATTGCTCCCTCTGTGTATTCCTCAGTGAGAAGTAGTAACAGTTTGATCTGAATTACTGTACAAAATTACATATCTTTGACCTATAGCAAAAGTCCAAGGACTGTACCAATTATCAACTTTTTTTCTCCTTGCAGGCTGAAATGGCCTTAAAATCTGAGGGTTTTGTGGACATTGACTCGCATACACTTGAGTGTGTTCTGTCACGGGAAACTCTCAATTGCAAGGAAACCCACTTGTTTGAAGCTGCCTTGGGTTGGGCAGCTGCAGAGTGTGCCCGTCGTGATGTCGAGCCAACTCCTCAAAATAAACGCACTGCGCTGGGACGTGCCCTCTATTTGGTTCGGATACCCACCATGAGCCTTGAAGACTTTGCAAACTGTGCTGCTCAGGTGGGGATCCTCACCCATAAGGAAACCATTGATATTTTTTTGCACTTCACCGCTCATGTTAAGCCCACACTCAACTATCCAACCAAGCCACGCACAGGTCTAAAACCACAGGTGAGTCTCCCCACTCAATGCACACATTTTACAGACAACAAACACTACCCCAAACTTAGGGATTAAGACTATTCTGCTAATTGGTAATTTAGCTACCATAAGGTTGGCATCTCTGAAACATAAAAATAACCATGTGAGTGAAATGATAAAATTTGATTATACTTCAATGTTAAACTGCTATTGCCCAGAGTATAACATGATTAAAGATGGAAAGGGCTAAGTGTGTTTACATTCTCTATTGTATTCTTTTTGCAATGTTTTCACTTCATTCCTATTAATTTTTCTTACGTTAGCAGGGCAACGAGGTAACAAGGCACTTGAGTGCTCCTCCCAAATATACGTTCCTAGGCTATATGTTACCTTATAAATATTAAACTTAGTGTTCCTATTGCATTTAGCTCAACAACCATTTAATTTCAAACTTAACAATGTTTCTTTAATTCACTCTTTCAGATATGTCACAGATTTCAGTCCTGTGCCTACCGGAGTAATCAGTGGCGCTACCGTGGACGATGTGATAGTATTCAATTTAGTGTTGATAAACGCATTTTTGTGGTGGGTTTTGGCTTGTATGGTTCTTCTAGTGGTGCTGCAGATTACAATGTTCGAATTGAATTGAAACGACTGGGCCGAATATTGGCCGAGAACGACACTAAGTTCTTTTCTGATGGTTCAAGTAATACGTTCCATGTGTATTTTGAGCACCCTATTCAAATTGAACCAGAGTCATTTTACACAGCGTCTGCTGTGCTTGATGGCGGTGAGCTCAGCTACTTTGGTCAGGAAGGAATGAGTGAAGTCGCAGTGGGTTGTGTTACATTCCAGTTTCAGTGCTCATCGGAGAGCACCAATGGAACTGGTGTCCAAGGCGGTCAAATCCCAGAGTTAATATTCTATGGACCTTCGCCTACCATCACAGAGGAACAATAACATTATTTAATTGTCAAAGTGAACTTATGCCTCTCTCACAAAGTGATAATTACTCTGCACACGAATTGAAATATTAATCATAGTGAAAATAGAAATTATCATCCTAAAGCCTCTTCCAATAGTTTTCACATTCTCTTATAGCTCGACAGCGTGGTTTGGATGTCAAGCCAAATACCATGCTGATTCGAGAGCCAAACTAAACAGTGTAATATTCAATAAATTTAGAAATGTGTAATTTAATGTCCTTTTATGGTTTCACAGCTCTTAATTCAGATGGAGTGCTGTATCTACCACTTATCCACGTCCAGACAACACAAATGCCTATGCTTAGCTATGATGGAAGAGGCACAAGAGACAGGAATTTCTGAAATACTAAGTGTATACAGTCCAAAAATCATGTTATGGGAACAAGGCAAACCTAACTTAAGTGGAAAAGTATTTTTTCAAGGAGATTAACGATATGAAAATTTGGTATGCTACTATGCCTTGGCATAAGACAGCATTCTGACTCGACTCCAAAGTTGATTCACTTAGTGTAATCTCAACAAGCAGATAAAACTTGTTAAATTAAGTAGATATTGAAAGTAATTTCATTACCACTTCCATTGTTGCATGTCATTTTCACTTAGTGGACACATTTTGCAAAATACTTCAATGATGTATCATTATCATTTCTTCAGAATTCTTTACTTCATTGTGTAATGAAGAATGCTAAAATGAGGGCTTCAAAATATATTTCGCCACTACACTCTTAAGATTCAAGTAATTATTTAGAGGGAAATGAAAAAGGTAACCAGTAAGTAACTAATTTAATGTCCAAACAAGTTAAAATTATGTTTATAGCATCCTAGAGGGTTAAAATGATTAAATTAATAAACATGATCAGTACAATTGTTATAAAGTAAAAGAGATGGTAACTAACACAGTGACTCTACAAGTTTACTGATTACATTACGATATGTACTGATCATTTGTTTTTGAAAAACAATGGGTGATATTTTTTTGAAGCCCAAACTGACAAATCCTGTACATAATACCAAAACCAAAATGGATTATATTCCCTGTATGAAAGACAACACCAATATTGAGCAGACATGATGTTAGAGATAAATCATAGTCTAAATTTTGTAAGTAAAAATGTTTGCTGAAAGCACTCCCTACTCAAAAGTCTAAATGCAGCTAAAGTTATATTTTGATCTATGAAGTTGACTTATTCAATTTTCTTCATTATTTAAAATTGTACATACATATATATATTATGCATGTGAACGTGTTGAAAGTTTGCGAAATAAAAAACTTTGTATAGAAATGATAATCTTCATGTCTTTAATTATCCCCAGTTAAGAAAACTGAACAATGAAACTTCCAGGAGCACCCCAGGGATAACACAGGACAACATCAGAGGAATGATGGGAAAGAATACAGAGGCAACAAGAACTTGAGGAAAATAAACTGTTAACAACATCAATACGAGTAAGCTTACTTTCGGAATGCTGATTAAATTTGCATTCTCAGCTAGGTAAAACAATATTTTAAGAGTCCCTGAGAGACAAAATGATATTGATGCCAAATTTGATCCATTAAAACAACTTCTGAGCAGTCTTAACTCTTAACCGGTGACCGGCAGTCTGACAGACCTCTGCAATTTTTAAATTATGAATACTTTCAAACAGCTATTGTCAAATCGTCTGTAATTCTTGTTACATACCTTCTTTTTTAGTCTAATAAGGATGTAACATCCTCAAAATTTCGTAAATTTATCCTGGATTTCTGTAAAATGGTCATTGAATTTAATGAGAGGTCTGTGAGACCTCACGTCATTAAATTGGAAAATCACTAGTCGCAATGTTGGTGGATATGATTCCGAAAGAAGTTGAAAAGAAAACCATATGCGACTGTACAAGTATAAGAAAAATATTTCCTTGTTTGTACCATTTGATAGTCACGCAATGCACATAATTTATTTATAGCTTTTGGAAAATACCTTCGGTAAGATAGAATGGTTACTCAAGATGATGCTCTCAAAGTTAAAAGAAATCCTGCTTTTTTTCGAAATTTCACATTCCTAGCCCTGTAAATGTCAAACATGTATGAAATTTCGATAACAATTATAGCAAAACCACAGTTTTTTGCATTGTTTTTGTGTCAATATGCCTGTGCTCCTTGTAAGCAATATGTCGGTAACGTATGTTGGGATAATGACTTAGAATCCCTAAATAGTGCATGCCTACGCCTCGCTTGCGCTATTCATTAGTGCCCTTGTTAGGTTCATCTACCTCTTGTTTAGTCTTACATTAAAACAATGATTAGTACAACAAATAGTGCATCAAAACCACATATTTTACTGTCGAAAGAAATGGAAAAGGGCCAAGGAAAAACCAGGAGTAAAACGTCGCACTGCCACTACCATTACATCCAGGTTTGTGAAAAACATTTTTCGACTATCTTTGTCGACTAGTTTTATACCACAATAACTTGGAAAACCCTTCCAGCCCCTGTTTATTGCCCGTGTGATATCAATGCATACTTGTACTCAGCATCCTCCTGCCTGACGGTCATCTGACACAAGGACAAATGCTGGACATGTGTGGAGGGGAATTTCGTGAAAATCCAAAGCATGGAGGGTAGAAAATCCTCCTCTCATCTCACAAGTCTCAGTTTTGATAATCAAGCAGAAAGCATGACCTGATACAAAACTGACTCGGTTGCTCCCATTTCCAATTTATTGCACTGTCTAATGAAGAACTCCCAATGCTGCTATTCATTGGATACCGCAACGTACATTGATTAAATGTCAATTGCCTTCAGGGGTCATTGTCGCTTCAAAATATACATCTCCAACAAGCAAGCAAAGTACAGTTTGAAAATGATGTGCATGATTGACGATAAAAACAGTTATCTGTATAATGCATATTTATAATCAGTAAAAGACACTGATGTGTTAGGTTTGTCAGAGGAAGACCAAAAGTCGTCCAAGCCAACTCAATCTGTTCTTCCTATCTCTGAGCCAATCATGGGGTCCCATAGGAACATCACATCGGATAATTTGTTCACATCCATTGAGCTGGTAGAAAAGTTGAAAAGGAAAGGACTGACGTATATACATTGGCACAATCAGAAAAAATAATAGAGAAATACCTAGTGAGTTCGGGCCATCTAAAGGGCATATAGTGGGCTCTTCATTGTACGGATTCTCAGCTAACATGACTCTAGTTTCCCATGCTCCCAAGAGAAATAGGGCCATTTGTTTGATTTCCTCAATGCACCAGAGGGAGAGCAACGACATCGAGTCAAGGAAACCAGAAGTGATTGCATTTCATAATGCGACCAAGAGTGACGCAGATACATTGGATAAAATTCAGCTACTAGATCCAGCCAAAGGACAAGGAGGTGGCCAATGGCAGTGTTTTCAGACTCTTAGATATTTCCTTTGTCAACTCGTTTGTGCTTTGGCAGTCTGCGAAAGACAAAAAAGATATGATAAGGTTTGATTTTATAAAATCGGTAGCTGCAGAGCTAGTAAGGCCCCACTTGGGGGAAGAAGACAGAAGGGGAATGTCCAATCCTAGACTTTCAAGACAGTTATGAATAAGTATCGGACAGATTCTCCACTTACCATTGGAACAGGCAGAAGAGGTTGAAAACCTAGAGAAGCCGACTACATGTGCCCTTCATAAAAAGCAAAAAACTTCTTTCTTGTGTTTCAAATGCAAAAACCCTGTGAGCTCAGAATGCACAAAAAAATTGTATAGACTGTGCCAATATGGAGGTCTGAGGGCTTTTTCGAAAAAAATCCTAATTTTGATCAATTGCAGCTTCCATCCAAAAAAGTATTAAATGAAATATTTTCATACATGTATTATTATTGTACATTACTAATTAAGTATTTAAGACCTTATTTTCAACTCCATAAAAACATTAATCATTTACGACTTTAATAATAAATTGTTTTTCATTCAATTTTTTTACCCTGTTTCAAATAATAATTTATTCTGAAAGAATGGTTAGTGTAGGTGATATAGAAAATTATAAATGAGTTGGAGACACAGTGCTGAGAGGCATAAAATTGAAACCATACAATAAAAATATTGTAACAACAGTTTATTAATATTAAATAAATTGCAGTCTCCCATACCACACGTCACTGGTTAATGGTTGATAACTAGTGGGAAAAAGGACCAAGCCAATCCTGGATGGACTGAGGGCTAATGAGTAAACATACATTACAAATTAAAGCATTTCCTTACTCATCCATATTTCCTGATATTAAATTAAAACCAAATCCCTTTGGATACTGGCATTGCTTATCATGAACTGAAATGACCCAGCGCTGTCAAATCTGGATGTCTCCTCAATCCCTCCAATAAGTAGTATGGGATATTGGTATAAATAGCGTCATGAAAAATGGAGACTATTGCATGGGAATTTGGAAATTAAATAAGAAAAAACCTCAATAGATACAACTTCCAAAAGAATTCATCAGAAAGTATTTTCAAAATGAATTTATTTGTTCTTAACCTTAAATGACCTACTTTAATGAGTTAATAATTAAGAAAATAAATGCAGCAATGTTAATCACAATGGATCTTGATATTTAAGTCATCCTAATCACTTTCAAATGGAAAAGTCCGACAGTAAATGATTTGGCACATCACTAACATTTAATTACAACCCCTGAGGCAGTATTAATATGTAATTAAGCCCTTTCACAATTTGCTTACATTGGTGTATCATTCACACACCATCTAATTCAACCTATTAAAGTATCAACAGAGCAATCATGATTTTTTTTGGGATGAAAGGGAACCATTCACAAACAAGTTCACAGTGCTTAGTACAAAGGTGCCATCAAACATGTTAAATGACATTAGTCCACATTCCAAACGCATTTCCTTCTGGAACTGATTCAACAGTTGCCCCTATAATGCTTACATGAAAGATGCTGGTTTAGAAGTTCATAAACATAACCAAATCATTCCGCCAAACATACCAATCACCAAAATTAGTACATAAAGAAATCAGCACCAAAGAGTATTGCGTAAATGTAGCTGATGAAAATACATGGCCTGTATTTAATTTAGGGTGTGATAAAAATACGGCACAACTAAAATATCAATACTCCTGTAAGGTCAGGGATAAACATTTTTCATTTAATCTTTATTAAGCTCAAATACTCACCCATCGCTGGAATGTTGATACATAAAGCCTGAGACAACCTGAGGTAAGTCCTTCCCAGCTCATACACGCAGATTTGAAGCACATCACTGAAATCAATCAACATATCTGCGAAACAGTCAAGGGAGAGAACAAACATACCCAATTGCAACATATTACAACACTAATGGACATAATACCAACTGTAGGCAATGCAACAAAACTACAACAGACACCTAAAATAGAATATGAAAAAAATCATTAGAATATTGTCTAATGATTGACATTTTTCATTGTCCGTGATATGTAAATATTTGATAAAAAAGAGATAATTTGACTTTCAAGTCATTTATGATCATTGATGCAATTCTGGTAGCAGAGTATTGAGACATAGATGGTGACCAAATCCAGGGCAACCACCCCTTCTTGCATAGCAAAAAAAGCTAGCAATCACTACCTCCTAGGAACATTAAGGCATTCTCCTTGAATTTACCTTGATTTGGTAATTTCCTGGATTTTACTAAGGCAAAAAATACTTGCTCGGCATATTTGCAATTTCATGAACCTGATACAGCATTAAGTTCTTGACAGAACCACAGGAGACGACATATCAGAGTTGTAACTATCACGATATAGTTATGATAAATATTACTAACATCAACCTACAGTATGTTACCATGAAGTTTTGTAATTCCATTACTATTGGTTCAATAAAGATAAAACCAACTCAACATATCTTGAAATGTAAGGTTTATTAATAACTACAATTTAGAGCTCATCCTTAAAGAAATATGGCGAAATAAACGATTATATCTTATATTAGGTTTACCCGAAAACTCCTATTCACTTGGGTAAGTTGGGGCATCAAATTACTTTTCAGCACATGTTCAATCATTAGTATTTACCCAAAAACATCGCACTAACTTTTAAATTGGAAATATTGCAAGATACACATCCAAAATGTATCATAATCATCAAAATACGAGTTATGTATGGTTTTGATTAGGCCAGCCATTTTTTTGGATTAGTAGAAGTCTTCGGTAAGGTATATCTGAGTAACCCATCCCCCGAGAGAAAAGTCATGTGACTTGTAACTTGTAGCTCTGAGGAACAGGCCCCTGGCCATAAAGAAGCTGTGTGCCAAAGTAATGATTAACAAAAATTTTTTCCACATTATTCCAAGCATTTATTCATCTTTCGGATCAAGTACCAAACACCAGAATATATTCAGTACTAGTGAATTGGAAGATACATAGAAAACACTCAATGGTGTGGAAGGATTTCGTTTAAGTCAGCAAATAAATTACATCTTTTGACATCCCAAAATTGCCAACCCAAATTCATTTATAGTCAATTAAAAGCAATGAAAAGGTTGAAGCTCAAGCAAATGTAAACGGATTTCGAATTTTTAATTATAACAGCCCCAATATTATAACAGAAACAATAATTGCACTTTTCCACAAGATATTTCAATGCGTACTACGTGTTTCAGCTCACAGAGCCATCATCAGGTACAAGAAATAGTCAGTAGAGGGCACATCACATTTATACATTTGACATGTTTGAGGAGGGGAACAGGGATAAGGTGGGGAAAGTGGCAGGTAAATGGAAAAAAACCAAAGGTAGAAGGGGGAATCCATTTAATCCTGGGGGAATAAAGGAACGGGGAAGACCCAAGGGAAACGGAAAGGCACAAAGGGGGAAATTTGTTTTTTCCTGACGTTTCCTTGGTTTTTTTTCCTTGGTTTACCTGCCACTTTCCTCTCCTTATTTCTCTTCCACGACCCTCAAACCTGTCAAATGCATGAATGTGATGTTCCCTCTACCAAATATGTCTTGCACCTGATGATGGCTCTGTGAGCTGAAAAGCGTAGTACGCATTAAAATATCTAGTGGAAAAGTGCAATTATTGTTGTTTCTGTTATAATATGACGAACTTCCACGATATCTCACCTGAATCTGTTGAAATTGCTCGGAATGCTAGCATAGCATATCAGGCCAAACTATATCTTGATTTGTCAGAGAAATACTATAGAGTAGAATGAAATATCGTCTTCAACCAGAAATGCCTCAACTTGGACCTTACTCCCAAGTACGTGAACTTTACCACCAAGTCCTCATCAATAGCAGCTCGTCATGCAGTGATTTCCGCTAAAAAAGACCTGGATCCAATGGGAGCTGAGAGACTGATACAGCAAGAGAGATGCCTACCTTCACTACCTTTTCCACCTCCATTCGGAACTATGTATCATCGGCCCTACATTTCATTCATTCGTGCTCTCTCTACAGCCGTGTCGAATCTGTGGTAAGTGACGTCTCCTCCAAGAAAAGTTACATTATAAACAAAAAGCTCTGTTATTTGCAGTGTGAACGAGAGAACGCATCTAATTCTCCCAATTGTGATTTCAAGTTGCATCCAAAAGTGATCAACCGATCTGATTCCTCCTTTATCAACTCTGAAATTGAACTCCTGCAAAAAGTTTCGAAGCTGGCCCCCACTCATCCCCAGACACAACGCTCTTTCAAATCTTTAACAGTGGACTGTGAAGTCGTCCTAAGTGGTGAACATGCAGGCATTAAACAAAGCTGTGCAGATATTATTACCTCCCAGACTTGACTTGACAACCCAGAAATGTCTCGCCACATGAGAGTGAACCTACACAACAACAACGTGTTAAGATCCATCAAACAGAAGATAGTTAAAGAAGATCTGATCATCCCAAAGCAGATAAAGGGAACAGTGTAATAATCTTAAACAAGTTATCGTATGTTGACAAATGCGATGATGTGTTGAAAGATACCTCCTTTGTGATTCTCCCTAGTGACCCAACCGCTAGATTCCAAAAAAGTGTAAAAACAACCTTATCTGCCTCCTCTAATATGTTCCGAGAAAGTGAGAAAAGGAAACTACAACAAATGAATCCTTTACCTCCTATTTTCTGGTCCACCAAAAAATTCATAAAGATGGAACACCTTTTCGCCTAGAGGTACCTTGCATAGGCTCAACATCGTATGAATTAACCTCCAAACTGAATACCATTTTTAGACAATTTTCTGGTTTTTCAGCCAAATACGGCATTAAGAATTCCATCAATTTATCGTGTAACCTTCACCATCTCTCTTAAACCCCCAACTCCAAGCTAGTGTGTTTTGATGTGAAAAATTTATTTACTTCTGTGCCCATTCAAAAAACTTTGTCAACCACCAACCTGATGGACTCCAATGTTGACGCTGTGTTGGCCAAAGAACTTCAAAGAAAGAAAAGACGCTGTGTTGGCCAAAGAACTACTCATGGAACTGTGTGCCAATCAAAATTATTTTCAACTCGACAATAACTTTTCTATCACCAAACAGATGACCTCGTGATGGAATTGCCCCCTCTTAGCATTATTAGCTGAAATATTTATGGACAATTTGGAATCCCAATTATTTAATTCCGAACATCCCATCTTAGCCAACATAATCTATTGGTACCGCTACGTAGACGACATCATCTGCTGCTGCACAGGGAGTGTTCAATAATTAGACTGCTTTCTCAATCTTTTGAACACCCAACACCCCAAAATTAAATTCACCATGGAAATGGAATCCAAAAGAGTTGAACTTTCTTTATCTTACTACATATATCCATCACAGATGATAAACATGAATTTGATGTATACAGGAAACCATGTTACAACGACGTGATTATCCCAGCTGACTCATGCCACCCAATTGCCCAAAAACTGTCAGCATTCCACTCAATGCTACACAGACTTGTAAATTTACCCTTAAAAGTGACTAATTTCAACCATGAGCTTGACACCATAAAACAAACAGCAGTATCTAATGGCTACAGCCTAAACACAGTAACCAAATGCTTAAAGAAAAGATTAAAAGCCAAAGATATTTCACAGCTACCTTCCCTTACCCCCATCCCCATACAGGAAAAGCCTAAGAAGTGGTGCTGATTTTTATTTGTGGGTGACCTTTCCAATAAGCTCGCTCAGAAATTTCTCCGAAAAAAACTTAATGTAACACTTTTCATCATCAGACAACCCTGCTACTCTTGGAAAAATCCTGTGCCCTGGTAAAGATAAAATAGAACCTCTCCTTTAATCCGACATATATATCTAAAGTGAAATGTGGCTCATGTGATATGTGTTACATAAGCCAGACCGGTAGAAGTTTCAATTCCAGGATAAAATAACATGAAAGGTGTTGGAAAACTGGTGATGAAACATCACTTCTAGCTAAACACCTCCTACAAACTTCTCATTCCTGTGAATTCCATCCCGAAATTCTCCACTTTGAAAATAAAGGCACAATATAAGACATATTGGAACAATTTGAAATTATACAATCAGATGTGAATGTTCTCTTAAATGAACAAATTTTAGTGAACCACTCTCCTCTCCTCAAGATACCCTTCTCGAAAGCAAACAGTCAAACTCCCACTCCACCCTCCACTGTTTTATCCCATCCACCCACCCCTTCCCTCCACCCTTGAGTCTTGTGTTGACCACCTTCCGCCAGGAATCCCTTCCTTGAGCCCCATTCTATGATTACACTCCCTTCCCAGTTAACCCTTCCGGGGGCTTCCCTCTCCTCCCCCCCTTCTCCTTTCCTTGGTACCGGCAACCTCCCACCTTTCCCTTTCTAATGACCAGGCTTACTTTCCTCTCCCCTCAATTACCCCTCGTCTTTTTCTTCCCCCTTTTTGCCTTTTCGTTTCCCTTGGTCTTCCCCATTCCTTCATTCCCCCAGGAGTTACAGGATTCTCCCTCCTAACTTTGGTTTTCCTGATGTTTCCTTGTTTTTTTTCCGTTTACCTGCCACTTCCTCCATCTTATTTCTGTTCCCGACACCCCCCCTCCTCAAACATGTCAAATGTATAAATGTGATGTGTCTTGTACCTGAAGATGGCTCAGTGACCTGAAACGTGTCGTACACATTAAAATACCCTGTGGAAAAGTGCAATTCTTGTTTCTGTTATAATATGACGAGCGTCCACCATACCTTGCCTGAATCTATTGAAATTAAACAGTCCAAATCTTTGGAGTTTAAAGTGAAATTAACTTCAAATAAAAAGTTTTACAAAGAAAATACATTGATCTTAACGAATCTGAAAGTTTCAAACCAAGTAAATAAAACATTAAAAGTTGAGGACCTCTTTTCAGGAAATTAAAATTGAAGCAGGCAGGGCAAAAACATGGAAAATTGACAATGTATGTGTGTGTGAAAATGTGACAACCAATAGTAAAAAAATACAATGAAATAGCTAGAGGTCACAGGTTTAATAAAACTGAAGAAATATTTAAGCTGATGATATTTTTTACGGAATCGATCAAGTAACAGGGCATATGGAGCAAAAATTCAAAGGTAGGAAGATTTTTATGAAGATCCAAATGGTCTGTAATTTGGATTATTGGAATCCTAGAAATAGCACAACCCCTGGAAAAGAGACTCTCACAAGTGCAATGATAAAAATAGTTACAAATAATAGTGCCCTATACAGCAGTAGAATATGAACACCTTACAAATAGTGATGGAGAAAATCCAAAATTCATTGAATTCAAATCCCGAATTCGAATCTCCAATTTTTGTCGAATCACAAATACAGAATCTCGAATCCAAATCCTGCTTTCCCATAATTATATTCATGCTGAATGAAATAACTTAATAATCTTCCACAGATTCATTTACTGGCACAATGCGTTTCACACACTGGCATAATCAGGTGCAGCATTCTTCAGTTAGAGTCATAGACATAGAGCCCTAGACCAAAGGGAAGGGGGGATCCCCTCCCACTCCACTCATCCTTTCCCTCCCTTCACCCCACTCTTCCCAACGCATCCTTCTAGAGCTATGTATCTACGACTCTTAACCGAAGAATGCTGCACACAGTTATGTCACACTGTGGTGAAACGCATCGTGCCAGGGAATAATTCTGTGGAAGACTACCAAGTGTTTTCTATTCATATTTCAGAATACAGACAACTCCCACCAAGTAAAGCCTAATAAAGTTAAATTTATTATTTATGTTTCCTAGTTCCATATCATCACTAATATATAAATAAATAATAATACATACATACATACATACCAATTACGCCGTTCCCTTCCAGGGTAGGCACAGTCAGAAAGTTTAGCCTAACTCTACTTCAATAATTTCCTCCATACTGACCTATCCCTGCAAATCTCTTTTGCCTCATTTACCCCCATACACTGCTTCATACATGCCCTCCTGTTTTTAAGACTCCTAATATTCCTCCTCCTAAGAATAAGAACAGGGCATAAAGCAAGGATGCGTTATGTCACAATAGCTGTTTAATGTATTTATGGGTAAATGTGTCAGAGATGCATGTAGTGAAAACAACTGTGCTCTGATTTGAAATGTAAATGTGCGAGTTGAACTATATGTGGATGTTGCTGTTTTGACCTCAGAGAGCCTACAGGGATTAAAAAAGCTTCTAGATAAGTTTTGTGAATCAACGGAGAGAATGCAACCGAGGGTAAATGCATGCAAGACTAAAGTAGTAGTTTTTGATAAGGAGAATGGAGAGAATAACTGTATGATGAGGGCGAATGGTGAAGTAATTGAACAAGTGGATGATTTTGTGTACTTGGTAAGATCTTTGCGAAAGATGGACGGATAGATGAGGAGATAAAGAGATGTCAGAATGCTGGAAGGAAAGTGGTAGGTAGCATGTGGTGCATATCAAGGAATGAGTGCCTGTCTAAGGAAGCAAAAATCGCCATGTACATAAGTGTGCTTCTCCCCACTTTGTTGTATGGTAGTGAAACATGGGAGGATAGACCATGCCAGGATATACATAAGAGATAGACATAGCCAGAATATGCCAGGATAGACATAAGAGATAGACATAGCCAGAACATGCCAGGATAGACATAAGAGTAGAATAAACGCCGTGGGCATGAGTTATTAGAGGAGTGTTTTCGGCAAAAGTAGGATGAATAGGGTCAGGAATGAATGGGTAATAGATAAATGTGGGATAGATGCTCCAGTAATGGACATATATGAAAGGAGTGTGCTTCGTTGGTTTGACCATGTTGAGAAAATGGATGAGAGTTGAATAACGAAACAGATCGAGAAACAGGCCAGAAACAGGCCGAGAAAGTTGTGGTTGAATGTGGTTGAGGAAATTCTAAGGAGGAGGAATGTTAGGAGTATTAAAAACAGGAAGGCGAGTATTAAGCAGTGTATGGGGGTAAAGGAAGCAAAAGGGGTTTGCAAGGATAGGTCAGTATTGAGGACATTATTGAAGCAGAGTTAGTATACAAGTACGTATTTAGGAGCGAAACTTTGTGACTGTGCCTACGGTAGGAAATGGCGTGATTGGTATGATTGCACGTAACATTTTTACAAAAAAATTCAAATCCATTTTCACATTTTCTTGCAAATTTATGAGCCCGTGTGCTGTTATAGGTTTTCCCTTGATCTAAAATCTAATTACTTAGCTAAAAAAGCAATGAGACTGAACAGTAATTCATTTCATAGTTCAGTTTATAACTTTCCCAGTAAGGAAAGAAGAAAGATATTTAAGTGAACACAACTGCATTTCTTACATTTTCTTGTTATGATTCCAGTTAATGTCATTCTAACATTCGTATTTCGAGCATAATGACCTTTTCGTGAAGATAAGAGAGAACTCTCTCTCTTTTTTCAACATTTGGACTACAGAATATCTATTTCACTATCATAGCATATTTTAATTTCATCCATATTTATATTTAATGGGTGATTAAAACCTTATAACTCCTTAGTCAATCTTTAAAAAGGACCACCTGAATTTTCCTTACATTTGCAGTGCTAAACCATGGCGTGATGAAGAAACAAAGACTATTTTGAATAAATTTCACAGTGTAATAAAAGTGATGTTTTACAATGCGTTCTATGCTAGGTGTATATTTTTCTGCAGCTCAAAACTTCGTTTTTCAAGAACAAAAAGAAATACTTTCATCCGTCGGAGGTGCAAATAATAACAACATGAGGATCTTGTTGGCATACAAATTGGTACATAAGATTATGAAGGTGGTGTTGCCCATGCGCCGTGTGGCAATTTTTAGACGACACTTGACGTGACTAATATCTATAACAATCTCCCCTGACACGCACATTTTATACTGTAATGAATGTTCACCCAAATAGAAGTACAACGTCATCGACATGATAAATTTCGAGGTGAGATATCGAAAGAATTTATGATAGGCGACGAAGAATTTTCAGCGACGTAGCACGTATGCTACGTGCACAACCGGATACGAATTTGATCGAATCTTTGTGCTAAGGATTCCATCGAATCTCAGATTCGAAAAAATTCGACCCAATGCAGGCCACATCACTACTTATAGCTCATTTTAAGAAAGACTTGCAGAGTAAAATGTGAACAAGGGAATTTTTATGTGATATTTCATGAATTGGCAATATTGGATTTCACCCAGTTGTATTTGGGTTTTAATGGTTTTAGACTTGACCTTTGACAGTGGAAAATCTTAAGAGATCATTTAACATATTGAAAATCACAAAATCTACCATAGATCAATGAGACAAAGTATACTGAGTAGTCTAGCTTTACTTACAATGGAATACGAAAACGCTTTAAAAATGGATTTGACCATTGCGATAAATGAATTCCGAAATGCTAAGGCTAGGAAGAGAGAGAATGGTTTTCAGGTTTTTATAGCATTTATACATTATCTAAATTTACCATTTTTGGGTTTTGTGTGAGGCACAGAGTAATTTTTTATTTAAAACTCAATGTTTCATACTTCCCACCAAGAACATTGTCAGGAGATTGAATAATTCAGTTTTGTCTACATTATTATTGTTTGTATTCATGTCATTTAGAATTCAGTTGTAAATAGTAAGCCATTTCACTAAAGTTAATGCCAATGATTCAGTGCTTCTTCTCAGAGATATCACCCAGAAAGGGTTACAAAGTCAAGTACCGAAGCTAGCCGAATTATGCTCGAATAACACCTTTCACAGTTACAATGGGGAGATTTATGCTCTCAAGTTTACAGAGCGGTATTGGGCTCTCCTCTCTCTTCAGTCATAGCAAATCTATACACGGAGAAATGTGAAATGGGTGCTATGGCACCCAGCAAATTGAAAACTATAAGTTGGCTTTCTTCTGGAGACAATACATTTGCCATTTGGCCACACGGGAAAGACTCAAATGAAAAATAAAATCCCAGAACACCTTAACAGCATTCATGAAAACATGTTCACCAAGGAAATCTAAGAAGATAGCTTCTCACCAATCCTTGGTGCATTAGTCAGAAGGCAAGACCCCCGCCTGGGATATTCAGTTTTTTGAGAAAAGAAAACCACAGACTGGTATTTAAATGTGGCTTCACATCTTCACCCTCATCAGAAGTCCCATGTAATCAAGACATTGAAGCTCAAGCATTACTGGATGAAGTAGCATTAAAAAGGAAATGGCATTCCTCCTTTCAATTTTAAAAGAAAATGAATGCTCAACTTTATTCATAAGGAGATTTTTAAAATGTAAAAAGAGGAGACAAGGCCCAGAAGGATGAGATCAAGCCATGAGCATTTGCAATTCTCCCTTACATTTCTTGAACAATGGATCAATTTGCTCACACCTTAAAAAACACAAACATTTACACCAGATTTGGCAAAATGTAGAAAATTGATGGTTTTCCCAGCAAATATTTATGTACACAGCCCTTGAATTTTTTATGTACAGTTCTTTTTTTGTTTATCAACAATGGTCAGAATTTAACAAATAGAGAATCCAAATAAAACCTAATTTTTGACGATGTTCTCAGAAAGAATAATGGAGCGTTGAGTTGGGAATAACAAAAAAATTACTCTATGCAGAAAAGCCCGGAAATGGTTGATACCAGAAGAGGTAAGGACGGCAATGAATGAAGGGTCTAAAGCCGTGGTTCCCAAAGTGGGTGCTACCGCCCCCTGGAGGGCAGTGCTTTTGTCTTACAGGGGCTGCGCTGGAGTCAGGGCCCATACTGAATATACATGTCCGGGGATGAGTAAACTATCACTCTGTTGGATTTGAAATAAACAATTGTTTTAGCTTTATTTTTATAAACATCTTGCTTTGTTCACGTAGCCCATTACTTTGCTCACACTTAGCTTATGGTTGGGGGCGCAGGGTAATGGTTTATGGAAAAAAGAGAGCAGTAAGTTTGGATTACACTGGTCTAGAGTACCCAGCATTACCTAGCTGGAGACAAGGAAGTTGCAGTTCAATGCCACCCTTCAACAGACACTTGAAGTGGCAACATCGTCTAACGCACGCATCATCATGTGGCTACTGCACGTGGCATCCAAGTTAAGACAGGAATTGGACCAAAACTCATCTCCACCTCGGCAGAATTTGAACCCAGGCAAGCCCTTGGAATGGATATGGCAAGCCTCTACCCACCACACCAAGCTGCTGGTGATCCCTTCCCAGCATTGCCTTAACTAGACAAGAGGCTACATATCACTCCATGAGTAGCTGAACTCATTGACTTTGGCACAAGATAAAATATGTCACATTCCTGGACACAAAGACTTTCACAATCATCATTGATTCAAGCAGATACCATGATAAACAAATGGAAATCCAAAATATATTCACAGAGGTAGCATTTATAAACACAACTTCGTTACAGAAGCTGAAATTGGGGTATGGTGTATTAAAGAGAGACACTACCATTTGACACTTCAAATAAGTAGGAGATCTAAGCGGGATATAAAAATTAATCCAATACATATACATTGGGAGATATCATGCAATTACCTCTTAGACTAAGAATTAACTACACACAGATTTGTTGTAATTTAACCGCACCAAAAACACCCATTCACATTACAAAAAATCACTACCTGAAGGTAGGTCTGCTTAAGCACTTTCAAGCTGTTTCAACAGTTGTATTCCTTTAGTCAATGTTCTCCTTTACAGCAAGCCCTTTCGCAAATTCTTTCTTTTGTCACTTATGTGAAAAATATAATTTAAATTAATTCAAATAAAATTGATTTAAATATAAAATAAATACACTGAATGAGCAAAAGAGATGGTAAGAGGAGAAAAATGGTATAGACACATGAAAAGGTCAGGACTAAATATAATATGAGGCAATCAGATAATCCATTCACTAGTGAGTACTTTGGTAGAGCAGTAATGAGTAAGCAACAATATTGATGGATACACAGAGCAGCCTATGATATACAGTATGTTTCATGACAACCATTTCACAATCAACTACATGGAAAATTCTTCCAGCGAACACATTTATTTCATTAATGATCTGGTATTTTCCCGGTGCATGACGAATGCTTATTCTTCTTAGGCTTTCCACCAGGTACGAAGTGACTGGGCACGGAAAGCCTGAGACACACCTGACCCAGAGGAAAGCCTCAGAAGAATTTCAACATTTATCTCAAATCAAACTACACCCGAAAAGGGTTTGTAGAAGTTTTAAAGGGTGAATCCTAGGCAATCTTACAGATCTGTCGACTCAGGACAAGATGACCTTGGAGTAGAACTGGATGAAAGGGCTCATCATTAGACCTCGGCAGTTGACGAAGACAAACATCTGGCAGTAGGCAAGGAGGAGTATATGCCATAGTGAAGACACCACGATTGATGCCCGTGCCAAAATTGGGTGAAAGCGTGTCCTTCACGTGATTGTGGGAGGTTCCATAGCAGTTGCACAATATTGCCAGTCCCACAAAATTGTACACATATTATAAACAAGAGCACCAAAAGCCAATGCCATACATGACACATTAAAGCTACCCAAAATTAAACATAACTAATAAAACCAAAAAAAGGCCAAACAAAAGTACAAAAAACAAGTGACTTGGTTTTTGTGCCCTGGTTTTTCTCAAGGCTACTACTGATCTACTCATAATAATATATAATATTATATAATCATATAATCTAATCATAATAGAGCAATAAGTGAAAATAAGGATACGAGGAGTGCCCTCTGTCCGACAAGTCATGTACACACATGCTGCCAAAACATGAGTATGCTTCCTTCCTCGAGTTAAGTTTCTATTGAGAGCCATTTTGAAGAAATTGAATGCAGTGTCTGTACAGTGTTGATTCAACCTAAAAGGAAAGAAGTATTATCAAAGATAAAGTTATATGCATACAATCACCATCATAATAGGTAAATGATGAGTTTCTAAAAGAGAAGCTCACGTTACAATTTTTCAAAGCAAGATGTACATACCTTGAAGCAAACAGATAAACAAATATAAAATTTAAGCTGAGCAAGTAAGCCTTACAGTGGACCCCAACTTCATGGTTGGTTCACAACAGGATAACTACCACAGACAACTCAAGAACAGCAATCATTATCAACTTAAGTTTAAATAGTTATGTACTCCTTTTCTACCCAACTAACGCCTCACTGATAAGATATTTTCTTTACTGTGACATCTACCACTAGCAAAATAAAATTTCATAAAATCTTTGTTAATCATTACCAATGAAAATTTTTTGTTCAAGATTCCTGAATTAGTTTTCCTTTTATTATGTTGAAAATTCATTGATAAGTTATTTATGATAAAAGCTATTTGCTTGTGATTCCTATAATTATTTTCCTCTCATAATTTTGAATATTTGATGGTAATAGAAAATAATTAAGTTTTTATGATGACTTGATTGTATGTAATTTAGATCTGTATCTATCTATGTATGATGTAATCTAGAGTTGGTATTCAGTGTTGAGATAGTTATTAAATGTAATGGATGAAGCATTAGTGTGCAATCCTCAACAATGCATCGATGGAAGATTGATCAAATTAAAAATAAGACCTGTAAGTTCCTTGAGCATCATTAGTTCCACAAAAAGATGACTCCAAATATTTTTCCGTAAGTTACAATGGCTTCTCTAGTCTTACTGAATTAGCCTAAGGCTTCAAAAATTTAAAACTTAAACCAACTTCAAAAATTAAGATTATGTATATGGTTACATTCCCATCCAAAACAAACATGGCTGATAAAATTAAATAACATAGAGGAAAATATAAAATGCAAAACACATCAACATTACAAACTTGATGGTATTTCTAAGTCTGTAAGGCTGGGGTTGAACTTTGTCTTTGATTGTTGAAAATCCTTTTAAAAGTAGAGGAGAACCGATAGACATCTTCCCCATTTCCATCATTCAGATTCTAAGTGATTTCGATAGCTTCCCGTGCCAGCCGAGGGAAGTATTTATTTTCCTTGGCAATGATTTTAGTTTCTTTAAAATTAATAATTTGGTCAAGTGTTGACCAAGTGTGTTCAGCAACATCAGAAAGGCAAAATTGCTTCTTTTTGGCCACTCCCTGTCGCTCTTTCAATCTACATTTAAGGGATCTCATAGTTTGGCTGATATATGACTTCCCACAGCTGCACTTCACCTCGTATGCTCCTCCATGAATATCCTTTGGCCGAGGATCTTTTTTGGTCCGAAAGAGGTCAGAGGTCTTCTAGTTACTTTGAAACCTCGTCACTACATTGTTCTTAGTGGAGACTCTACCAATCTTTTCCAATGTACCAGCAACGTACAGTAGAAGTGCATATGCCTTTGATTGCATCTCAGGCTCAACTATCTTTATAGGGCCACATTATATTTCCTTCTTTCCTTTCTGGCAATCTTCAGGATGATATCTAAGTTATACATATTCTGTTGAAGCACAGACAGGAAATGTTGCTTCTCTTTAGCAAAGAAAGTTGCATCAGATATGGCATGAGCCCTGTAGCATAGGGTTTAAATGACTAGATGCTTTAGGCTTGGATGATAGTGAGACTTGCTGCTCAATTACCAGTCAGTATGGGTTTTCTTCCTATAAACTGAGTATCCTAAGCTGCCATCCAATTTCCTGGTGATGAGGACATCCAGGAAGGGAAGTGTATTGTTTTCTTCCACTTCCATTGTAAATTTTGGCTGTTGCGGTGCAACAGGAACTACGTCAGCTCTTCAGTCCCATGAGGCCATATTACAAAAGTGTCATAGACATATCTTATGGAAATTTGGGTCTTTAATCTGAAGAATAGAAGGCTTTCTGTTCAAATTCTTCCGTAAAAAGCCAGCAATGACAGTGGAGAGGGGGGGGGACTCATAGCTGCCCCTTGGGTTTGCTCATAAAATTTTCTTATTCCACAAGGAGTAGGAATTTTCAGGCAAAATTCCAATACTTTTGGAATATCCTCAGGAAAGCCTCCATCTGAAAGAATTCTAGTGACCTTGATGACATTTCCAACAGGCATGATGTAAACAAGGACACCAAGTCAAAACAAACAAGTAAATTCACCAAGTCAATCATGGCCTTCTGTAAAATCTCAATGAAATGGTTTGAGTTTTTCACATAGGTGGAAGTTGAGCCAGGAAATGTACGGAGGATCTGCACTTGATACCTATATACCTTGCCAGTTTGAGTATTGGTGAGTACATAGCACTTACTAATGGCCAGAGTTGATTGCCCTCTTTATGTAATTTGGGCAGTCCGATGATTCGGGGAAGTTTAGGAGCGAACTGGACATGAAGTCGTCTTTCCTACTGAGGTATGGATGACTACTCAAGGAGTTCCTTGGTGCTCTTCTGTACTTTGGCCACGGGATCTGACATAAGTTCCCGGTAAGTGTGATCGTCCAACAAACTGGACCTCGAACAAAGAACAAACTCTAGTAGTCTTTGTTCATTATAACTACCGTTGCATTCCTTTGTCTTGCACGCAATATCAGTAACTCTTTGAGTTATTCAATTGCTCGTCCCTCTGCCCCGGTTGTAATGGGTTTCAGTGGTCTCACTTTTCATATAATTTGGCAAACTTCCTTTCAGATTTCATCTGCCAATGGTTTCTGGAGCTTTCTGATGGCATTGTCCTCCCACAGGATTAATTTTTTCCCTCAGTATGATGACTGGAGCAATGGCAAAGTTCATATTTTTGGACAGGACTAAGGTGTTGGCTGCACATAGATTCACCTGTGTCAGATTCACAACCAGGTGTTCCTTCACAGCTAGTGGATTCATGTGAAGAATGTTGATTCTTATTCAACCTCTTAAATTTTCTGATTTGTGCCTCCCTTGTCGCTGTGAAGGTATTGAGAGAATATAGGAAAATAATTCTCAACAAGGTGTCCCAGTCCTCCAGGGGTCTAGCACACTTTGGCGCGGCCATCTGGACACAAGCCGTTTTGGCAAAGGTCCATTTCAGCACATGCCATTTGGGTGCAGGAACCTGTTAAGTCAGACGTCAATTTAAGCAATAAAAGTCTAAAACTTTTACAATCAAAGTCAGTCTGTTTCGCTTACATATTCTTATGATGCAACCTACCATAGAATGTTTCCATTACATATTAATAACTTCATCAGAAAATAAATTGGTATTGAATTTACATAAAAGATTGTCTAATTTTTAACTATCGCTCTGAAATTGATACCCATTCCAGTAGTTGCATGAGATCAGTAAAACAAATGAGACTACCATAACAGTCGAGACTATCGTAAAGTATCAGTAGAGGAAATAGGAGAGAATTGGTCACCCTTATTGTGGAGTCGTTCATACCCCTAACAAGGTCAGATGTGTGCAGATAGACAAAAGTGATCTCTGCTGAGCTACAGAAAAAAATGTCCTCCTCCCTCAGCACAGCTACACAGAGCAAAGCGGCCAAAAATGGTGGGTGGTGTAAGTGGTGAAAAGTGAGTGGGTCATTTCTTCGATGTTGACAAGAAAAGGCCAGGCTAATTGCCATAGGAAGACGTGTCAGGAAAGAACAAAGTGTACAAAACTAGAATCACAGGGTGGCTACTGATATCCAATTTTCAAAGTCCCTGACTTTTCCCAGATGGATTTACCAATTTCCCTCACCGATCGCCAAAAGGTCACTTATTATTAGAATAATTTTTCTGGTAAATTAAATTTTTATCGACAGCTTTAAATTTTCTAATCATCGTCTCATATTTTAAGTACTGCAGCATGTATTTACTATAACCCCAGTGTGCTCCTGCAGCTACTTCTCGTCCTGAGTTTCGGAAATTAAAAAAAATGCAAGGTCCAATTTTCCGAACAGCATAGCCTCGGATTCCTTGTGATGAGCGTAATACATTGTGATCATGATTTTTAACACAACAACGCAAATATCGCAATAAGAATATACAAAAGGGATACATTGTACGTCGGATTTACCACTTAATAACTACGATTCACAACTAACAAGGAACACAACTGAATATTTCACGAATTGATGGTGCTAATTCCATGCACGTCAGCGACGGACGTTAGTTTTAGTTGGCGAAATAGAGGGCAGGAAAGACTGGCCGATAAACGTAATGGTAGAAAAATAATGAGGATTCCTATTCCAGTTTCTCCCTGACTATACGAGAATTCCCTGACTTTTCCAGAAATTCAAAATTCCCTGACAATTCCAGGTTTTCCCTATCAATCGCCACCCTGAATCAGACACTGCAAGGAGTAACTAATGACTGTATTAATGAAACGTCTAACAAGCATACACGTGCTGTTTTTTATCTATTGAAGGGGAAATCCAACACCTGTTTTCCTTACTGCATATATCGTCTTCACAAAAACAGTCTTAGCTCATAACAATCATTGCTACATTTCATGTCCAAATTCACATGCCTTATTACTTTCGTATTTCATCTGCAAATTTATCATTTTTTTAAGACGTGTTTTTTTTAACACAGATCAACTTACATATTTATTATAACACACATTTATTCATTAAAATAGTAAAACCAAATCTTCCCTGGGGTACACCCAATGTTTGCCATGGGAATCGCTAAACATTTGGTGATGATAAAAATCTGATGTTAATAAAACAGCTAAGTTTTACGATTTCACTCACCTGTAAGATTTTAGTTTAATAGGTAACTTTCTAAATGACACTTATCAAATGCATTTTTGAATGCTAGACACATTGCGTTAACTGGAACATTATCTTTACGGAGGATTAAAATACCATACAGAATATTTTCTAATTCCTGAATGCATGATCAAAAGAAAAGCTTTCCAAGTACCCTCAGCGTCTCGCTTAATGCTTCATCCTTTGAAGTCGGAAAAGGAATTTACTTAGATGACAACTGAATCCATCAAAATCAGCTGAAAAGTTTCCTTGTTCATTTAAAAATTTTATTGAAATTCAAGGAAAAATTAGCTGCAACTACCCTGTGGTCACCAATTCTCCCAATAGTGTCAGCCTTGATCACTTGATGTGGAATATTTGTAGCCAATAAATCAAGAATATTGTTCATTCTGATAGTTGTCATAGCTATCTGATGCATTGCTTTCAATTAGAACATGTACAGCAGGGACTCACAAATGTTGTCGTCTCTCCTCCAGTCATGAAACGGTAGGTCTTCCAATACTCTTATTTTAAGGTTAAAATAGTTATAAATAACAATAAATGACAGAAAATGTTTATATAACTTTCCATTCTGAAACATCGCCTTTGGACATATTTCATTTATCAATAATTACATTATTAACTACACTGGACAAATCTTTACTGATTCTGATACTGAGCTGGTTTGCACGATATTTTGCAGATGTAGATGAAAATGCAATGCTATCAAGAATATTGTTCATTTGGGTGACACATATTTACAGGAAATATTACTATCAAAATATTTGCTTGACAATTAACATACTGCTACCCTCAAAATGAAACTTCCATACCATGTAGCATGGATAGAATACATTAAAAATGTAGAAGAAAAAATGGTATATTATATCATAATCAATAACATTTTGGTGGCTTCAAAGACAGTCGAAGTGGCCCCTTTCCACATAGGAAAAAACCCTCTTTCCATAAACATTTTATGCATTATTTTTTATACCGAAGATTATTCAATTCACAGATCTACTACTAAAGGAAGTAACTTTACACCACAGGATTCTACTTATGGAAGCCTTTTCTGTGACTCCATAGATAATGCCAACATTTCCTCTTTTAGAAGTTAAAAGAAATGATTGAAATGGAAAATATGACTAATAGATCAAATACTTTCTCAGATCTAAAACCCCTTATGCAAGTTATTAATTTTTATTTGGTTGTACAAATTTGCTGATGCATAACCACCATAGATTTTGATATGGTGAATATTGCGAGACTCGCCTGGCCCTGTTCCTCCGATAAATTCACTCCTGGCTCATTCCATGTCAGTTCATCCAGGCCATGACACCCACCATCTCAGATTTTGATGAAACTTGGTATGTTTCATCCTTTAATGTAGACATGAAACCATGTGAAGTTTTTCTTCTCTGTCTCTACTAGTTTTTATTTCACAACCATTTGAAGTTTAGGTGAAACTGCAGTTTTTCTATGACCAAGGTAACCGAGGGAACTTGTACCTCCAGAGGAAAAAAAATTGTCTCAGTCTTATTTCTTATCCAATTCTTATGAAAATTTGCAGTTTTATCAAAGAAACTATGAGGATTTCAGAAATAAACTGAATGATATACTCTGAGATATCAACAATTCTCTCTACACTTATGTTTCATAAGATTTGAGAAAGTTTAACACAGAAAACGAGGTTCTATAAAACATTAATTATTGACCAAAGGCAATATTTTAATCAATCTAATTTTTTTTTCTAATAATCCTAAGGATATAACCCACCACCGGTATAAATAAAATTCATGGCATTTTGCATGCTTTCAGAGATATAAGATGTTAAAATACTGAAAAAAAAAGTGTGTTTCACAATTGTGATCATCAGTGTTGGGCCTTGCCACAGATATAATTAGACGAATGTTATACCTCTGTTTTCAATGTTTTAACAAGTGTTCATAATAAGAAGTAAGTATTAAGTATAAAAATAAGAATTTTTTTAATGTGCAGGTCCTGTTTGGCTCCTAAGAAGGAAAAAAATTAATTTCTCGAATATTTTAAGTGTGATTGTTGTACTTACCACCACTGCAGATGAACATTTGACTTGAAGCTTTGCAAAACACCTCAAAATGTGGAAGTTATGTGATTCCAAGTTAAATTGCACCAATTTTTATTGATACACTGATCACTACTATGTTTTAGTTGAAGAATGTCAAAATCAAAAATCAGCGTATACAATATAATCACTTTAAATTGTCTGTGCATGGGTTTGCTCATTCATGAAATTGTAATTTTTTATTGCGGAAGAGGGATAAAAAAAGGGCAGTATCACTTAATCATCATGAGTACAATGAGCAAATTTAACTGTTGCAATTAACCTTAGTTGCTAAAGTTTAACTTTTATTGCATATGTTTAACTACCTCTCACCCCCCAAAACTCCCTGGGTCATGGGCTTTATCACAGATTAGGGCTTGAAGCTGGACAAAAGGTTCACTTTTCGGTGTAGAACCCCCTTCATACTTGGGTCCTTTCTACCTCTACCCCACATTATATCCATAACTTTTTTCTTGATACCTCACTATGAGTGCAACAATGCTAATAGGAATGAACAAAGTAGGATTATAGTAGTGTCAGAAGGATATCAAATACAGCTGAGAGGAGAAAGATTTGTCAAAAGTTGTTACCATAAACTTTGGAATACATTGCCAGTATTTGTATCTCCTTGAAATAGGCTTAAAAACAAATTTGGAATGCCTGTACAGATTATAAGAAAGATACATATTCAGCTGTTATGATAGTCTTGTTAGAGTAACTGACATCTTGCAACAACTGGGATGGGAATCCCTTTCACACCATTGATTAAAAATTAAACTCAACTTTTAAGAAAATTCAAAACCAATTAATTTTCTGACAAAGTTATTAATATTGCACAAAATCAAACCTACTACAGTAGATGAGACAATGTGAATAAAATTAAGGATATAGATCGCAGAACAGACAGGTTTAAAATGTTTTTTTGGACGTGATCGATAAAAGAATAATGGCTGCCTATGAGACTTGCTATGCTAGACCTCCTACGAGTAGATTAGTCGACTAGTAGCATAGCTGATTGATTGACTTGGCTTCCCAATGCTTGGTTTTTTTAATCTGCCATGTGATACTAACATCATTTTTCGCATGGTCCCTGCAATACATGTACATGAAATACTAGAATGCCATGGGTAATCTTTTTGACCACTATTGATTGATCTTTATTTTTTCTCATATTCACATCATTCATTGCAGAAAAAACATTTTGTCAATTTTATTTATCATGTACTTAGAGTACACGAGATCATTTGCTTTAAACAGCATTTGTTTTAAAAGTGCTTTTAAAAGTTCGACTTTTATTGTTTAGGTTAACACCATTATTTAATAATAATCTAGAGTCGTTAGCCAAGTGGTCACTGAAAAGTGGTTACTATGCCAAAATGGCTGTGCCAATACGTTGCTGTGCCCAAATGACCGGAGCCCTAACGTCCCCGGGCTGAAATGGGCTGCACCAAAAAGGCCCTGTGTCACATCAGCTTGAGCTTAGAAGGCCATGCTGAGATGGCTGCACTGAAACAGCTGTGCTGAGGTGTTTCATTCCCATTCTCCAGAGTTGAGGTGTTGCTTAGTTTCAAGTCGAGACGGCAGAGTGCCATCCAGCAGGGAAATTCTGAACTACAAGAAAACTTTGGAAGCCTTCGTCACAATGTTTTTGGTAGTGTTCATAATTCTGGAAATTTACCAAATCATTTTCCACCTTGGTACAGGAAAGCCAATTTTATGAACCACACAGTAAAAAGAAGTCCAGTATTTAAGTCAGCTGTTTTTTCTACTCGTTCCCCAATACAAGCATAGTGGCTATTTATGAATTTTGTTAAATAAAAAAAAAATTTTAGGAAAATTTTCAAATGGCCACTATGACACTAAAAACTTTATACACACAAATTCTTTATCTTCAAAAAATATAATACAGTTCTTGACAAGAGGGTAGCTGAATGCCTCAGTGGTCGGTAACCAACACTCACTTCACTTTAGGTGCAGTTATATTTGCAACAAGCTTAGTTAAGGTTATCTTTCCAGTATCTTTTTGTGAGGATTTGTTGCTATGCAATGTAATTCTTAATGCCGATAACCACAATGCAATTGAAATAGTTAAATCTGGTCCGAAATAGCCAACACTCAGGTATGCTACCATTCATTGAGTAAAAAACGTACAAATGCTTTGTTCTCCTTAAAATACTGTCTCTCAGGTGAACAGTAGCAGAAATTTTGAAAACACCCCTTTTGCCAGAAAAATTTACAAAATTCAGGAATGCAATTCTTAATTATATACCAGAGAAATAAGTGTTTCGAATTATTACGCATATTAGATGATATAAACATGAGTCATTCTTTTGATATGCAACATTGTTGTGATATTATGCAACATTAGGTGTGATACGATTCAAAAAAATAAATTACCATAAAGGGGAAGGTGGAACCGTCAGTAACATATCTACCACGTATATCATGCTAAATTTTTCTGTCAAGAGTTGAAATTTTGCATCATTAATATTCAAGGTTCCATCCCATGGAAAGAACAAAGGGCGATACAACAGAGCATATTCTTGCACACAGTGTATTAACTACGGACACCTCGGCTGGAATTTGCTGGATGAGAATACCTTAATATTAGATCAAATGCACCCAGAACTATCAACACTATTATGTGCTGTAATTACACTCAGGCACTCAGTGAAACAATATCGGATGCCCAAACAGTTGCCATGGTGAGCGAAGAAACTTCGTAGGACTTCCAACAGAATTAAAGAATTAACACTGGGAACTATTCCACTCATTTTTCTAATTTACACACAGATTCCGATACTTGAAACAGCAACATCATAGTTAATATACCTCAAATAAACTCAGATGAAGCTGGTTATCAAACAGAAACTGGTTAGTGAGTTAAGACCTCGTGCCGTAGAGTACCAAATTTGATTCTCAGGTAATACGGCTGCAAACTAATGTCGAAGATAAACAAAACTGAATATTATACTTGTATCTTCACAGAGGCTATTTGGAAAAAATTCATTAATGATGCAGCCTTATGGAGAAATGGATTACCTTAGCTGCTGAGCCAAGTTAACAATCCCTTTACGAGCAAGACGAAGGGTTATTTCTCTCGACTCCTTTCCCAAGCCAGAATGGAAGCCTAGATCCAGAACAAAAAGCATCACAGGGTTAAGTTAGATAAGTAAAAATAGACGACGATCATGAATCAACGCCCAAAAACAAGTTACCAAATCGCTAAAGAAATAGTTACAACTACATTTTTCAAAACATACCTCCAGCAAAACCTCCACCGCCTTTGGTATCGGATGAAACAAACTGTCCAATTGAGGAGCTTCCACCATGAGCATTTTCTTCGAACTGAACCTCTGATACTATAATGTTGTCTTCCAAAACAGACCCGCAACCGGTACACACAGCATCTCCTCTCGCTGGATCAGTGTCTATCTCGGTGCACCCACAATTCTGACACTTTTTACTAGACATGCTGATCTCTCACTTCGAACTATCGAATGCAGTTAAGTGGCTATACGGCAAATTTTACCACAGTTAGTATTGGCTTTCATTTTATGACACCATTCTTCGATTATGTTAGAGTATCTGCAGTGTCAAAATTTTACAAGACTGATGATCCTTTCATCGTAAACAATTCGGTGAACGGCAACACGGACTTTTATCAGTAATACACATTTAACCAGCATTGAATATTCCTTAATGGACATATGCTATCTGAAACACATTTTCCAAAGTGATTCGCTCATAAAATGCATAACTAAGAGTTAATTCCACACAATACTCATTTCATATGTGGACTCCCATGTGTTTTGCCGATAGATCGACGGATCGACCTTCTGCACTATCGCAAGTTCGAGCAATCGAGTTCATCCATAGATCCCAACACTGTACAAGGACGGAAAAGTCCCAACTCGACTCTTTCCAATGGAAGCGAAAGAATTGAAGTTCCACTTTTGGCCACGGGCTACGCTGTTTCAGTATTCATGGCTGATAGCAGACGCTTCTGTTCTAACTATACGTGCTTTTACGACTCCTTTTCCTCCGCCAGTACGATGATTTATACTGTACGTAATACTTTAAGGCATTGGGCAGTAGATTTGTTGGATATAATCTCGACAGTCTCTATAATTACGCTTTTCTCTTGTTTTTTTGTTACCTATATATATACACCTTACAAAGCATAACTTCTTCTTCCATGGGCATAACCTGCCTCAGTGTTAAAAGAAATTGTGCCGATGTAACATGTTAAGTTATTGTACGTATTAAAAGTATCAATATATTTTTGTGCTATCAGCATACGTTTGTCCATTTCATTTACTATTCACCGGAGTCGCAACAAGATTTATGTACATAAGGTACCGAGCCATCGACGAGAAAACTCTCCGGAGCGTCGTAATATGCGAAGGTGATTCTAAAAGAAAGAGCAAACTATTTTTTGCGAAGCATATTATTCACTTACTGATACTAACAAGATGTCATTTTTCAACATAGCTGCCCTCCTTTTCGATATACTTCTCATACCGTTGCACCAACTTTTCTATTCCATTTGAATAAAAGGTTTTCGGTTGTGCCCGCAACCGGAACACAGGGGTAAGCGGGGTAAACGCGAGAAAGATGAAGCCTCCAGCCTTGCGCATTTGGCCATGTTCTGACTATGAAAACATTGCCATCATCCCTTTAACCATCATGCTTTAACTCAGCGAATTTTAGTGGTTCAATTTTAATCAAATACGGGACCCAGGAGTTCATATAACTCGTGAAATGTATATAAAATAGCATATGCCTACAACATTGTCTGCTTCGATGCCATTGGAAACCTAATACTTACATATAACCAAAATAACCTCCCATTCCCCATGAAAACTACATTCGAGTGTCGTTTGGGAAACTCTTACGCATAAATGACAGCTCCAAATTTGGCTCCAAAGCTTAGGCTGTTTTCGAACTATGTAAACGCCTAGTTAACTTGATATCTTGATTCCTAGGCAAGCAATTGAAATCCACTTTCGTAGCCCTTTTACGATGGAAGAGACATCATGCGGCCTTCTTCTCGTAAAACATACGAAAAGCGCCATCCGTGTCCATAATTTTTGTGGTTGATGGAAGTCGATTGCTTCTTTAAAATGCTTCCCATCCGTACGTGACAAATTAAAAGGGAATATAATTTTTAAAATCTTAGTGCTTATGAATAAAATAATTCTCATTTACCATTATGTGATGAATAACTATTATGCTTCGATTGCTAAGGTCTGCTGAAGTGGACGACATATCACTCACTGTATTTCACCACAGACGTCTTTATGCACAAAAAGGCATAATATTTCTTGTCTACATGAAAAAACAGGTAACAGTATTTTAATATATTACACTCCGAACAAACTACCTATGATCTTCGACTGATAACTGATGAATACGCGCGTTGTAATAGGTAATTAAGTTGAAAACAAATTACATTAACCCTAATGTCTCCTTTCTTTGATGAATGCAGTCAAAGCCTCTCCAATGTCAACGTTATTAACAAGTATGATGTTCGTTAGCTAAATATTATGCCGCCATTGAAATTATGGCTATCCTAGAGTACTTTCATAATACCAATAATAGACCATAGTTCTAATAATAATAGACCATAATTCTTTCATATAATTTCTTTCGTCATTTTTCCATTTCATTTTTTTCCTTACAGAGTAAGGAAGATAGATTTTGTAGGTACAATGAAGTAAACAAGGACGGTACATCTACAATGTATGGAGTTATTCACACAACTATTAGGTACCAAATCTTTTATCAGTATATTCAAATTTGAAAAGCCTTTAAATATAGCGAATTCATCAATTTTTCCGCAAAAAATAATAAATAGGTATCACACCAATATACTTAGTAATGATAAAATAGTATCCATTTGAAAGTTTCTTCACTTCCATTTTCCATACAAGCCCATATTATCAGGTTGTGTATCAATAGGAGCTTGAACGTAGTTCTCAGATGTTCTAATTCAGTGGGAAGATTTTCTGCGTCTGCTACCATTTTCGCCCAGTGTATCAAGGTGGTCAAGATGGTCAAGACTTCTGGGAGGGGTGGTGGTGGCTTCTCCCGTTTAGGTAGAGGTTACTGTGAGTTGGTTTTCTGTATACACTGCATCCAAGACTACCATCAGGCTTCCTTTGAATCAGGATGTCCAGAAAAGGAAGGCAGTTGTTATTTTCCTCTTCCATTGTAAATTTGATATTAGGATGCTGCCACAGAGTATACAGAGAGGACATACGGCGTTTCAACCTGTAATCTCGAAATGCGCTTCCGGCCATGTCGTAAGCGCGTTTACTTTGGAAGAAGCGAGCAGGTCAATGTGGTGAAAAGTGAGAGCTTCACAGAGTTTTTCTCTTTCTTGGTGATTTACTCCATCTCCCTAAGAGTTTTGCCAGAGTTTGTTTCCCTGGAAACACAAAATGTCTGAAAAGGAGAGAAAAGGTGGATTCTCTCTATATGCTCAATGTAATCAGGTATCAGAAATTCAATTCCGACCCAAGCTGCGCCGATGTGCGTTGAATGCGCATTAAATGCGCGTAAAACCTCCTCGTTCGTAAATCTGCATTAGTCTCGCATTAGTAATGCGCGTAATACGCGCATTTTCTACGACAACTTATTAGATTTGCTATGAGAAGTCACATCAACTTAATGAGAAATAATTTGAGCCCTACAAGGAGAGAACTTCATGCCATGTAAGGCTCTTGACTAGGTTCTTCTTGTGAACAGGGATACATGAAAGTGAGGTACTTTGCTGCAACACATCAGGCTCAGTTCCATTTAGCGAACACCTACCACAACAAAATGATATGAAAATAAATACAATTCATGACATAGAACATATTTAACCTAAGTACACAACCCTAACATATAAAATAGCGGTAGATGAGAGGTAACGCAGAGGACTGTGACGCGGATGGTGTGAAGTTCGGTCCTGTCTAGAGGAATATCTTTTTCTTCTTTTTTCATAGTTTTTTCACTCGCATAATGTAAACATTTTGTTTTCATCATATTGACTTGCTTTAAAAATATTTTGTAACCACCTGTAATGCGGGGATACACCTATACTACATAGACCATTTTAAATTCCCGCCGTTTTTAACGCGCTAGGAGCATGGCCGATGCGCGCATTCCGCATTACAAAATTTAAAGGGGGGAAATGGAAAATGTCCTCTCTGTATACTCTGTGATGCTGCTGACTCATGTGACTCAAAAAGTCACCCAGCGTATTCCGTCCATGCTGCCAAATGACGAAAGTATCGTCCACATACCGGAAAAAATACCTCGGTCGTAGTGTAGCCGAATTTAGCGCTTTTTCTTCAAAATCCTCCATAAAGAGGTTTGCAATAGCTGGAGAAAGAGGAGATCCCTCAGGGACTCCGTCCATTTGCTCATAGTATCTTCCACCATAAAAGAAGTAAGTCGATTTAAGGACATGTCGGGGGCGAGGGATGAGTGATCCCACCCTCAGGAAAATTTACTATAAAGACCCTTAAAGTACTTTATAGCTTTAAAATATTTTACAGTTTGGGTCAAGTAGTTTTACAGTTTCTAAATTTGAACTGTACATACAGTAGTAGCCTTATAGTTGTTCAATAGTATAGGTTCCTAAAGTGTGCTACTTTAAGCTGCAACTTTAAAGAACTTTAGAGTAGCTGTAAAGTAGTGATGCCTATAGTGCATGGCTTAAAGAGGCAACTGCAAAAACTGTATGAACTATAAAAGTATGTTTGCATTGTTAGTGTGTTACTTTGGGAAGAAAAACAAGAACCAGAAACCATGTGCACTGGAAAAGCCACGCTTTTCATTTTAGTAGTAGAAATAAAAAATTTAAGAATGCAACTTCAACGATTTTCCACAGATATTTGTAATGCAACCATCTGAAATTCGTGTATTTTCGTGTCCCTTTTGCTTTATCGCTTTGCATTTGTCCATTGGCGTTATTTCTGTGTATTCCTCATTCTAAAAATACTGTGCGCTAACAGTTTGAAGACTTGAAACAGAGGATTTGTAAAGCGCCAAGTCTTAAATATTAAGTACGATATTGTCTACGTTCACCGGTAACTTGTGAAATCTATTAGATAGCTGAGTGAAGTGAATGTTTCAAGCGCAAAAGTATCTCTATGATTCTTGAGTTCTCAAAGAAATATCTCAACGAGCCTTTTAAATATCAGAGATTAAATTACGTCTCCTTCCATTTACCAAACAACTAGTTTCATTGCACATAGGTTGATGCAGCAACCACCGAAATTATTATTTAATCTAAATTTAAGTTGAAAAGTAATTTATAAACCAGACAAGAATATTTAGAAGTGCACTCCTCAGTTTGAATACCGCGCCTCAGTTTATGGCGGTTTTTTCCCGAGTTTCGTGCGCATCGCGATGCTCAATTGTTCCTGTGTTTGTGGTATCATGTGGTATGGATGTGCTCTTTCTGATAGATCAAGATCATATAACAAGAAAAATACTTTTGGCATCCGTCGCCGATCTTACACTCACACAATTCGTACCTCTGTTGTGTAATTTGTGCTTCGTGAAATCATAATGATGCGGGCGAGGACAACACGTTTTCCCTAGTGAACTTGGAATGTAACTTGGTTGAACACGTTCATCAATTACTCATATGTGGACATAAATATACGTGGAATGAATCGAATGAGGAGTGGAACCATTCCAAGATGCTGAAATCTTCTTTTTGACGGTAAGTTCAGCCATCCTCTTTGCCTTAATACTGTTTTATGTTTGCAATGCGCATGAAAAATATCAAGTCTCATGTTAGTTACTCTGTTGTGACCAAATTGCAGGGCGCAAGTCATTCGACTTGGTCAATTTCCGCATTCGTCACCCACCCCAAAAAAATTTGAGCCCTTCTCACTTAACGCTTTAATTTACGTGAAGTACAGGAGTTTCTATCAAAAATTATTAAAAGTGTGTTACGGAAGCGGACGTTTACCGTTATTTTCCCGAATGTAACCCCTTATTCACCTGCAGTTCTTTCATAAGACTATTGCATGAAAGTTATTTCCATCAGTATACCCTTCTGTTATGTACTATAAGTTGATGTGAAATTGGATTGTGCTTCGTTTCAATTATATTATTTTTTGTTTAAGATTTCAATGAGGCGTGCTTCCTGCCTTAGTATGAGATGGCTAAGTCTGAGGCTATAATTTGGTGCATCGAATTCAAGGGTAAGACCTTAATGCTTCGATATCATCTACCTTGGTAATACAAAAAAATGTTGTACATGTGTTCATGCGATCCAAATGTGTGAAGTATTTCACAAACATTTCTGAAATACTCAATTTAAAAATATTAAAATAGTCAAGGGTTTAGGTGCTTGATGGTCTAAAAGTGTACTTCTCTTTTACAGGTTTTCGTCATGATGAAACCAGGGAGAAATCGAACTATTTCAAGGTGTCATTCGTGAAAAAATTTTATAATCATTCGATTAGGTTTTTCCAATTATGCTTGTCAATTATGTCAATGAAATTTTGGATCCTTAAGGAAGGCTTTGCATTTGAGATATTCAAATGAAGTATGTATGCTGTTGTTGTTCACCCATGCTCCAACTGAAATTATCCTTAAAATAAATGCTTTTATCGAATGAAGTCTCTCTTGCTGCAGTTTAATTTTTTATGTTTAAGTATTTGTAAAATAACACTAAATATAATACTTAATGGTGGCAATGTTATCCCTTCTATTCCATTAGCGTTGATGTGTGTATACAATTTATTTTCCCTGGTATTTAGGTATGTACATGTTTTTAAAGTATTTGCACTTATATTATTCTGAGATTCCAAATAACTATACCACTAGGTATACGATCTTTACGGTGATACAGCAATAGTGGATAGTGATTTCACTGTACAGTGATTTCACTGTAGCACTACAGTAATATAACTAGCCATACAGTAAATTCAACTATAGTGTTACAGTAGTATTACTTTACATAACTGTACACTTACAGTTATACTACTCTATGTTTATAGTAAAATTACTGTAAAAACTTTAAATAACTTTAGGTTTGAACCTACAGTTAACTTTAAAAGGACCTACTACTTCCTTTACAGTAACTTTTCAATTTACTGTAAGATTCCTTACAGTAGTGTTTATAGTAGTATCTACAGTTGGCCTTATAGTTTTTTTAAAGTTCTTATGGTAATTTTTCCTGAGGGCAGGGTGGGTAGTAGAGCAGAATATGCTCACTGCCCACCAAGACCGTCATGCGTGGTGAAGAGATCCTCCACGAGGTGCCCCTGGTTTTCGCTGAACATGACGGATCTAGACCTGGCTGTCGATAACTAGCTCCCTTCACCACCGTGGCTCCCCGTGCCATTTGTGACCGCGTCCGCGGTGCGGAGGGTAAGAAGTTGCTAAGAGGGAAACTACGGATACAGGGCGACCTCCAGTTTAATTCAGCCTTACCCATCCATGCGGGCGGACCATATATCTACTCGTGGGATTATTTATGGAACCTAAATATAATGAAAACTTTCCGGAGTTTACTATAAGGTGAACTCCACCTATGGACGCAAGTCCTATGTCTCTGAGGACGGAGGATGCACTGTTGGCGAGCCCAGTCGGGGATCCCAATGGAAGCGCCGCCTCCTCTCTTCCCATAACCCATACCTCGAGGGATCCCAAATTTTCAGGCCACCCCTCCGGATCTGTGGAGCAGGGAAAGACACTGTCAGACTCCTCTGAGTCTACTTTGAAGGCCGGTCCCCCAAGTCGGACTCGGAAGCATCCATTATTATTTCCAATAAAATGGAAAAGCTTACCACTGAACAAAAAGAAAGCGGCGCAGCCAGGAGAAGAGAGAGATAGACTGCGCGCCAACAAGGCTACAACCTCGGGATACCCCTACCAACTTGGCACAGGATCCGGATGTGATTAAGAATGAGGAGTGGCACAAGCTGGCCGTCGAAAGACTTGAGAAGCTGTGGGACACAGTCCCAGCGGACCGGACCCACTTATTGAAGCCAACAGGCTTATAAACGGGATAGTGGAATTTGCTTGCGCAAATGAGTACACCGCCAATTGGCTGACAAGAGGCAGCCAAACGCATGAGACACTTAGGCGAGATCAACCAAGGCTGTTGATGCTGATAGTCTCATCAAGAGAAGGATGATGGTGTGGGTTCCTGGGCTCAGCAAACCCAACCTCAAGACTCTCCTGGATAGACTGAAGAAGTCTAACCCGGGGCTCCAGACAACTCTCTTGAGGCCATATGAGAGGAAGGAGGTAGACCACGGGACGAGGTTCATCCTTGGTGTGGACGAGCCATCTACCACCTTCATATCTAGCCCAGGATTCCGGTGAAACGTCGGCATGCAGAGGGCCGAGATATCTTTCCTAGGAAAGACGGGCGGACCCGAGGAGCCCCAAAAGACCCCAGAGGTGGACGGGGTTGACATGAAGGAGGATCAGCATGGCGGGCATCCACTGCCTCCAAGCCAACCTGCAACACAGTAAGGCCGATTCAGGGGTCCTACAAAGGATCCTCGGAAGGTACGGTCAAAATTGCCCCGATTCAAGAACCCTGGACTTTCCAGGGCAGAGTCAGAGGCCTGAACATGACCAAGGGTAAAGTATTCGGTTGTACCTCAGTCGATAGACCAAGAGCTTGTATCTTTGTTAATGGGATAACTGCTATACATTTACCTGAATTTACTACCAGGGACCAAGCAGCAGCTGTGCTGAGACTTGGGTACGGTGAGAATAAAAGGAGGTTGGTCATCAGTTCAACATACCTCCCATATGATGCGCCAGGACCACCACCCTCTGGGACCTCCTCGGGTGCGATGCCAACTCTCACCATTTCGTGTGGGGAAGCAGACACACCAATGACAGAGGGGAGGCATTGCTTGAGTATCCCATATCTACGGATCTGACCATACTCAACAAAGGATCACAACCCACATTTTCTATTAGATTAAGGGAAGAGGTGATTGATATTACTCTCTCCAATGGTAAATAGCGTGGTAGGGTGGAAAGTGTCGAGTGAAGTCTCTCTCTCTCTCTGACCACTAGCACACACATTTCACCCTTCTGGAAGCCAGCAACAGGCTGACAACACACAGGAACCCCAGATCAACAGACTGGGGGAAGTACAGGAAAACACTTGAGGGGATGCTTTTGGAAGCTCCCACTTTTAAATTCAGGAAAGTGGACGAGATAGATGCTGCCGTGGAGTTTCTCCAGGAAAGCATCATCACATCCTATGAATCCAGTTGTCCTTTAAAAACCAGGAAGGAAGGCTGCAAACTACCCTGGTGGGGCACGGAACTAGAGTTTCTCCGGAAGGAGACCAGAAAACTCATTAACAAAGCGAAGAGAACTACTTTGACTAGGGACTGGGATAACTACAGAGCAGCCCAGCGGAGATACAGAGCGACAATCAAGCGCTCCAAAAGAGAATTTTGGAAGAACTTCTGCGAGAGCATGGAAGATATTCCACAACTTGCAAGATTTCATAAGATTGCAAAGGACCCAGAAGCAGGGGTAGGATCTCTTCTGCTTCCCTCTGATGAATTCACGTCATCAGACAAGGAAGCACTAAAGCTCATGCTGGAGACCAACTTTCCAGGCTCTATGGAGGTTGAGATGTGCCAAAGGAGGCCGTCCAGCCAGGACGGAATGGAGATTGGCCTCCAGTATCATTACGTACAACACTACACAATGGGCAATAACAAGTTTTAGCCTTTACATATCTGCTGGTGAAGACGGTGTCTTCCCTGCACTTCTGCAAGAGGCACAGAATCTGGTGCTGTTACCAATTGTCAGAATCTTTCGATCCTGCCTGACATACAGGTACGTCCCCAAAATATGGAGGATCACTTAATTCGTCTTCATACCCAAACCACGAAAGACAGACTATACCAAGGCTGACTCCTTCCGTGGCATCAGCCTTATATCCTTCATGCTGAAAGCACTGAAGAAAATAGGAGACAAGCACATTAGGGAAGGACCACTAAAAGAAAATCCCTTATACCTGAACCAACATGCTATCAAAAAGGCAAATCAGTTAAGACAGCACTCCATAATCTCGTTACTAGGGTAGGGGTACTGGAACATGAGATGTACAGTTTGGGCCCTTTCCTCGACGTGGAAGGAGCCTTTAACAACATATCCTTGATCAAATCTGCCTTGCAGCCAGAAGACACGGCGTTCAAGCACACATTGTCAACTGGATCAGGCTAATGCTTGAAGAAAGAACCGTCAAGGCCACTCTAAAGGAGAGTACGATGGAGATGGCTGTGACTCGTGGATGTCCTCAGGGGGGAGTTCTGTCCCAACTGCTATGGAACATGGTGGTTGATGGCCTTATTTCAACATTGAATAAGACTGGAGCCTACACCCAGGGGTACGCAGATGATGCATTGATTCTCATCACTGGCAAGTACCTTGATACCGTTTCAACACTTATGCAGAAAGCCCTGGATAAAACGATGGGCTGGTGCAATGAGACAGGGCTGACTGTGAGCCCAGGAAAAACGAAACTCATATTGTTTACCAATAAGGGGAAAAGAGAAGGACTCATACTTCCTTCACTACAAGGAAGGCTCCTACAACCTTCAACAACAGTTAAGTACCTGGGAGTCCTCCTGGACTCCAAACTCAACTGGGGAGCACACCTAGAGGAGAAAACCAAGAAAGCATGTGCCTCGCTATGGACATGCAGGAGAGCTCTAGACAAAACCTGGGGACTTCAACCAAAGGCGATCAGTTGGATCTATTCTGCAGTAGTGAAACCTAGCTTTCTACACTGCTCAAGTCTGGTGGAGGAAAACAAGGCAACGCACTGCCAAGAAAAAACTCAACCACCTGTGAAGTATGACCTGCATGGGCATCATGAGGGCAATGAAGACTACCCCCACTTAGGTTCCTCCTGGAACTTGGAAACCTCCTGGTTTTTCATTGGCTACTCGCTGTGCCATCCACATACCATGAGTTGGGAATAACGGTGTGGTGAAAACAATTCATGAAGAGAACTCCTCAGTTGAAGTAAAAATGTACCTGATTTCTGCCATTAAAATTGCTGATATTTCTTTTTTTATAATGCAATAGTGATTTCAAGTAAAAGAACACTTTAGAGGCAACACAAAATCTCAATTTAAACCATTTCCACTCACCGTAGCCATATGGCTACATCCTGATGCACCAAATGTATGATGCTCTGTAGCAGGAACCACTAACTTTATTGAAATCAACTTATAAACACTGCATTGTTCAAGGTCACAATCACCAAAATAATTTGGATGTGTACTTTAGGTGACCATATGAAAATACCATAAATTCATCAAAATCGCAAACAAAAATTTTTCTGGGTGGAAATGGGTTAATATCCAGAAGAAGATGGAAAGAGGGACTATATATTTTCACAGCTCACACTTGCTAATTGAGAATGTTTTCAGGAGAATCCACTAGTTCAGGAGTAAACATGTAATCAAATATCTATGCTATGCTGAATCATAATGTTCTCTCATGTGAATTCTTAGTCACTGTGGTCAAGGGGCCCTCTATTCAAGTAAATGGCAAATGACGACCCATTTCGAATGACAAGGGCATGTACTGAGGAAAATACCAGTTAAAAAGGTCAAGTAAGGACAGCAATAATTTATTTTTGCAGATTTCAGCAAACATTTCATCAAAAATAAAACACAAATATCTAATCACAACAATAGCACAAAATAATTAATTTCACTTACGATTGAAAACTCAACAAGGCATTAGTTAACATTTACGATTGAAAACTCAACAAGGCATTAGTTAACATTTAAACCTTTTGAAATAAGATAGACTTAAACTCTACAAAACCAAACAGCTCAAGTTAATATAAACTCACAAGATGGTAAGAGAGAGCAGGTACCTTTATTTAAATGTCAAGGTTCAAAAAACATTCTAGCACTATGCAAATTGCCCCAACCTTAAATTATCACAATCACATATAATTAGGACCAGTAATGCCATACATTTCACCACCACAACCACGATTACATCCTGTAATTCCCAAATATCTTTCCTTAATGCAGGTATTTTGCAGTGATAACTTTGGAAGGGTTCATAAATCCACTCCAGACAGAATATATAAAAATCAACCCATTGCTTAAGATTTTGAACCTCCTCTCTTGAAGTTAAAGCGAAAGCCAAAGACTTGGTGGTATGCACAAAAATGTTCAAAACAGTAAATAATACTGAAATTACCACACACTTCACTCAGGACCTTATAGCTAGCTTTCAGAACACCAATGATAGTATTAAAAAATTCCACACACTAAAAAAAGATAAAAATCATGTAAGGTAACTACTTGCGAGTAGTTTGCAATTAAAATTTGCAAGTAGATAGTATAATATGCTTCACCAACCAGGAAGCCTCCATGATTCCTATCATGACTACATTAAATTGCCAATCAGTATAAATTATCTTCAGAGTTTAAGACATTAGTTATGTTGACAACATATCATAATATATCAACAAACAAGCAAAATGCCTACACCACATTTTCTTTCAATCACTAATTAGACATGATTTTGGACAGTAAGATAATTAATGAATCAAGGTACATTTCGGGCAATAAAGAATTGGTTTCACTTAATAAATATAAAATATTATTCATGAGTTACCAAAAGTCATAACTGTACTCTACGTAAAAAGTTCAACAGCACATTAATAATGTAACATCGATACCAAATGAGCCCAATTATTAAAAATATAGGTCGTTGACCCAATGCCTTCAAGGTACTTCATATTGCAACCATAATTTTTATGAAGATTTTCTGCTCAAGTCCCTAATCCATTTAAAATTGAAACAAAGCTCTTTGAAAGCAGTCAAATGCGAATATATCAAAGATGCATTAACACAATATACTGATATATTCCTAACAGTCAATCACACATTTCCATCACAGAGAAACATGAATATACACCTAATTACCCGAGTAATGAAAATATGGAGTCATAAAGTGATAATTATGACATTTAAATAAAAATTTACAGATGTGAAATGTATATTGCATTCAAAGGAAATAAACTACCTATTTAATAAGACAAAAAAGCGATTAAATCACAATAAATGCCTAAATGTGATTGCAAAGATACAGAATAGAGCAATGGCTTTGAAAAACAACACAAAAATATTTTTAAAATTGATTACCAAAGTTTTTATACAAGTATTTTCATACATACACCATGAAGTACAACATGGTTTCCCAAGAGTTGCATTCTTATGGCAATGATGAAAATGTTTGGTAAGTTACAAAAAGTATTATTAGTTCTTCCATCTCAGCGTTTCACAGGGATATTGACCAGTCGTGTCCATTGGAAAAATAGTGAGATGACTCCACAGCGCTGGTAAAATCTTTGTGAGGATTTTTGGTAAGTATGGAAATTAAGTACCATAGAGTAAATACATAACGCTTTCGGCTATAGGAACCAAACCATCCAGAAAAAGGTGCCATTTGGCCATTTTTCAACAGAGCTTGTTTAAGTAGTTTCTAACAACACATAAACATAAATGTTATAAACTAAACACAACAAAATAAGTCATGAGAAAGCAACAATTTAGCATTAAATTTTAAAGCCAGACCAAAAAAATTTAAGGCCATATGAGCAAAAACCACTAAAAAAATATTCTTTTTTGAGACACTCAATCACAATGAAACACAAGGACCCAAGATTTTAATCCTGAAAAGAATAAAGTACTTTCACCCACACTTCCAGCATTAAAACAGTAGCTCGACTCACTGTTGCAAAAGATGATTTTCAAGCATCAAGCATGCTCAATAGGATAAAAAATTAGCAAAATGTACATCCAGCATCAAAATAAACATAGCCAGATCCTGATTTAAAATTTTCAATCATCATTCAATGTATTCATGGATTAAGATACACTGCCAGAAATAACAGGTCTTCAACTTTTTTAAGGTTTAGGAGGGAATTTGGTTATCTGTTAGTAAAAGGTAATAAGAAAAAAATTAATACAAAATTTGTACAATTTTCATTGCAAATCGCTATTGGATTCTAAATTTTCATGAAGACACCTCAGTTTTGTGAAAATTTCCCCATAATATTCCAGTCTGAAATAAATCCTCATTCAAAAGAATATTTCAACTTTGACTTCATATAAAACTCCACCGCAATTCCCAGCCAGCATAAGGGATATGGTCTTCGGAAGAAAATAAGGTTTCACTTGGGAAAAGCGTCCCTCCGTCTAATCAACACCCCCCGTATCCCATTCTGTCATGCAACATTAAGTCTATAGGATGGAAATATATCGCTGAAAAAGGATATTTGACCTCGAATTTATAACATCAAAATGATGAAAAAAACTTCCAGGCAATAGCTTTGGATTGATGAGATCAGTAACGCATATCTGTATCAAAATAGACACTTTTAATTAGCTTTGTATGGAATATCCATTATTTTGCATGATCAATCCAGAATTGCACGATAGTGAACATCTTTTAGAGCTTCATTACACATGAAGTGGTATGCAAAAATATATTTACCGACGAAGAATAATTCAATAAATTTTCATAAAATAACTTCATCAGATGCGCAATAATGCGCAAGCTCCCCTGAGAGTGATCAATGCCACTTGAGTAGCCCTCCTCCTTCCAAGATTCACAGAGTTTAAAAATGGAGTGAACACGAACCAAGAGTGGGAGCACATTGCCTGATTTTCCATAGGTGAACAGAACTGCGGTATTCTGCACCAGTTTCTGGCTTGGCTTGTGAGGTTATAATTAATATTAAACTTAATTGTCATGAATGAAGAAATACTGAGTTTGCATTATTTTCCACATAAGATACCTACTTAATTTACGTAAAATGTGCCCCCTTACCTGTGGAAGGTTAATGCATTTCCACATTGATTTTTAAAAGTGTTCTGGATTGTATAACACACTTAGAATTTTAATACTCGTGTAAGTTATTGCATGAAATGTGCTTATCATATACTTACTTAGCTGTTTATGATGTTACCGCATTAACAATGCTCTAAGATTATGCATGAATTTCCTGAGTAAAGCAAACCCATTCAAAGTTTACATTAGTCATCATTACTGAGTGTGATCTTCCTTTTTCCTCAAATTTAAAGACTGAGCAAAGTATTTTGAAGGCTAGATCAATGTAAAGTAATGACTTCATTGGATGCATTTTTTTCAGACCATTTCAAAGCCACTTGAGTGGATCATGGAAGCCATTATGCCTGGCCACAACTGTTGAATACGCTGCATGATTTGTTAATTACACTGCTGGTTTTATCATTTTACATGAAAAAAGGGCATTCTCTGTTTTTCCAAGCCTCTCAGATGTTATGCATGACATATTACTAAACAAAGCTCACTAACATAAATATAGAATGGTTTCATCATCAATATCACTAATCTTTGGTTGAGCACAGTTAAAATAAATATTTCCAATAACATATACTTGAGGAGCCACCAATTTTATCACTACATGCTATTATGTTCACAAGTGTTCAACTAGGAAAGACCTACAAATTTTTGAGCCATGAAAATTAAGTACTGACACCACAACACAGACAATTTCAAATGATGTCACTATTTTGACTTCAAATAATATCACCATTTCAAATAACTTAAAGCTGAGTTAGGTCACGGCCGTAACATTACATTAACCACATTGAGGCATATTGACAAAATTAGGTCCATCCTAAAAAAGGTTCCAGGGCATATAACCAAGGATTTCTTTATTGTTATTTCTAACCAAGGTTATTTCTTGATATTGCCAAGAGTATGTTTTTCTAGTAATGACCAAAAATACAAGAGTAGCACTTGCCAGTTAGACTAATTACACATAGAAGACCCTAAATGATACACTCAATTAACACCATTTATGATGGGGAAAATGCAAATGGTAAAAAATGTTCACAAAACTACTGCAACAAGATTCCTACAAAACAAACTCACCAATATTTGTACTTGCAACCTTTTAAGTCATTTGGGCGTTACTACAATTAGGAGCCAGGAAATCCATAAAACCCAAAACTTAAAAGAATTCTGGGTGATTTAAAAAATTTCATGGCAAATGAACACAAATGAAATAAGTAATATGTTAAATAAATGACAGCAGAAATTTACTAAAATCATTCAGTTTGGATGACATATTTGTATGTCATGAGAGCTATTCCACTCAGATGAATAACACACATGAACGTCATGGATCTATCGTCACTAAGTACACCACTTAGAAGCTAGGCGTGCATCTGTAGCTACCTCATCACCCTCCCTCAGCTCAGCAGCAACTTCACCGCACTGCAGAAGAGTCTGTTTCCTCTGTTTTGTGTTTTTCAGTGGTTTTTGCTATTTTTGGTTAATTTTTGTATGACATGGTAAGTCTGATGCATGCAGTCATATGAAATCATCATGACTATGTCATCCATATGGAAAGTGTTAAGACTTCATTAAAAATAAAAGAAAGGGAGTAAGTGCTATGTTGAGAGTCAGGACACAGTAATTGGTCATGTAAACAAATTTTTTGGTGGCTTTTAAATGCATAAATAAGTACATCTACATAACCTAGTTCTTCATAAAACTTGTACTGAGCTCAATGATGCTATCACAGTGCAAACAAATGATGTGATTCCTTAAAGGGCACAAGGAAGTAGATCTACAGTACATATTTACTTCAAAATCCATTCAATATAAAACCCTTACAGAAAAACCTACCCTCCCTTCCTTAAACTAATCAAATAGCTTTAGAAAAACTCCATCGACCTTCAAAGGACCATGTAAATCTTCAATTAAGGTACTGATTCATTTGTTTCCTGCTCATGCACGGAAACTCTATAGTTACTTTTCCCAGGAGAAATACTCTCGGCAGGCAGTGCACCTTGCCTTGGGGTCAAAAGACGAGGACCTGACAAGGCAATCCCCACAGCTCCAAGAGGAGCCGTCAGCAGAATGGAAAGCACGGCTATTGTAAGGATTTTCGCAGCAAGGGTGAGGTGATCCTCGACTACAGTCATGTCCACCACTGCACCTCCGTCATCCACCAAAGTAGAGTTGGAGGCCATCTCGGCTACGGCCTCCAAGCCCTTTTTGCGAGAAATATCCAAAGCCACAGGACCAAAGGCAGCCTTAAAAAAATTGAAATAGATTCCTGAAAATCCCAGGAGCCAGCCTGAACTGATCTAATTTAAGCTACATTTCATAGCAGATCAAAAGAGAGTCTAAGATTAAAGGTACCTTAACATATTATGAGAAAGTAATATAGTTATTAATTACAAGTTCCAAAAATACCCAGCTCTCACAGTACAGACGATCAGATTAACACACGTGGGACACATGGCGGCCTCTTAAACCTGGGGCATCACATGTCAATGATTAGATGTAAATAAAAACATTAAGTGGTGCAAGTTGAATTACTTGGGAAAATCTCCAAAAGGTTAGCTAATGTCGTTCCAAAAGGAAAATTCAATGCCACATTCTATCTTCTTAAACCTACTCCTATCCTAAGCCTAATCCTAAGCCACATTCTAACTTTTTCGTCCACCTCCAGGTTCTTCTGCTTATGGAGTAACTATTGGCCATTCTGCCAGATTTATCAATGTAACCCATATGTTTGTTATAGTCTTTTATAACTGCAGATTTTGGAGCTTTTCCTCGGCTTCCACAAAAGCTCCCCTCTTCACGTGGCACATGCACATTCATCAACATATGGATATTTCTTTTGCCTCTCCAAATAATCGCCATCAGGTCTCTCCTGCGTCTCACTTTCACATCTCTGCGTTTCATTTTCAGCTCCTTATCCTTGAATTCTTTTTCGGCATACCAATTCCGTTTGCTCTAGCTGTCCAACAGCAATTTATGTGTATTTTTCTGAGATCATCAAAGAGTTCCGGGGAGGAAAAAAAATTATCCATGATACGCTTGTGCCCTCTTCCTTCCACTCTTCTCGTCAAGTGGCATGCGTGGCTGTTATGACTTTTGTTGCATTTTGTCTGTCTTTCCCAACTTAAACACTCATACCTACTGTATACACTGCTGAGTCACACAGCTTATATATTTGTATTCCGAACCTCTTATGTTGTTTTGGAATGTATTGTTTGAAAATCACTCTGCCTTTGAATAACATAATTATTTCATCCACCACTACGTACTAGGAAGACCTGTAAAGTTTAGACTATTTTTCATTGAGAATATCAAAAAGAATTCTTACCTTCCACAGTCTATCATAACTTTCATCATTTCTGTTTGGTTCATTATCATTGTTTGTGAAATGTAAAAAACAAGGAATATGTCAAAATTTATCATTGTTTGTGAAATGTAAAAAACAAGGAATATGTCAAAATTTATCACGTGCCATTGCATTACCATAGAAAGGAGAAAGAAACTGATCCAATCGCGTCCAATAGTATTTTACCAAATCTTGGATATCATGTTCCATTTGAATTACTATTGCCAAAAAAGTACACATTTCAGCATATTTTACGTCGGTTTCCGGAGATGATCGAAATTCATTTTTCTGTTTAAAGCTGGGTGTAATATCTATTTGTCTCAAGCACTGGCAGAGAAATAACCGTTTAGAAATAGAGTAAAAATATTGTCATGGGTGTGGAACTTGCCGTTATATTAAGAGCTTCCTTAGTGTTCAAACCCTTTTCATCGCCAGAAAAAATCAATGGACGTCGGAATACGTAGTTCCTTGACTTTTTTACCCACTCCTAGGGGCAAGTTGGAGCTTAATTTGAGGAAGAAGACGGCAGCATCTTGGTTGATGTCGCCGTCTTCTTCCTCAAAGCTATCACTGTCATCTGTAATATGTGCATCAGAATCGCCGTCAGCCAAAAGTTTCTCGGTAATTTCACTCTCTTGTAATTTTCTATTGAGATCCATGGTGATATGAGAGTGGTTTTCCGCTGAATAATCCGCTGAAAGCATCAAATAAATACAAAAAAATATACACAAAGAAATTTTATCTGGGTGAAGATTACTATTTGAAGAAGAATTTCTAACTACGAAACGTAGGTAAACATACTGAAATAAATGAAACAGAGAATAATAAATCAGTCAAAGTATCAGGAGGGTCGAAGAAATGCTTATAACCCTAGGAACAGTCAGAGTGAACAGCTCACCAGCAAGGTATGAGGGAAACTAAAGTAATCTCAACTCAGCAGAGATGGTGTTCAGAGCGAGGGGAATCCAAGGTCAAAACTTGTTGTTAGATACTCCCCAGGTCAGGAAGGTTCGGCCCAGCATGTCAAAAGGGGCATGTATTGAGAGACAAACAGCGCTGATCTCATTATGCACTCCAACCATCATCATAAAAGGAGCGCAAGATAACTCAAGTGAAGTGGGAACTAAAGTTCCCATTCAGCCAGCGGGACCCACTCTTTACCGGGAACTAAAGTTCCCTTTCGTCCGATAAAGGTGAATGTCTAATAAATGATAAAAAATAGAAAAATAAAAATGAATGCTTTCAAAAGAATCACCAGTTTAAAGCGCAACTGGCACGATTATTATTTCTCTCGCAAATGGGCCATGGGAAAATCAGATCATAACAGACAAGAAGCCTTCAAAAGCTGGAGCTGGAGGAGGATGCTGAAGATAAAATGGAGGGACAAAATAAGAAATGATGGAGTGTACATAAGTGAAGAAGAGGAAAGGACCGTTTAATGGAACACAATACAGAAAAGAAGAACCAGATGGATTGGACACACCGTGAGACACAATGAGTTTGTGAAGAGCTTAACTGAAGGTCAGATAGAAGGAAAAGTCCACAACGGGAGACCCAGGAATAAGTTCATGGACCAAATAAAAAGGAAAGTACATAGGAGGAGATACCAGGAGGTATAAGGGAGCTAACATTAGATGGGGAAGGTTGAAAGGCTGCAGTCAACCAATCTTTGGATTGCACCACCACCAATGCTGATATCAAATCTATACGAAAGCCATTTATACTGACCACTAACTCTATTTATCTCTAGTTATCTCTCTGAGAATTACTGCTCAGACTACATAAAGATCTAAAAACTGACACTTCACTCACCTGCACAGTAGCTTTTGGGAACCATGCTATGGCAACAAATAGGATTTCTTTCATGTTCAGAATTCCACCTTGAGTGATGAGAAGACAGACACAAACTCTCACCTACAAAGAGAAAAGATACAGGCTTGGTGATTATAAATTATGAGTGATTCAGAAGCAATCATCTCATCAATAACATTTTTAAAAACAGGCATAATGCCACATGAAGACAGTTATCATGACATCATAATTAAAATAGAAAAACTCACAGTCTGTAACTGGCATCTGATGAGAAATTGTGAACAATTATTTTGAGACATCAGCTAATGCGAGCATTTGGGATAAACAGCAGTTGCCCTTAGTGCAATGGAAAATACATAAACATACCTTCTTGACTTTGGTTATTTTGCTCAGAGAGCAAATAATCTGACATTTTACGCGGCAGTAAATTTAATGTAACAGTGCATCATGCCACAGTTAGAACCATGCATTAACCTGGCCATGGGTAAGCTGAGTGAAAAAGATCCCCTACAACCAAGTTTGCTGAGGATTGCTATGCAGAAACCACCAATAAAGCAAAAAAAAACGCACCTATTTCACAACCAAGTCAGGATGGCAAAGACATAAAAATGAAAAACTTAATCATTGTATTGTTACAGCACACTCTTTATTACAAAGTTCACGAGACCAAAAGGTCGACAGTTTGTAATAATTCACTTTGTATCAACAAATTTCTTTCATAAACATCGCAAAAAATGTACACTGGCATATTTTTATGGTTTATTCAATCTTCCGTGAGTTACAGCTGTGGTGTAAATGATTTCATATGTGAAGGTACGATAATACATCGAATTATGTGCAGAGATATGAAATCCAACTCACATATTCTATTTTGTGATTACAAAATCATGCATCACGCCATTTATAGTCCTAATTTTTGCATGCTGGGAGATAAAATCCTCGGTGAAACTGCTCCGCTGCTGAGGACAGTTATATGTCCCGGAATTAATAGAGAAGAATCTTGATTTTTTTATGTATTCACTAGAGATGGGGGAATACCATCCGTGAATACTCAAATACTGGAAATTATTCATGATCTCGAATTTCGAATAATTATTTGGAGGGGCGAAATTCAAATACTCAAATATCGCGCCGTGGCGCTATGCTCGGCAAGTTGACAAATAAATTACTTTGTGAGTGCTCCAGATGAACTGCAAGGACACACCATTCTTCGCTGTAAATACTTTTCATTTACTTTAGTTTTTTTTCTTGAGTGAAGCATCATTTCATCTTCACACCACCATTGTGTTTGTAAATTTTATGTGTTCCTATCCACTTTCTTTCTACCTTGCTGTATAAACATTTATATGAGTATATTTGCCGCTGAGCGGTCTGAGTGAATGGATGAACGTTTGTATGGCCGGAATGGCTCATTTCCTACTTGGGTTAGCGTACCCCGAAACGCCTGTTCTATATCTTTCACCACTGTCTGTGTGCTTGAGTTATTCTTTCATTTCGCCTTCTGTGTATGTCATTCCTTTTCTGCCGGTGGGTGATAAGCAGCCCGCGCGCCATCTATTGGCCGCTCTCGTGGGTCATGCCCTGGGGAGTGTTTGTTCATATAAACCCCCCGCCGATTCCAGTGGTTTCTTAGTAGACTGGGTAGCTTGGTGGTCTGAGCAGTGGACGCGAAATCCAAAGGTCCGTGGTTCGATTCCCGGTCCAGTCGAATTTTTTCTGCTTGGAATCGGCCATCATTTCATCTTCACACCACCATTGTGTTTGTAAATTTTATGTGTTCCTATCCACTTTCTTTCTACCTTTCTGTATAAACATTTATATGAGTATATATATATATATACATATATATATATACTCATATAAAAATATATATATATATATATATATATATATATATATATATATATATATATATATATATATATATGTATGTATGTATGTATGTATGTATATATATATATATATATATATATATATATGTGTGTATATATATATATATATATATATATATATATATATATATATATATATATATATATATATATATATATATATATATATATATATATATATATATATATATATATATATATATATATATATATATATATATATATATATATATATATATAAAAGTTTGCCAGAGGAAGGCAGACGACAAACACAGAAAACAAAAAAATGAAAAAATGATGAACACACTTACAAGGTTTCTTGATATTTCGGTGCCACTAGCACCTTGGTCGCAAGAGCGAAGACTGAGAAGGAAGGGAGGACTGAGGCGGTAGGAAGGGAGGACTGAGGCGGAAGGAAGGAAGGGAGGGGAGGGACAGGGGAAGGGGAGGAGGGGGAGGGAGAGGAAAGGTGGGGGCGGGAGGCGGGAAGTGGAAGAAATTCGAAAGGAAGAAGTAGTATGGGCAGAGGTGAAAGAAGAAGTTAGTGGGATTTATTGAGTCCTGGCGGAGAGAAAGCCTGGAATAAGTAAATGCAAGAGGACTCAAGATCTTTGATTTGGAGTGGGGAGGAGGAAGGGGGAAGGGAGGCGAGAATGCCAACCTTAAAAATATTATTAAAGGTGGAGTTGTGGGAAGAAACATGGGTGGCAACAGGGAGGGAAACAGAAATAGACGGTGGTTCATTACAACTGGAGCGGTGGCCATTCATGCGGATGTTAAGGGGAGTGGTCGTCAAACCGATGTAAAAACTAGGACATAATTGGCAAAGAAGGATATAGACAACATTATGGGAAACGCAGGAGAGTGAGGGGACGGAAGGAAGATGAGCGGCAAGGAATTTATCAGGCAGAGGCTGGGTGAGAAGGATGCCACAAGTTTTGCAACGTGGGCGATTGCACGGCGTCGGAAGGGACTTAGTAGGTCGGGAGATTGATTTGGAAAGGGGTTTAGTGATTTTAAAGAGGGTGGAGAGGTTGGGAGGGCGTCTAAAGGTGAGAGAAGGGCAGCGGGGGAAGATTTTGGAAGTGGTAAGGTTGTCAGAGAGGATGGGGTAGAGATTTTTGATTAAGCGATGGATGGAGTGAACTCCAGGGAAATAGGTGGTACAGAGGGAGATTTGATCATGAGGAAACTTATTAAGAGAGAGAGATTTAGAAGAAGAGGGTCGCTGTAGGATTTTTTTCTGAAGAAGACGCTCAGGGTAGCCTCTGCGAAGGAGGGATTGGTGGAGATTGGAGAGAAAAAGGTCAAGGGATTCGGGATTGTTGCATATTCGGTGACCACGGATAGAGAGGGAAAAGGGGAGGGATCGTTTAGCATGAGAGGGGTGGCAGCTGTTGAAATGGAGATATTGTTGCTTGTTGGTGGGCTTGATATGGACAGAAGTGTGGAATTTAAGGTTACTGAGGGAGATGTCTACATCCAGAAAGGTAATTTTGGAGGCAGAGATGTTAGAGGTGAAGGAGACAGAGGAGGAGGAGTTTAGGGAGGAGATGAAAGAGTTAAGGGAATCAAGGCCATGTGGCCACAGAAGAAAAATATCGTCAATGTAACGAAGCCAGAGAAGAGGTTTAGGAGAGCAGGACGAGAGAAAAGATTGCTCAAAAGCACCCAAGAAGAGGTTAGCATAGGAGGGGCTGAAACGACTACCCATGGCACAACCTTTAGTTTGGATGTAGAAATTGTTATTGAAGGAGAAAGCATTATTAGTAAGTATAAAGTTGGAAAGGTCAAGGAGAAAATCTGAACTAGGGGCGTGAGGAACAGGCCGCTGGTCAAGAAAAAGACGAATGGCGGAAAGTCCTTCAGAGTGAGGAATAGAAGTGTAGAGAGAGGTGACATCTATGGTGGCCATTAAGATATCACAGTCTGAGGGGAGTGGGGTAGATTGGAGGCGTTCAAGAAAATGATAAGTATCTTTGATGTGAGAAGGGAGAGAGAGAACAAAAGGTTGTAAGTAGTAGTCAACGAAAGCGGAGATGCGTTCGGTGACAAGAGTTATAAGAGGAAACTATTGGGCGACCAGGGTTGTGAGTCTTATGGATTTTGGGAAGAATGTAGAAATTGGGGGTGCGAGGGTGTGGGGGGGGTGAGAAGAGATATATCATGGGAGGAAAGACCTTCGTTGGGACCTTTTTCCTTGAGGAAAGAGGTGATGTTTTGCAGAAAAGTGGGGTTGGGATCATTTTGGACGGGCTGGTAGGAAGAGGCATCCGATATCCGATCCATTCATATATATATATATATATATATATATATATATATATATATATACACACACACACACACACATACACACTCCCTAACTATTTCGGCTATATTTATGTCCCGTAGCCTGCTGCTGTAAAATTCCTCACACCTTACGTACAACTTTGCAGCAGCAGCCTTCACGCAAACTTTCTGAAAGTTTGCACCAAAGAGTTTGTACCAGGAAAATCTAGAGGTTGAAAAGTTTGCCACGGCAAAAGGAAATTACGATTATGACAATTTTATCACGGCAAGAGAATATCAAGTGCATAACAAGTCATGACATGAGTGGTCGCTGACGTGATAAATCAACATTTTTTTCATTCATTAATAATCATAAAATTACCGCCCTGCCTACTTGTTGGAAATTCTTTTCACGAAAGAAGCCAAAATAGTCCATTACACTTTACTGTTGTCATTTGACCTCTGTAATAGGACTGGCATCATTGTGGACAATATTAATTCTCTGCATCATGTGAGTTTGTTGTCAAACTGACCGGAAATTAATTAATGTTAGTTAACCTGCATCAAAAGTTGCATGCTTGCCATCCCCTACAGCGCGGAAACTTCAAATGCAATTGTTTATCTTCCATTGTTATGCCAATAATGGCTGTTCAAGAAATTTCGGTAACTGATGAAATCCACGCAGATGTATAAGCGGTAGACCTAATTTGGCAGATATTCTAGAAGGCAAGTGTCCTAAAGGTAAGCATTGTAGAGGGTTATTGTATTATCTTCGATCTGCTTCACAATTTGCAACCTATTAGATTTGACATTGTGTGATTCCACGTAAACTCAACCGAGGCTGTGGATCAACCACCTCCGATTTTCACAATTTTTGGCATAAAGGAAGAATATAACATGAAAGGCCGATTTGCCTAATTTTTTAACTTACAGTAGTTAAAAATGTTGAAGTCATGGCACTTAAAATATCACAAGTTAGTGCAAAATGGGGCGCCGCAGTTCCGAACTATAGCTCAAATAAATGTCAATCTAGGGGTCATATTTTATATACAATGATATTTTTGTCATAAAAAGACGACAATCTGCGTTTTCTATTAACTTTGGGTTTTCTATACAAATATTCTGAAGAAGCCTTTTTTATTTTTTTTATTTTGGTCCATACTTAGGGCCTAATAACTCCTAAAGTAATTCTTGTAAAGGGTGGATCTTACTTTTTCCAAACAGCAATGACACAGGACTGTAAGCAGACAATATGAAATTTAATGTGTGGCACACAACTATAGCACAGTGGAGCAACAAAAATGGATAAGTGAAAACGTTGCTACATACAGTGCTTAATATGAGCGATGCTTTACCACAGTCTTTATCTTGAAATATATATTTTACAACAGTCTTTCAATACAAAAAATAAAAATGGTGGGTTATTCAAACAAAAAAAACACAAGATGTGGCTCACATTATGTCCTGCAACATGCATGCCCCCTTTGAAAATGATGTGTGGGGAAGTAACGTGGGTGGTCTGTACATATGCTGAATCGAATATCCAAACAAAGACAAAATTCTTAAATACTCAAAATATGTAAAAATCCAACATGTTTATCAAGTGGTTGCCCATTGGAGAGTCTCAGTGGCATTACGTAATGACTAGTGAATGACATTGACAACATTTTATTTGGTATAAAGATCTGTCCATTAAATTGGAGTTGTTTCATTTAACATTATTCTTAAATGGGAAATCATATCATTATTTTTACTGTCAATCAAAATATATCAATTGCACCAAATTAAAGCAAAAATTTATGTTGAATAAGTAACGGCTTGCTATGCTGTCCACTGAATATTTTTGTAATACTATTAAAAATCAAAGCTTTACTTCAAATTTGTCACCATATTCTATGAAGTAGATTCAGATATATGAAAAGTGTGGTTGATTCTTGTAATTACAGACAAAATATGAAGTAAGCATTCAACATAAAAAGTTATTTTTTCCAAAACATTAAAGACATAATTTTTGATCAAATATATTTAAAAATCAATATAATTCATGTCTCAGCATAAAGAAAAAATCAAAGTAAATCATGAGTGTCACAATGGGAGCACAAACCTTTCCTGACATTAGTTGACAAGCAGGTCTTTCTAGGCAATTCAACTTAAACCTCATGAAAGTTTCAGAGTATTTTTTCCCCAAACATATCATTAAAACACCCTAAATGTACTTACAGTCAAACCAATGATGAGAACACCAAGCCCTCGGATCAATGTTTCCGACTGAAGCTCGTTAAAATTCACCTCAGTCCCAATCAAACCAAAGAGTATAGGTTGAAAAATTATCCACAAGACAGAAAATGTCTTTGCTATGGAATTCTGAAAAAAAACAAGAAACAAATATCGTTACTTAAGTCCTCATGAACCAATATCCTTTGTTCCATGGGAATATGATTTTCATTTGAACTCATTTGAATAAGGAAGCAAGAGGATGATTAAGTCATTATGAAGGCGATCTGGAGGGGTTGGTTAGTTTGGCTTCTCTTGCAATGTCTCCAGTAAGGAAAGTGTGGCTCCAAGATCATCCCGAGGAAGATTTTAGTAACATGTAACTTTGTATAAGTATCATCTTTTTAATTATCATCAGAAAAAAATGTAACATCAGAGCACAGTACACACCCTCTTTAATAGTAGCCAAACAATACACAGTGAGCCCAAAAAAAATCTATTAATAATTATAGGCAGTGTCTCAACTTATCTTGATTTGGTGTACTTTCAACTCCAGGAGGTATAACAGTAAACAACTAATGATGGTTTACAGCTTAAAAGATGAAGAGATTGATCAGTCAGCTGAGACCTATTAGTGTTGATCTAAATATCCTTCACAGAGATTACAAAAAAATAGTTCGTTACACCCTTTCACCTATGAAACAAAATCAGGCTGAGTGAGAAATGGCCAAGAGGCATGATGGTGAAGTATTTCTTATTCTCACCAAGATGGGATGGGTTCTGAATAATTACAGTAGAAACTTGATAATGAGAAGCACGAAAATAAAAACATTTGATTTTATGAAGCAAAACTGTCGGTCCCTACAAAAAACATATGTAAATACATGGCTCTATTTGAAAATGTGAAGTTTCACAAATACATCATTTTCGAAATTACTCACCTCGGACACAGTCCCCATAGAGAAACTGAGTTTGTTTTTACGAATCTTGAGGGGAAATAGAGTCAGAAAAACTCTCTATTTGCCAATGTAGATACCTAACAAATCAGTGTTGCTGAATATAATGTATCAATTGAGTTAAATGTGTGCATTTTAGTGCATTCATCTCTCACTACTGCCTGAGTCACACAGTTATTTATCAAATTTCAAAGTCATGGATAGTTTATATCTCGAGTGACCAAGAAATTGGGAGCTTAAGCTAGAGGAAGGGAGGGGCAGGGAGAAGGGGAAGCCGACCAACACCTTTCCCTTCTCCCTCCCCCTCCTTCCTCTGCTCCTGATTTGTACATATTACATTTGTACATATTAGTACAAGCATATGGAATAATATTTCTCACCGGAAGATGTCCTTATGTGACAAAACCCAGGTCGTCAGGAATAAATCTATTTAGTGGACCATTACTAGAATACTTTGATTTCTGATATGGAGAGGTTCCACAAAGTCAAGCCTGAATTTATTAGTCATTCTCGTGCTGATCTCGACGTAGATATGTCCTTAGTTTCCATTAAAGCCACTGAATTGTTTAATTGGCTGCCTAGTCATTATTATTACTAATTTAAAGAGACAAAATAAGATGTATGGACCTTTGATCCAATTTTTCTAATCATAAAGCTCTGAAATTTCACGTGTATGTTTCTTCACCTCACAGCATCTTAAAAATAACCCAATGTGCATCAGTCAGACCTATCACACCTGATGGGGAATTGCTTTTTAATGTATTCTTGCTTATATCACCTGATTCTCACTTTTAAAACACTTTGATAGGGAGGAAAATTTCAAACTTTTTTTAAAATTTATGGGTATCTTTGAGCTATGTTACCTGGAAAATTTTTAAAGTACTAGTACAAGAATATGTAAGACGACCTGTTTCACTCCTGGAATTCTCCAATTTAAGGAGGAAATTGTTACTGTCCAACAGTCATATAGATCTAACACTAATGAATCAAACAAAGAACTCCTTGCAAAAGAACAGAATAAATACAATTCACAAGTAGCCCTAGCCAATAGAGTACCTGACTCTATAAATCTCTTTCAATCCGACATCAGCCTTACGGCAGCATGGACCGTCATTAAAAAAGAAGCAGGGATAACAAAGATTTCTAATCTTTCCATATACCCCGGAGACCTCCACAGAATTTTTATCGAGACAGTTGAGAACATAACTGCAACTAATTCTTATGACCGAGTAAAATATGTTTGTTAAACAAATACTGTCACTTCCTGAGGCATGCAAGTCTTGACCTACCTAAATCTTTACTTGAGTAAGAGGCACACTTATCCATAGATATTCTGTTGATTTTTTAAAGTGAGCCCGAAAATCTAAAATATTGGCTGATACACTGGCTGGAGGTTTGATACACAAAACAAATTGGTCCATTTCATTGTTCATCAGCAGAATTTTGACTGGTATAAAATAATTGTGTTGCGAAAGTACCTTAAATCTTCCCAAATCATCAACCGTAATCATTAATGTATGCAACAATTCACAGTCATTGCAAAATAAGTGGTTGTCATCATTTCATTACAATTCTGCTCTCTAAACACTTTCAGTGCGGATGGCTCTAAGGGAATGGGCCACAGTCTATACATGGACAATTTTTATAATAGCACATAACTGACCCAAGACCTGCTCAAGAATGAGATATTTTGAACAGGCACTGGGCAGGGAGAAAAAATAGCCTGCTTGATGTGTGTGGCGCAAAGCTAAAGAAAGGAGAGGTGATTGCATCCTACACCGATGAAGGGATTTGCATCTTCAAGTGGAAGGACAAGAGGATTACAAGGAAGGATAAGAGGAGGACAAGAAGAATATCACAATGATCTCCTCTGAATTCGGGTGCGACTTCGTTGAAGTGCCTAGCACACGGGGGCCTAAGAGTAAGCCAGAGGCAATTTCAAAATATAATTTGTATATGAGAGGAGTAGATCATTGTGACCAACTCTTGTCCTACTACACTTGCAAGCACAAATCCCTGAGGTGGTACAAGAAATTAGCCGTACACATCATTCAAATGTTGGTTGTAAATAGTTTTATTTTGTATAACAAATTTAGTGGCACTAAGAAGAGCTTACATGAATTTAGAATCAATATCATTGAATCCCTGCTCAAGATAGTCTAGGCCGGCCCCTCCTAAGCCTGTTGGCTCGTCCCACTTCCTAGTGTACATTCTACATGGGGAGAAACATAAGCAGCAAAAATGGTGCAGAGTGTGCCATAATAAAGGCATCCATTGCGGCGGTGACGACCATTTGCCCGGACTGCAAGGGTCTTAGGCCTTGTTTTGAATTATTCCATGAAAAATTGTAAGGAAAAAATTGTAAATAAGGATTGTAGGTAGACTGTAGGTGTCTTTCCAAACCTACAGTTACATCACTGTGAAAGCATTCAGCAGAAATTGTAAATCAGGATCTTTGAAATTTTCATAAAATGTTAAATGAGTAATTTTGTTTAGTAGAAATATTACAGTGGGTAAATTTTGTAAATATTTATGTCGTAATTGTGCAAAACTTATGTATTTTAATGTACTATTTTTATGCACAGCACAGTGAGACCGATTCATTATAAAATATTCCTAAATTTGTATGTACTTTTCTATGTCATAAGTACATATAGAAAAAATATACATTGTTTTATTGTACAGCTATTTTGATTTTTCCAAATCTGACAAATTGAATTAAATTATATTTTAACCATTTTTATTTATAACTCTTCAACGTCCAACAGTTGGGGAAGAATAAATTATTTCAGTGAGATTATCTATTTCCGTTATTCATTCTATGTGTTTTTAATGTAAACAATATTCTGCCAGTGATCCTGTTGGCTGCGTCAGGTATCGTCATCGCTGGCTAAATGTTTTTTTTACATATAAAATGCGCAAAATGAAACCTGGAAATAGAAGTATCAAAGAGTGCACCTGGGAAATCAGTGAAGACATAGACTCAGAAGATCTACCATCGGACCTAAACAACATTCATTCATGGTGTCAGGAGTGGGGTTAGAATTAAATCATAGTAAATACACCACGGTACACTTCTTACAAAAGTCATCACAAAAATGACATACCTATACTGCGGGTGGAGTAAACATAAAATTTTCAGATACATTAAAATATCTTGGAATTACCGTAACTTCTGATATATTGTGAGGAACTCATACATAACTTATATGGAACAGCATTAAAGAAACTAGGTTTTTTGAAGCGTATAATAGGAAGGTCCTCGGATGAAAAGGTAAACGAGAGATACTATTTCGCTCTGGTTAGGCCACACCTTGAATACGCTGCAAGCGTTTGGGACCCTGGTCAAATAGATTTAACCAAAAAAATTGACCAAATACAAAGGAGAGCTGATAACTGATTCATTAAATACCGCTATGAACAAACATATAGTGTTTCTAAGATTATAGAGGGATTGAGTTGGGAGCCACTAGAGACATGGGAGTCTGCATGCTAGACTTAGCTTGCTTAAGGAATTCAGACCTGGTGAGTTTCAGGGCAACACAGAGAATATCATATTGACACCACACTACAACTCTAGTTCTGACAGATGTGATACAATAAGGGATGGTCTTTACGCTGAGATACATTGCCGAACAGATAGGTTCTTCCCACACGCAATACATGACTATAATAAAACCATAAAAGCTCCAATTTAAACACTCCCATAATACTTCACCCCTGAAAACCTCTTTTTTTACACCTTCTTACAGCTGGTGTCCTAGCACCCCCTGCCACACGCCCATCTGGCGGCTAGCAGGGTATAAGTGAGTCAAATGTTAGCTACTTCCAATTTCTATTAAGCCAAGAAAACTGGTTGTCTTTGAAAGAGGAAAACTCCCTAAACAGAAACTTTGACCAGTTCTACAATACGTTTTTGTTTCATTTTGATTCTGCCTTTCCACTTGTACCAATTAAGCTCTCTAAGTCAACTAAAAAAAACTGGGTCACTCCTGAAATTAGGCGCATGTCCATGGTTTTAAGAACAATGTCATACAATAACATGTCCTCTACAGATGATAAAATGCACCATGAATATTCTAGCTTAAAAAAGCAGTACCGTCTAACCATTAAGAGATCAAAGAAAGAATTTAATGATAAACGTATTTTAAATGCTCCTAATTATACTAAAATGGCGTGTGATATAATTAAACAAAATTCCAGCTCTAATGTAGTGGAGTTACCAGCCCAGTTTAGGGTTAACAATAGTAAACCAATAGATCCAATAAAATTGGCAAATGAATTCAACTGCTGTTTCTTGAAGCTACCAATGGTTGATGTTCCTGATCTTCATCATGAAATCAATATCTCCTCTGCTGTGTCACCAAAGACTATATTTCTTAAGCCATGCTGTATGTCTGAGCTTCGCTCACATATTTCCAAGGTTGGGAAGAAATCATCAACTGATATAAATGACATATCAGGAAAAACTGTATACAACTGCGTAGATATGATTTTAAGTCCCTTACTCTCTCTTGTAAATCAGAGTCTGAGAGATGGAGTTTATCCTGAAGCCCTCAAAGATTCCAAAGTTATACCAACCTATAAGAATAAAGGGGAGAGAAACAATGTGGGAAATTATCGTCCAATATCAATCATCCCCCAGCTAGGGAAAGTACTTGAGTATGTATTCAGCAAACGACTAATTGACTTCCTTGAAAATAATGACTTACTTTCTACTAAACAATTTGGTTTTAGAAAAGGAAAGTCAACAGAGCAAGCAATTTTTAATACAGTTGACACCATAATTGAAAGAATTAACTCAAAGCATAAAGTAATGGGTGTTTTTTTTGACTTATCTAGAGCATTTGATGTGGTTGAGCATGATAAACTCTTATACAAATGTGAAAAAATGGGTATTAGAGGCACAGCCCAGCAGTGGTTGAGAACATATCTCAAAAATCGCCATCAAAGGGTAGCTATACAGGAAAATGGCAATTTCTACCTCTCTTCACCACCAAGAGTTGATTAAGGTGTTCCTCAAGGAGGTGCTGGGTCCTATCTTATTTGTCATTTATATAAATGATCTACCAAGTTCAGTCCATGTAAACCCTCACAGTAATTGTGTCATGTTTGCTGACGATGTGAGCATTGTGCTGTCTCAGAAGTCATTTCAAGATGTGATTGCTTTGGGTGAATCCATTATTCATGACAAGAGCATGTGGTGCTATGGGAATAGCCTCATTCTTAATGAGAAAAAAACACAGGCCATGATATTCTCTGTTAAATCTGGTCAGTTTGATTCAATTATTTTAAATCCCATGATCAACAACTGTCAAGTCATCAATCACTATAAATTTTTGGGATTAAATTTTGATGAACACCTGAAGTGGGACCATCACATCTTATATCTTAGGAAAAAATTAAATTCAGTATACTATCTTATTTCAATTTTGAAGCACACAGTCAGTATGGATGTCCTAAAAACATTATATTATGGTCTATTTTATTCTATTGTATCCTATGGCATAATAATCTGGGGTAGTGGGTCTGCTACTAAGTTAAACAACGTTTTTATTATGCAAAAGAAATTACTTAGGTCCATGTGTAATAAGCCATACAGAGCTCATTGTAGACCTATTTTCAAGAGCCTTGGCATTCTAACAGTGCCCTGTGTTTATATTTATAACTCTGTCCTTTTTGTAAAAAAGAATTTGACCATATTTCCATCAAATAATGTAAAACATAGTCATGCAACCAGGACAAGTAAACATCTTTGTGTGGTATCTGCCAATATGTCGATGATGTCCCAAGGTCCCCGCTCTGTATGCATAAAAATATATAACAAGTTACCCATGAGCTTAAAAAATGAAAAATCATTAACTATTTTTAAAAAGAAACTGTTTATGTACCTAAATGAAAATTGTTTTTATAGTGTGAATATTTACATAAGCTCAGTGTAATATTTTAATGATATCTTGTACTGATATATTACATATTGGTGTTATTGAATATCCTTTTTTTTTGTAAATACTCTTGACGTACCCTATACAATTACATGATTTGTGATATTTTGTATCATCCATTGTACTTGTCAACAGGGAAATAAATAAAAATAAAAAAAATAAATAAAAATATAGATGTAAACATTATTTAATATCTTGCCCCAAGAGGCCAGAGATATCACTGTTAAAAGATTTAAATCTGGCATACATTCTTGGCCTGTGCCAAAAGCTTTTAATTCCATCGGAGAATATCTCATAAGTTAAAATCATGATATTGTACTTTGATGTTGTTTGTGTTGTCTTTAACTTAAGGAAGATTTATGCAAATTAATTTTGCTAAACAAATCAAATTAAATCTTTAAATCATTATTAAGATTTAAATCAAATTAAAACTTTACATACATCTAATGATATAATATTTCTGTTGGGATTATCAAAATTTTACTATGTAATGTTTCATTACATAAAAATGTCAAATTCATTTTGAAAAACACTGTTTCAACTCTTAACGCATGGTGGGAAAACAGCAGATTATCTGAACCATCTCCTTTTCACCATTATCCATCAACAGAACTTTACTTTCAATTTAATTGTAGCTATTTTTGCAAATGGAAATTTGCAAAAAAATTAATGAGAATTAGGCCTTTTTTAACAACCACAAGGACCATGTCTAGGAATTATGGGTGAATGCCCTGAACATAAAATCTGAATTTTTGTTTGCAACAAGAGGTCATTAGGATATAGAGATGGGCGCCGCGCCGGCAATGCCGTGCCGCCGACCATGCAAGGCACACCGCCGCCACCGAGGAAAAAACTACGGCGTGCTGCCGCCGGTCATTTTAACGGAGGCAGCGTGGCGTGACTTTTTTAATACCAAGTCCTACAGTCGACAAAGTGCTGACAAATTGCTCGAGAACATGGGTTTTGGATTGATTTCCGCTGTCTCGCTATGTCGTCTTGCCAACCTTTCCTCTCCCTTCCCACTGCAAGTCTCGTATATCCGCTCAGCTGCCTGCCTGAGCGGACATACGAGGTTTCGATAGGTTTTATTTTGCACCAGAGTTTGGCCCAACAAAAAAAGAACGTAGGTGAGGCATAGTGGAGAGTCACAGAGCACAAGGAAGAAATAGGTGCAAACTCAAAAAGAATGTAGTCGAGTGAATGGGTATATTTCCATATAAATTACATTTTGCTCGATTTCTTGGAACTAGAGCGGTTTTATGTCTACTGACGTGCATTCAAATTTCAGGATAACATGTTTCGGTCAGGTTGTTTCAAACTGAGGGTAAGTTAGAAAGTAAAACAAACAAAATTTGTTTTCCAGCTAAAAATGTGAAATTAGGACGGTAACATTTGTTTATTTTTTGCCCAAATAAAATATTATCCTTCACAAGTATTAAAACCTTAATAAGTCGAGAGGGCTACGGGCATGTCAGTGGTTGCGCACGGTCTAAATAACCTTATTGACAAAAGTTTGAAGAAGGGCTATTTCAAAAAAATATTTTACGTGAAATTTAACAATACATCTGCATAAATTATCATTATAATACATTATTAATTTTTTGTTACTTAGTTTTTATACATATACCTAGAATGTATATACTTGCTTGACGGTAAAGTTAAGGTAGAATTATATCGAACTTCACGCAATACGTAATAGTTGAAAATTACAAGTAGAAAGCGCAAGTTTTTCACAATGTGAAACGCATTAAGCCGGTGTCCCACGGTAATTTTTTCCTTAAATTTATTCATGAATTGAGTTTCGTGAACTGTTGGACCCAATGTCACATGAGCAAGAAAACTTCATGAATTGGGCACTGATCAGCTGATGGCCGAGAAGAGAATTTTTTGTGCTGTCATCAATAGTGTATACACGAAAAGAACACGCAGAGAAGATATTTTTGCGGCACCTACAAGCTAGGGTATGGAATAGCACATGCCTATTGCTGCAATTACCTGGGAATTACTTTAGCCATACGTATAAACTAAAGGAATCCCTATGTAGCAGTTCCAGGGTGTCTACTGAAAATTCATTTCCGATTTCCAGGACATTCAGGACATTTTTCATAGGAAAATCAGGACATTTTTAGTCAGAAAAAAACGAAACTTTTCGTCGGAAAAACAGGATATTTTCTAAAAAACCAGAGTTTCAGTGATCTAAAAAATACACTTTATTAGCACCTAAAACGATTTTTTAACAAGAATTATTATTGGATTACATCTTTTAAATTCTGGAGTTCAGCATCGTAATGTAATATTTCCTCTTGTGCACTTTGAAGGGTATTTAAGGCAACTCTTTTCTTCGATTCGCTTATCTTCTTGTGCCATCCGTTTACGACACTGGGTTGCATTTTCATCTGATTTTTGCTTTTCTAAAGCTGCTCTCCGGTTAGTAGAAGATCTACGAAACGCGGTTTCCATGGCTTTCGTTATTACCAGATCTTGCAAGGGGTGTCGCAGAGACTTGACAAAATCGTGCACAGATCTTCGGGCGATGAGACTTTTTTCAGTCAAATTTTCGACCAGGAATTCTTTATTAAATGAGAAACTTCTTTCTACGGCCGCATTTCCATGGAATAAAACCAAAATTTTCTTGATAAATTCAATCAAATTTTCAGACACCTTGTGTTCAACACAAATATTCATGAAGAAAACATCAAGAGGATGCTCCTCTTGATCATATTTTTCTAATTTTTTTATCACATTTGGATTTTGAATAAGATTTACATATTCATTTTTTACTAGTTCCGCTTGGATCAATCCAATGTGGTTTTGCTCAATGAACACTTCTAGAGCAGCGTTCACGCGTGATTTTGCACTTTTTGGTACTGGCATAACAAAAGGGGACAAACAACTCGCACCCCTCACAATCTTAGAAGATATGGGACATTTAATTTTCAGCTTTTTACAAAGTTCCAGGATAAAATTTTGACAGCCCAGTTTAAAACGCAATATATCACTGTCCATCAGTTTTGGCACTTTATTGAGAGCCATTGAAGCAGGCACGCCAATTTCAGTTTTACTAGCCAAACACAGATTTTGTTTTTCATTCAAGTCTATAGCCAAAAGTGCCTTAGCAGAGTTAACCTGGGAAATTACATCTGGTTTTATGATGCGACTAAGCAAGTTTTTGAGCATTGCATATAAATCCTGATGTAAGAATGGAATTAATGGTTTGTTTGTTTGGTACTTTATCAAAAACGCTTCTAGTTCCAAAGAAATAGTGATCATGAAACTAAGTTTTGCATCTAACAGGGGGTCTGACAAAATTCTTTTAGTAAAAGATAATGGTTTGAATCCGGCGGTTTTTTTTCCACAGATTTTACATAAATTTGCAAGTGACTTAAAACATTCTTGGCTCTTTCCATAAACACTGGAATTTTCCGTCCAGCGAATAGAACAAAATTTCATTGGAAATTTTTGAGACTGTGTAAAATGCTGATAATCCGCACGTCGTGAAGGGAAGTCTTTGAATAAATAGTAGGCGGCACGCAGAAACTTGTCTATGTCCCATTTAGTTTTCGCATGACCGGTTTTGTAACTGCCATTCACAATATGTAAAGAACATGTGCCTATATCTAACAACTCCGGGTTATCATTGTGCTCAGATAGAATGGATTTGAGATCTTTAAGGAATTTAATATTCACATTTGGCCCATCCATCGATACTTGAATCATCTTTTTTAGATTCAGTCCAAGTCCTTTTAAACTTGTTGTAAAAGCATCAAGAAGATCTTCAGATTTAGCATGGCCAAGAAATGTTGATGTCAAATATCTTGTCTTGACTTCATTGTTCTCCCAAAACCTGACAACTAAATCCATCTGTCCTTTTTGCGAAACCTTATTCAAGCTTTCGTCAAAGGAAATTGTGTAGAACTTACATTGACCGACGATTTTAGCTAATTCTTCTTGGAAATGTGGTCCCAATCCGTAGGTTATGACGTAGCTCAGCTTGTCTTTGCGCATCTGAAATTTTCGTGCTATTTCACTATCAGGAAACATTTTGGGAAATAGTTCGGCTGCATCAGAAAAGCACCGGCGATATGCTTGCTTATACACCTGACATAAAGCCCAGAGAATTTCAGCACGAGTAACGTCCTCCTTCGTGAGGAATTTCTCCATATTATTCACGTTGCATTGATTTTGAGAATTTTCAGATTTTTCATCTGGCACTAGTGTTTTTTTTTGGCTCAAAATCTTGTAGACTAGCAGAACTATGATCAGGATCCTTTCTATATTCCGTAAACGATATCGGATTGATGGTTTTTGATAAGTTTTCGGAATTCTGGTGTTTTTTAGTCTTTCCATGAGAATGTAGGGCAGAGATGCCCATGTTTGAAATATCAATGATATTATATTTGCTCGAACAAACATTACAATTTGCCCTCCTAACCCACGCAAATTGAGGAAATTAAGCCTGATCTAGCCATTCTTCTCTGAAACGACACACTCCTCTTGAGCTTCGGGGCATGATGAAAATCTGTCGAATGCAAAAAATCCGAGGTCAGCAAAAAATTTGAGGTTAAAAACAGCGAGCTCGAGCAAACTATGACTCACTCAGTTCACAGGTTTTCTCGATGTTATATATTTTTACTTTCTTGTACCTTTTCAGTGTTTTTAGTGACTATAAAAACAATATCATGAATTTTACGACAACAAGGCGTTTTGACAACAATCATTCACAATCAGTTGTTTTGAGAGAATTTTTGCAGAAAGTTGAGAGACTCTGAGACGCGCGGATCCCCGCACTCATTCTTACGAGAAGGCGGTTCGACGTAAGGAAGGTAGATGGCGGGTCGGTGCGAGGCGCTTGAATTCAAAAATTGGATAGAGTGCTGCATTTATTTCCAGGGTAAATCAAAGAAATAGTTTTACCAGGAGCATTTTCCAGGACATGGGGGGAAAATTAAGGACATTTCCAGGACACATTTGGAAATCCAGGACATTTCCAGGACAATCAGGACATCAAGGACCAGTAGACACCCTGAGTTCCCCAGCCCAGAGTCGCCGAAATTATCTTCCCCGTAGACAAAGTTCGAAACTAGAGATAAAAATAATGATCTGATAAGACTATCTATCACTGTTAAAGAAAATATTACAATTACTGCATTTTTTAAAAAATGTTAAGACTTAAAAAAATTCATTCAACAAAAAGTTCTCCGCTAGAGAATCTAAACTACGATTCTTCACACGCAAGGCGAGTGCGCTCCTCACCAGACTACCACTCTTTAAGTGAGATTTGGCGAAACATGGCATGAGGTTCCCAACTCATGGTGTGGCCTACTGATACTTTCCTCAGATTCAAGTTATTTTTACATGTATTATTCTTTATATTACTCCTAATGGTCTTAGTAATACACGAACTATTATAATTTACTTGTATCCAGTCGAGCTGCATATTTTGTAGGTAGTTCGATAAGATATCGTAAATTATAAGGAAATCAGGTGTAATCCTCTCACTCTGAAAGTCTCTGTGTGAAGCAACGAATGTACTGAGCGAACAATTGAGGCTTTCTAAATATCAAGTACGGTACCAATTAATTATCTTAATACATACATCGTCAATCTATGTCAAAGTAACCTCAAATATAGTTATTTAGAAAATTCGAAGGGAGGGATTTCCTTCTCGTCGATAAAAAATATTTTATCGTTAATTTTTACTATAATAAATCTCGCATAGTCTACAAATCCCTTATTTATTTAAAGCACAACAGCAAGAGTATGTCGAGAAGCGATGTTCCAAACATCATCACAGGCGCAGTTCCAAACATCAAACAATTACCTATTTATTAAATATTAGGATAATATTCGAGGTGCGAGATACTGCGAGGACGTGATGGTGGTGGTCGAAGCACATGCGCGCAGAAAAGCCAATCAATGACCGAGTTTTATGAAGAATTTACAGTTTCGTACTTACAGAAATTTACCAAAAACTGGCGTGCGCATACACAGTGTAACTCTGAGAGTATTAATGCATTATTCATGAATAAATTTACGAAAAAATTTACTGTAGGACACTGGCTTTAGAAATAATTTATCATCCTCCCAACCTTGTTGTTCTTCCTCATTGTCATTTTCACTATCTCCAGCTTCAGCAAAACCAAGAAAAGTTGTGACGGAATGCTCTCTGCAAATTCATTTAGAAAAAATTTCACCGAGTGTTCTGTTTCTCCCATTCTTTCTCATTAGCAAAGCACACATCTTTCTGAGCCCATTTCCCCTCTGTGTCTTCCCAGTGTAATACACTGAGTCACGCTGTTCCCCATTGCCTGTCACTCTCTTAGGCAGATTCGTCACGTATCATGTTTTCTGTCGGCAAAACACTAATAGAGTCAGTGTAGCGTCAATCAATAGGAAAATTGGCAATGTACAAATACAATTAAAACGCCTTCCGATTTTGCAGGAAAGATGAATGCATTTTTACGAGATGGTTCCATAAATTACGAGAGAAATTAACATTTTGGCATTCGTACATTGAGTTCCCACGTAGAACATACATAACATCCTTCAAAGTATAAATGGTTGTAAATGAGAAGGACAATGTACACAATAAGTAGCATAGCTGAAAACTTACTGGCTTCCACCACCAGTTAAATCCTCCAGAAAATTAGTAAATATGTTAATCATTTATGTTATCTCAATATTTGTGAGAGATAAAAATAATAAATATGAACATTTATGATCTCAAACTCTAACTTCAAAATTGGTTCCTCTCATTTACGAAATGAGACTGACTGGATAGTTCAACTATTACGTCAGACGATTTATGCCAATGGTGTAAAAATCCATTTTTCGTGTCTGCTTGTTACGGGGAGGCATCGGCATGACTTTGAGTGCGCCTGTGGGAGATGTCAAAGAACACATTTTAAAGTATATGGTGAAAACGTTGTACGGCTCACATAAAGCAAGCTTCGCAAGGTTTTACTTTGGGAAGCTGTCCATGGAAAGGGACGAAGGTGCTCGACGCCACATATATTAAATTAACTGAGGTTCTGGAAAGACTGCCGTTGTCTATTCCCATGGCTGGCAACTTCGGCGCGCAAGTTCCTGTGCATACCAAGGCCATGGATAGTAAAGATGCCTGTGCTTGGTGAAATTTCTGCAATCGGGCTAAGTACATCAACTAAGTTAGTTAACGCTAGGTAATTTCCATTTTCAATTGGAAATCATAATTTGAAAAATTTCTCTTTCCTCTACAACCAGGCTTCAGTCTTCCTAGGATTACTATTTGGCCACTAATTGCAAATTTATCCTTTACATTTCCTTTAGTCCCCATAGAAACCTGGTATTTGTCCTTTATCATCAATTTTCAGATCCTTTTTTTGTGGATTTTATGAACTTCAACTAGGTTGGATTATATTTCTGGTCGTTGATACTTATGGTAATCAATGGAAAAAGGTCGGTTTATGGACGTTCATATTTTTTCCAAAAATCAACCTATATATTTTCATTGCAATTTTAAAAGATATGATATTCCATCGCATCTTACTGTCGTGGCTAGCAGTATATGTAGTCTGTATTGTCGGTACTAAGCAAATAACTTCAATTTAACAACTAATACTTCAGGTGACAGTTTGATTTTCAAATTCGAATTGAAGTCACTAGTACCATTTTTATAATTCCACTCGTGTTCTATCGGTATTTTTATGATCAAAGTCGATTAACATGGGAAAACTGTTCCTCGCATTTTGATTGCAACCAGCAAGGTTATGTCCTCATTCGTACATTTTTCTTGCCCAAAACATTGAAATGTTCGATCTATATGACTTCCCGATGCATTGTTTATGCAAACCTGCTCATCAGCAAGTAAGGGAGTTTGTTATAATTCGTCAAGTGTAGTTGTTTATCAGAACAGCTGTCTCCTCCAAGCCCCAAAATGGTCGCCACCGCGAGTTGTCGGAACCTTACTATCCATGGCCTTGTGTGCATCCCCGCCATCAGCAATTCCAATTGAACGGAGTTTCAATATTGGTGGGCTCGCCCTTACAGCCAAGAAAAGTAGACTTGAGCCGCAGCGCCAAAATAAAATAGTTTTTATTCATGAAAACTATGACTTGTGCAAATAGTTTGTGCATATAGAGTGAAGTGACACAATTGTTTTTCTATGTGTATTGCCTGTAGTGTGCCTTTGTGACTGAGTGAAAAGTAAAATACTATCATATTTTGATCTGCTAAATTAACCCATTGATGACACAGTATTTAAGATAGCCCTGTACATTTTTGACGGTTGTAATATGAGATTTTCCAGTTCTTCACTTTTTTCCTGGAGGTATACGAACAGGCGTTAACACGCCGTGCCGCCAATTAAACGCTTGGCGTTCGCGCCGTCACGCCGCCGCCATAATTTCCCCCCACGCTACCACCAACCAAAATCTAAGACAGCGCCCATCTCTATTATGATACTTACAAAAGCCTCATCTTGGAGCACCGTCACACTCTGTTTATAAAATTGAAATTTCTCACTTTTTATAGTACGTAAAAGTTTTGATAAATGCAAAAGAAGACCTTGATCTCTTCCCAACAAGATGTGAAACAATTACAGCATTAGAATTAATAATCTCCTTTCCCTTAACTAATGCAGGTTAACGAAAACCCAATATTTTTTCCTAATTTAGGTATCAGACTATTAAATCAGTTATCCATTCCAGCCAAAATGACTACCTTGACTAAATTCAAGCACGTGAATCACTTCTTGCTTGCCTTACATGCATTAAATCCTGTCGATGAGTTTTTTGCTTCCACCGCTTTTTGATATTGTATTATGACATGCCAGGTAAACTGCAATTCCATGCACTTTTCTGTACACTAACGTAAACTTGTACTTTTTATTGACAAGCTATAAGTATTTTCCAAAAACTTTCGAATAATGAATCTTATTATTGGCATTGCCATTGCGTGAGATGATTTTCCGGGGAAACACAGTATCTTCACCTGCATACACCAGAAAGGACCACAGGGAGCTGGTATTTGCATCACAAAGCAAACAAAGGTGTTGAGTCCCAACTTCAATGCCCTCAGGGGAATGTGTTGCCTCAAGAATAGCCTTCCCTTCCATGGAGTCAATGAAATGCTGTCATTTGGTAAAATATGCCTGAAAATTTTCATTTAATGAATGTCTACAGTAAATGAGGAATCACAGGAATTTTTTAAGATAGGGAGGACACTCTTGATCTTTTTTCTCATTGTCGTTGAAATAAAGAAATTTACAAATTATCTCGAATCAGTCCCTTGAAATTTCATCCCTCAAACCTGGAGTCAATACAACTCCCTCTGTTGAAAAGTAAGGATTGCCTTGAGCAGAATTCCCACGAGCACAAATAGTTTCAGGGTTATGTATATTTCTTCTGCTGTCACTGGTTTCCAAGTAGTAATTCTTGACTTCCTCGAAAGAGGGTGCTCAATTGAAGAAATCTGTGGCTCAGCATTGTGATTTGTTCCTAAAATAATTCCACAAATGAATTCCTAATAAAAAATATCCAAAAATGGCTACAGCAGTGGACAAAGTTTTGGCTATGCAATTGAGCCCAAACCCATTGACTAATGTCTTTCTATTCCCTAAATGATCTCATAGCCTCCCACACAAAGATTTCTGCTTCATCAGCATCCTCAACTTCATCATAAATGGGCTGCAGTGTATCTATTTCAGAGTGATTGGTGATATAATTTTCTTAATCACTCTCCAAACTGTCGTCAGAATCACTTGCAAGTAATACCCAAGTTATTTCCTCATCATTACAAAATGGTTATCTTTTTCTACTTGTTTAAGCCATTATAGGGATCTGTGTTTATAAAAACTGCTTGCTGGGAGTCAACACAAGGATAATGATACCACAAGGCATAAAAGGACTCTACACACCATAAAATATTCCAGTAGACTGAAACGCTTGGTTTCGAAACTCCTTAAAGGAATGAGGAAAGATTTTGAGGAGCCCCAGTTAATTCTGACTCTTCAGAAAGATCTTCAGTGATTATGTTCTGTGATAGGTAGAGAAAATAAATGCAAAGCTCAAGGCCCCTTGCTTGGGACTGATTAGATGAAGCAAACATTCAAAGGACTCAAGGTGATGATGAACACGGAAAGGACATGGAGAGTTAAAGAAGAAGATGTCACATCTCCTTACCACAAGTAGCTTACCCTTCTAGGCATCCCAACAGCAGAATAGGCAGCAAGAATTTTCAAGACGGTAAGAAAGGAGGAACATAAGGATTGTGAAGATCAAATTCATTTACTCACGGGTTTGGAATTTAATTGCAACAATAAAAAGGAACTTAAATGTGTTGAAAACATGATAATTTTAAGTCATGGAGATTAACCATATCTTTAAAAATACAGTAAACAAATTGAATTGAAAACAGAATTTCTAACTCGGAAAAATAATCAGTTCAGAAGTTCACTAAGTGCACTGGATACACATGCCGGCAACTTAAGGTGATTTAATCATGTGTCCTAGGTAAGCAGGATAACACTGAGGGGTTGATATTTAATCAGATTACAAACTCAAGTATAAATCTTTTTGCACTAACTGTTGGGTTGATGCTATCAGGAAATTTCTCTCCTAATTTCCAAGATACGTGGATTGAGAACACAAGGAGGATTTTGGATATGAGGCCAACTGCATAGTAGTACAAGCGAAATTCATCTGCTGCATCCATCCTAAAGTATTTCCACACTTCAGAAGACACTCCGTGGGAATTCAAGTAAACGAGACAGAAAGAACTCTCCGTGGTTTACAGGGGCTTGCCATGTGAGTGTAGTCTGGTGGCGACAGTTTTGCCAACACTGTTCTAAGTTGTGCCATCGGCTGATTTGTATAAGCCAGCAGAAGTGGGGAGATCAAATGACTCAATAATGCAATAGATCTCAGAGAAACAGAATGGAGAAACAAACTTAAAACAGCAATGCAACTTCCAAAACAAAAGTTTCGGCCATTCTGAACTAAAAATTATGAAAACAAAAGTTTTAGCATTCATCCTACAATATTCATAGACTACTGTACAATGATAATTAAAATATTGTAAGCATTCACGCAGCTGACGGCACTCAAGTTTGGCCCAGTGTAGTGTTAATCTTAAGTACTAGATGCAGGATTACATTTAGATGTGACTCTCTTCTCTCCTGGGAACCTGCCTCCGAAAGGGAAAAGAGAAGGTGACCAACGGAATTAAACTGTGGTGGTCACGAGGGAATGCAAGAGCTGGATGCTGCGTGGTGATGCGGACGACTCGGGGAGTCTCGCGTGGTTGTTGCTCAGTGGTGGACGCATATGTATAATATGTTGAAATAAACACAAGAAAACCAAGTTCCCGGCTCTTCCCTCATAGCCTTCCTGGAACTCGCAGAAACGATTTACAATATTTTCCTTACTTTCAATTCAAAACAAGAGATTTGCATACACAGGGAATTTAAGAGTAACAGTAGAGATGACAATTGACAATAAAAGTTATATGCATAAAAATAGAGCGCAATGAGATGACATAGAAAGGTAGTACCTGTCAAAGTTTGTTCTCAATTAAATTGGAAATACAGATTTTAGATCATTATTGCAATTCATTGATATTCAAGTAAAATTGTAAAAATTAGAATAAAAAATAGTCTGCACCCCCATACATTCAAGGAAATCATAATTAAAACTAATTAAATGCATCACAACAAAAAGATGAACTTATTGATGGTGAAATTAACCACTCACTGCAGCTTCCATTCCTTCATAACGTTTCCAGCAGCAGGAAGAAACAAACGCAGATGTTATACATGCCAATGGGCCAGCCCCATCATAACCAACAGCTTGACTGCCAAATACGGCAAAAAGTCCTCCACCTCCAACCAACATTGACCGGTACAGAATAGTCTTTGACTGAAATCCAAGTAAAAGAGCAGTAGTATAGCACAACTAGGAACAGAGCATGCCATATAATTGAATGACCACTGGAAAAATTCATTTAAAAGCTCTTATTCAGAGCAAGAGTTCTTTTTCTGAGGGTTTCAGAGCTGAGAAACTGGCCTCCACTAGGTTATTAAATAATTACCAAATGTAGCAAAAAATACGTAAACCCGGGAAATTAAGAAAAGTAAAGGATTTTCAGCAATAAAATACCAACTTACTTCTCCTTTAGGTACAGCTGCTGCAGTTAGAAATCCCCAAACAATACCAAAGGTCAACCCTATCAACACTTCCAATGGACCCTGAAGGATTTTTTCAGTGATGCTTCCTGAAACATAATGAAAAAACTAAAAATTATACCAAGAACATTCACACATTAAAATTCATCTATTGCAACTATTCTATGGCCTAATAGCATTCTGAAATTAGTTCTGATTACCAAAATAAGTGAAACCAAAATCAAGAGGCCAATAACAGTAATTGTCTAAAGATTGAAATTTAATTTTTTAAATTTAATAAAGCAGACAATAAATCCAAAGAAATTTGGAAAATTATAAATTCCAATAAAGTGCAGAATAAGCATAGCACTCAATTTCAAATATTGAACCCATCAGGAAACATTATAACTGACTTTACAATGTTGGCATTCAATTTTCTGGATTATTTCTCCCGATGTGAACTATCTTCAAACTCCCTTCCTCCCACTAGCAATGATTATTATGCTCCTACTTCCTCAGTTTTAAATTGCTTATTCCTCTCTCCTTGCTCAGAGCAAGAGTTAACAGTTATTATCCAAAATCTTGGATCTATATTTAGTTCTGGTACAGATGAAGTTCCAAGTCTAGTTATAAAGCGAACATTCTGTCTGATCAAACATCCTCTATTGTTCCTAATAAAAGAGTCCCTTAGGCAAGGAATATTTCCTCCTGCACTGAAGACTGCCAGGATTATCCCTCTGTATAAAAATAAGGGTAGTATACATGAAATAAACTCCCATGACCAATTTAATTGCTTAGTGAGTTCACAAAATTTTTGAAAAAGTTTTTTTACAATAGATTATTACGTTATCTTGAGAAATATAAACTACTGTCTCCCTTCCAGCATGGCTTTTGAGAGGCCAGATCAACTTCGTCAGCTACATTTTAAGTGGTTTACCACATTCTTACTGCACTAGACCAGAACGAAGAATCATCAGGGCTATTTGTTTTCCAAAGCCTTTGATTTTCCACTTACTGTTGTCAAAACTTAAAAGCATTGGTATGAGAGGTATGGCATACAAGTGGATACATTTGTACATAAATGACCGGATGCAGCTTGTTGAAATTGTTAATGGTGGAGTTAAATACTTGTCACCGCAAAAAGTGACTACATCAGGTCTTCCTCAAAAATCTGTTCATGGTCCAGTTCTCTTTTTGCTATACATTAATGATTTACCTGATAGACTTGGTTCAATTCCTGGCTCCACCCCCATCTTATATGCTGATGATACAAATATTAAACTTTCTGCTCCCTAGATATCAGAGTTGATGATGCTCAGCAACACCGTTGTCCAGATATTAATCTCCTGGTGTCAGGAAAACTTTTAAAATCTGAACACTGATAAGTCTCAGTTTATTTACTTTGTCAACAGAAATAAAAAAAGGGTAGAAATTCATGTTACTCATGAAGGCAAATTGATCCCACAGATATCATCTACCAAATTCCTAGGAATAGTGGTTGATAGTCAGTTCACCTGGAGAGAGTACATCAGATCTCTGAGTAGCCGTCTAAACTCCTTTTGCTATCTCCTAAGGAATATTCGTTCCACAGTGTCTTTGGATATCTCACTTTCCTTGTACCAGGGGGAATTTTATGCATGAATTATGTATAGCATTTTGTTCTGGGGTACTTCTGCTCAGTCCGGAATTATTTTTAAAATTCAAAAAGGGTCAATAAGGGGCATCTGGCCTCTAATATGAAGCTAATCGTGGGATTCACTTTGCAGATGAGGAGGCAGTGAATACTTCCATGCATCAATGGCTAAGGACGGAAGACCATGCTTTTTACCACAATGGAATATATGCCATGTTAAAAGGTGGACCAAAACTGTGGAAATGGACAAAGATTATATTGAAAAGTGACAAATTAATTGTCAATGTTGTGGTTTTCAAGATACGTAATTGCATTTGAATTTCTTGACAAACACGGCTAAGGAACACGACTATAGAACCACTGTCCATAATCATACAAGGGCTCTAAGAGTGGAAAACCTCAAAGTCCTAACAAAGCATCATATTGGATAAATGTGCGTCAATTAGAAGTAGCAAGGATATTTAGACAGTTTTTCAACATTCTTGTAAAATTAACTACTTTACAATGATGTGATGCTATTAATATACATTTAAACATGTACACAGAAATATACCTGGTCATTCATATAACAATACATTACAAGGCAAAGCACACAATTATTAATAAATATTAATTAGGTTAAAATATTTGGAAAACTATTATAATTCTAAGAAATCTTTCCATGGAATAAAACAGAAGATTTTTCTCACCTTCAGAGAATATTGTTCCCAAAACAACACCAAAAGCAGATATTGCCACAATGTCATCAATACTTGAGGCAGCAATAACTAAGGTTGGTATTCCCTTGTCCTCACCGTAACCCTTTTCTTTCAGGTTCAACATTGAAGGGACAACGACAGCAGGAGAGACAGCAGCAAGAATAAATCTAGAAAACATAAGTATTACCTTCTTTATTCTTGACTTACAAATTTCACTCTGTGTCCATAAAAAATCTACACAAGGACTAAATATCTCACTTAAAAAAAAATAAACCTTGTGTTCATAAAATTCCTATGCTGAAACAGTATATATTAGTAAGTATATATTATAACAGTATATATAGCCATGCTGAAACTATATATATACACACACATTTTTTTTTTTCGGTGTACTGATTATTGTATTTTGAAAAGTCGTTAATAACCGGATGACATACAATATAAGTTTGTACTAGAAGTGTCTGGTATCCATACCTTATGAGGCGCGTATTTCATTTTCGAGAATTATATTTTTCTTTGCTTGCATGTAGCACGCAGACATGAGAGCTTTCATTTTTTTTTCCTTATTTAAAGAGTATCATCATCTAGCACTCCCCCCTCTCCCGCTTGCAAATTGCAAGCACCCATATAGGCATCATTAAATGGACAGGTGCTATTAATACATCGCTGCTAAGTACTGGGTATAATTTCTTCAACTTCTTCCTGGCCTCTACCGTAGGTTTAATTACCAACTTTAACCAACCAATCTTCATGATATTTTAGTTTTCATTCAAAAGCAAGTGCAATTCATTTAAAAGATTGAAAAAGAAAAATTGAACATGAAAATTAGCATATTAAAATTGTCGATTCGGATCGAAGTTCTATTATAAAGTTTTCATGTTAGACCTTATTAAGTATGCTTTCCTGAAAGGAATATCTAACGTAGAAAGGCCATCTAATAAAGTTATGTTGAACTTGCAGTGGTTCCACGATCCTTTCATTTCACTGACTATAGTATTTTGATGTCGTTAATTACCGGATGAGATATAATATGATTTGTACTAGAACCGTCAGGTATCCTTACCTCATGGACCGTGAAATTCATTTCCAGAATTCCTTCATATTTTTCTTTGCCTGCATGTAGCACGCAGACTTATGAGCTTTCATTGGTTTTGTAAGGATGATGCATTCTTTTTTCGATACTTAAAGTGTAAAATAATGTACAAACCCCCCTTGCTTGCTAACAGCAAGCACCCATTTACTCGTATATATATAAAACTACAATTAGGATCACTCAAGTTACGAATATACGAATAAATAAACGAAAATCTGCAAAAAAAGTATGAGAGCTTTTAGGGGTAAAAGTGCAAAATACCATGAACTAGAAAAGCGACTGGCTTCATACATCTTTGATCGACAACAGTATGCGTATGCAGTGTCAACAGAAATGTGCCAGGCGAAAGCAATAGAAATAGCGAGAGAAATAGGTGTTGCTCCGGCAGACTTTAAGGCGAGCAGAGGATGGTTACAACAATTTTCTATCAGAAACGGACTATCAATTAGGAGAAGGACGACGATTTCCCAGCGCTTACCTGATGCATATGAAGACAAGGTGGAGAGCTTTGAGAGGTATGTAATTCAGCTGAGGAGAAAACATTGCTACTTATTGGGACAAATTGGAAATGCAGACCAAACACCAGTGTACTTCGAGATGCTGTCAGAAACAACTGTGAATGAAATTGGCCAGAAGTCTGTGCAAGTACGAAGCGGTGGCTATGAAAAATAGCATTGTACAGTGATGATGACAGTATTGGCAGATGGGAAAAAACTCCCACCTTATGTTATTTTTAAACGACAAACTCTACCCAAGAAAGTGATATTTCTAGCCGGTATAATATGTAGTAAGAGCGCAAGAAAATGGTTGGATGGACAGTAACATGGTCTTAGATTGGATTAAATGTGTGTGAAAATCCCATCCTGGTTCCTTACCACGGCTGCGGAGTACATTAGTACTCGACAGTTTTCGTGGGCATCTTAAAGAACCTGTAAAACAAAGGCTGCAAGAGGGAAAGACCGACCAGGTGACAATTCCAGGTGGCATGACGTCTATGTTGCAGCCATTAGACGTTTGTATAAATAGACCATTCAAAGCAAACATGAGGAGCCTGAACACAGAGTGGATGGCAAGCACACCCACGAAGAAACTCCCACGGGAAACATAAAAAAACCAGAGTTCAAGCAGATTTGTCAATGGATTTTGGCATCATTTAAGATGATTACAGAGGATTTAGTCGTAAAAAGCTTTAAGAAATGTTCAAATGACATGGACGGCAACAAAGACAGTGAGGTGTGGGACAGTGAAAGTGAGGACGTGATTTTCTCAGATCTTAGTAGCAGTGACGAAAACTAAAAATGAGAACTATTATGATATAAATATTCATTAGTGATTCACGATTCTATTTCCACGAATGTGTTTTTCTTTAGTTTTATAAGAATAATAACTGCTATTACATTGAGTTTAGTTTTTCCGTGCGTTTCCAAGACGTTCCACTGTTGTTAAATCGTCCCAGCCCAAAGCTACTGCGCAGAAAGCAGACGAGACCACCGCTATCAGGCATCTATCAATTACGGACGGCATTCTGCTTTTATTTGTTGATTTGCCGACGGATTTCCATAATCGAATGATCACGGGTTGAAATTGTAAATAGTTCTGCAATTATTTTAGTTTGATGTTCCATTTCGAAAAGATGCAATTTTTATAGCTGGATGATGTGATTGTATACAACTGTGATTACTGTGTGATGTTAGGAGAAAAAGATGAACATTAAAACGGGCTGTGCATCGTGACGATATTCAAATGTAATGCAATAAATTCATGAGAAACATGTACATCAACACTTAACTTAGGCACAGAATTTCTATTAAAGAACGTGCATTCATGTTATGACAAAATGATGCAGGCTCAAGGGCATAAAATTGATTTTTTGATAAAAATAATTTTTTTCCTCAAGAGCCTGCCCGAAAATAGGGGTGCGCGGGATACACGAGGGTGCGGCTTACACAAGTAAATACGGTAATGTAAATATTGATTGTAGTTTCAAAAGAAATTTCTATGCAGATGTATTTTTATGATTACGATTTTCGTCGGTGATTTTAAGTTTTAAAACTGACTGCATGAATTTTGTACTTTTATGAACAGAGCCAATGGCTTACTGTGGTAATTCTCAATTAAAGACGCTAACAAACAATTTCCTGAACTAAAATTCTGTACTCAGTATTTTCACGACCAAAATACCTAGCGAAAAGACAGTTGTAGTTCCAAATGAGGAATTTTCTATTGAAGTTTTAAAAATAAATCCTATTCTATAAAATTTTATTGATATCAGCGCAATATTTTATAACCGAGAAGATTAAATAAGTGCAAAGTGTAAGAAGAGTTTACAATCTGGATATACTCGTGACATTATGAACTTAACGGCAATTAAGGTTGTTGTTCATTTATTAGACGTAAAATCGACAACGGGGAATTACTGAAAAGGCACGCAACCCACACAACAGTCTTGCCGGTGGCGCAGGATGTTCTAGAACGTCCAAAGTTTAAACAGTTATAATTACGAAAAATAGGCTTCAAAAATTAAAATTTCACTGACATGTGTCTTATTTCATCGTGCTGAATGTAAATATGCAAAAAACTGAACTAAGTCACCAGGAAGGAAAGAATTTATGCCTTAGCGTTGAAAGGGTTAATTCCTTGTTTATTGTGGATTATTTCTTTCATGGAAAGTCCAGTATTGTGCAGAGAACAACAGTACTTCTTTCATGAGAAATGCATGTCAGTAATGATGAGTAAAATTGACAGTGCTCCCAATGAATACAAACGTGGCATGTTCCTTGTGAATGTGATTCATGAAGAAAACAAATGCCCTTTCCCGAGAGAATCTTCGTTACGCTATATTTTTAGTTTCGGGTCTATCTATTGAGGTCTCCTAGGCTATACAAATAAAGATTTAAGAGGTAAAAGAAGGTGAACAACATACCTTGGCTATTGGCATGGATATAACGTGTAACTAAACATTGTTCTGAGGATCCTTTTGAGTTTTTATACCTCACAATGCACGCAAAAAGCAAAATGCTGATATAAAAGACAGGAAACACACAATTTGTGCCTTCCTGTAGAGTCATCACATCACTTATCAGTAGACTGGAACAACAAAAAACACAGTATTAAAAAAATTGCAGTAATTTTTGCTTTTTCCACAAACTGTCTAACCATTGCAAGGATCATTTATTCCACAAATGGAAGTATGACATCGGTTCTGTGACGAGGTTGCAACAATTAAAAGAGGATGAACATGCCATCATTATAAAACACCATAAACAACCAGCAAGCCATATCTTAAAAAGTAAAAGTAAAGTTTGGCAATGAATGGTGAGCTAAAATTAGATAATATTGCATTGCAACTAGTCATACACACTAACCAGAAGAGGTGCTAGCTTTTACATGCTGCAAGTCATTATACGAAAATTGCATGGCTTGAAGTGACTGTTTATACTATGGGCTTACCACGAATAATATTGAGTCAAAGCAAAAATGTTCCAAAAAATTAAGTAATGGACTCCATAGCTTCCCAAGATATTTCCGAATATTTCTTGAATAATGATTTAATTATCTGAAAGTGTTCAGAATTAACGGAGTAATCTGAAGCTTGTCTATTAATTGTATTATAAAGCCCTACTACTACACGTTTTGATCCCTATACACCAGTCAATAGATTTTAAAATGAAAAACTTGGCTTTTTGAACCAAGGGTGCTTGCCTCTGCAAAATTTGCAATTTTTTTTCCTCTGTGAGTTAAAAGGCTTATTCCAATGCCCACTGAGTTTCAGCATCGAAACAGCATTAAGATTACCTATTCACATGCAATAATATAAATCAAAACAGACAGAGAAAAATGACACAATATATTTCAAAAATGCATTCAAAGAGGACACAATGGCAATAGGAAAATCATTAGCTTAATTACCTAAGGTAAAATGACAGCAGAAGTTAAAGATCTTACCCCATCAGAGCTCCCCAGAGCCAAGGAAAGCCAAGGAGGAAATGAGAGGCAATGCAGATGGTCGCAGCTTCAGACAAGCATGGAAAGAGGGCAAGTCTGAGAACCACAAAGCTAAGTCTTCGAAGTGCATTTGGATCAAGTCCAAGGCCTCCTTTGGTCAGAATGACCACCATTGCCATTCGCCTGTGTCACACGAGATGAAAATATCATTAACCACCAGAGTATCATAATCATAGAAAAATATTAACACTACTATCAATAATCAATAACCCATCATATAATTTTTGGACATGGAAAGCAATGTTAAAAATAAAAATGACAGAGTAAAAATTGGAGCAGGTGAGACAAATTTGTAGCCTGGAAAGCTTCTTGGAACAAAACGAGCATTATGGTAGAGATATGAGTAGGAGATCTGTGCAAGCAAAAAAGTCATTTATTAATAAAAGAGAACTCTCAATTATAGGGGCTCCATGAAACAATTCCAAGACAAGGCTTGTGAAGAACCCAACTTGGAATCCAAGGCAATAAGTAGCAGAAACCCATTTGCGGAGGAGGGAGTTGATCTCTACACCATATTAATACTTGTGCATAGTATGACATCTTGAGACTAAATTTTTTGTCAAAATTGGAGGGTCTCAGACTAGATTTCAACCATATCACTATAACAAAGTGGGAAAAATACGCTAACATTATCATTTTACATTTACATGATGCTACTTCTGTACTAGCCAACTTCGTAATAATCCAACCCCTGATTTGTTAAAAAGATAAAAGTAACACCAAATGGCCGTAAAATATTGGCACCTCACGCGGCTGGAAAAACACGTGCACTCGCCGGGAGTCATTCTGCATGAGGCCTCCAGGTCAAGACGGACACAGCACACATCCCTGAAGTTCTATGCCAGAGCTCTAAGGGATCTGGTTGGAATGTACTGTTGGGAACAAACACAAAAAACACACAAGGAAAACGGAGAGAAAACGTAAGGTCGAAACAAAAGTTTCCAATGTGGATCAGGGAGAGAAGAATACCGAAGGGATCACACACAAAACACTCGAGGCAGCAAGGGAAGAAGGAGGAGACGTGAGGTGCTAAGCGTATTAAGGTATATCGACCACAAGGTGGCCCTCTTCAGTTCACTGAAGGAAGATGAGACACTTATCTTCCTTCTGGCCCTCTTCAGCGCACCTCTGTGTATCTCTCCCTAATCCCATAAAAGCTCCTTGGACCTTTACGTTTTCTCCCCCTTCCCTTGTGTGTTTTGAGTGTGTTTGTTCCCGTCAGTACATTTCAACCGGATCCTGAACATGAACAATCTGGCATAGAACTTCAGGGATGTGTGCTGTGTCCGTCTTGACCTGGAGGCCTGATGCAGAATAACTCCCGGCAAGTGCATGCATCTCCCCGCCTGAGGTGCCAATCTTTTACAGCCATTTGGTGTTATTTTTATCTTTTATAAAAAATCAGGTGTTGGATTATTACAAAGTTGGCTAATACAGAAGGGTATAAGCGGTATTCACTGTCTCAAATTATCAAGTTTGTGACTTTCCTCCAGAGCTGAATACCATTAGGATCATAGCTAACCAAAGTGGCAGCAGCACTGACTTACTGCACTCATGCATATGTAAGCACTATGGAGCCCAGGCAGTCTGTTTTTATTAAGAAGAGTGTTTGGTTACCATAAATAATGGTGTTAATTATGCATGTTTATTTCTGTTGCTTGATGTCCAGATGGTGATATGACTGTGTGTGGAATTCCAGTTTCTTTTTTTTATGTCTTTTTAATTCCCATTCCTTTTTGAAATCTTAATGTGAAGGAAGAGAAAGAGAAGTTCCTGTTTTGGCTTTCAAACAGCCAGGGTATCATATGCATCTCTCTGAAATTGATCTTGTGATAATTTAAATGATTTTCTTTACAGATACCAATTGAAAAAGATAACATCAGTACATTGGTGGTAACACATACAGTAGAAACTCAATAACACGAAGCAACAAAATACCAAGTTTCCATTAAACTAAGCAAAATTGTTGGTTTCAACTAAATGCCTATACTCAAGGTAGTTTGAGCAAGATAGAACCCTAATCATAATGGAGACAATATTCGAATAATACGTTTTAATTTCTGCATCTGTAATCATCATTGGTAGACTGCTCTTTAGCAGGTCCTCAGTAGCCTCTACTCCAGATAACTCTGTCTTGTGCCTTCCTCTCCATCCCCACGTAGCCCATCTCCTCTTCTAAATCATCCGTCATTTTCTTTCTTCTTCTTCCACGTTTACCCTTTCCTTCCACCATCCCTTCTAATACCTCCTTCATCAAACTATCTCTTCTTAATGTATTTCCAGCCAGTTTTGCTTCCTTGCTTTAATTGTCTTTATCAGTCCTCTATCTTCCCCCACTCTGGTCAATACCTTTTCACATCTCACTCTGTCTGCCCAACTAATATTCAACATTGAGGTCAGTTTATTCGGGTTTTCCCCACGTTGATTCATGTTAATGGACAACAGTTTCGCTAATGTTACAGCTAGCGTCATCAGGTCCTGAATGAGCTGCAAAGATTCTTTTTCCCTTGTATATGCCTAATGCTTGAACTAGTCAGGTGTACGTAGATTGGCCGGCTGGACCTTTGAATTCAATTGTTGGAAAAGACGTTTGAACGTTGAGGAGAGAGGATAACCGTCTTCCCTGCTGAAATTTTCTTTGTTTTTGCCTATTTCAATCGCCTCTCGTATTAGCCAAGGGAAATATTTATTTTTCCTGGCTTACAATTTTCAAAGTTTATGATGTGGCTGGGTTCTGACTGAAAAAGAGGGTCAGGTGATGAAGAGGATGAACAGTATACCCGGCTACCATCTTAACAACATATGTTAGAAACAAACACCTATCGGAAGCACCCACAGTAGTTGTTCCTCTACTGACTGTAGATTAAGATAATAAATTAAATTCTAATACAGCTTGTTTCAATGCACACTTATGTTTTCACATGCAATTTAACCTTATGCTTTCTAAACTGGGTGGAAATTTTGCTGCCACCATGACCGCAGACTAAAAAGCATTTGCAAAAAGAACTAGCAATTAAGAAGTAATTTTAGGATTAGTTATCATAGAAACATTTTTTAAAGAATGCTTTCACAAATAATGACCAAAAATCACAATAACATATCGTAAAAAACCACAATATTTTAGGACTACATTAAAAAATATTTTTTGCAATTTATTAATAAGGCTCAAAAATATTAAGCGCAAATTTCTTAGTACCGCAGACTTAGTATAGTTTCTATTGTAATGGCTTTATCTTAAGACTAGGAGACTAATAATTAAATAATTCAAAATATGTGCAATGGCTGCCACAAGAATGAGGAACTTTCAGCTATGTATAACCCCCGTCATCCTCCCTCAGACACTTATCGTCCTGGAGATGAAGGCTGAGTCTGACATCAAAACATTGAGTTTGCAAAATCTTACCCGCAGTGAAACCTCAGAAATTTTAATCGACTTAATAGCACGGAAAACCTTAAATCATTTCTCTCACTGTCTCTTTGGCAGACAAGTGCAGTGATACAGTTTTTACTAGAAAGTTCAATTGCAAGAAGGCTTTCATGAAGTTCTTGAAAGCATTAAATGCTTTTTGACCCTTTCTCTCTCCATAAGTTTAAGTGTTGACTCCATCTACATTAACAACCCTCAGATTAAGGCAATTAGACAAGTGGAAGTACATGAAAATAAGTATTGCTGACAAAAAAGACGAGAAAATATAGGTTCAATGAAGCCTCGCATTGGTTTTCATTTCAACTACAGTTGAAACAACGCAACATTCAACTTAACATATCTCAAGAACTTCATCAATTGGAAACAGCACTACCTAGACTGTTCATATTTACCAACAAATTATGTACCAGCATGTTTGTGTGAATACTTGTGACATGTTAGATGAGAAGGCCCCACAGTTTCCACAGTGTTCCTTGTTATCTGCTGACAACAATGCATATGAAGGAAACTCACAAACCATTACGCCTTCTTCTCTGAATAGATTCCAAATATCTTAATCACAAATCAGAGCTGCAAGCAGCTGCTTGTGAAGCAGTTTCACAGAAGATTAAACAAACTCACTGATAAACACAAAAAAATCAGTAGATGGAATAAATTAGAGGAACAATTTTAATCCCAAATAGCTTCGCAATATTGTAAGTCGCTCTTTAAAAAATATAATTAAATGTAAGGGCACCCTAAAGAATAACTACTATATTTTTCAGTACCGATTAACTTAAAAAATGACAGAGACATGACTTCGTTCCTCACCTGAGAACACCAACAACTTGCACAAAGGCACCGGTGACATTGAAGAAGCCAATGTTTCGAAGGAAGATGCCCATAAGCAACATCCCAAGAAGGGGTGGTAGGTGAGCCAGCGCTACGACCGGACCTGCCAAAGCGGCAGCCCCAAATAGTAGACCCATTGCAAAAACATTTCCTCCAGGAGCAGCATCTTCACCGATGGCAGCATAAAATATTCCCCAAATAAGGAGAGGTAGAATAATAAGGAGAATTCCGTGCTGTGCTTCTATTCTCCATTTAGATTCGGGGCAAGACGTTGACGACGGAGAAAGGCACTTCCAAAACGAACTATTCCTAAAGGCAGAACCACCAGGTAGTGATTCACTGATTTAAAAATGAAAATAAGTAACATTACTCACTGCACACTAAGAGCATATCCACAGGAGGAAAATCGTCCATAATCACAAAATGGGGCAGATGAAAATAATAATCAAATACATACTTATTTGGCTTGTTGCTAGAATCCTGAGTTGTAGAGGGTCTCGCCGATTCCTCGGTTTTACTCACCGACAAATTCATCTGAAAAGACGAGAGTGGCGATCATTTCGCTCAAAAGAACTTTGAAGATCACCTAATTGCCAGGTTCAACGACATTCTTTCTAAACTAATCACCTTAACTGGAGTCAATTGACTCAATTCATCGGTCAACTCAATATCATCCTGCCTCTCCTAAGAAAAAGCGATTTCCTTTTGAAGTCATACATAATTGAGTAAGAAAGTGGCGTCAACAGAAAGTTCAAATTCCAACGTTTTAACAGGCTACTCAATTCCACAGAGTCAACAAGCAAATTACCCCCAATTTGGGAGTCAACATTATTATCTGCGCTGTTAGCAAGTAGGTGTAAAAGCATGTTTACTTTTCCTCGCGACCACATATGCCCGTCGACTTACCATTAGGAAAAAGATGGCTGAAACTAGGTTTTCCTAACGTAATTTTAATCTCAACCACGTTCATTTGTACTCCACTTAAAGTTAGTATCCTAATTTGTACCTATTCGAAATCACATTCTCATGTGGTCATAATTTACTCGGCAAAATTGAAAAACAAAAACCTATGGTGAGCAACGCAACGCGTCCGCACAGTGTATAGTGATAAGCCGGCTTTTCGGTTTAACGGATATTGTTACTTCTATACTTGCGTAAAAATATTTTCTCGGGCAGATCTCATCCAGCTATTGCGAGTAAGTCCTTCGAGCATATTTCGGGGAAACATCCACATTATTAATAATTTCTGTATCATAGTTCACTTTTATTCGCGTAATTAAGGGTGAAAGACAAGCTTAGGCCGCTGATGAAAAAATCATTAACGCTTACCTTTCCGCGGAAATACAAATATCGTTTTTGGCCCTATAAACGCACTAAATTGCGATCTCCCACAGACGAATAGTTACGAGTATTTCAATGGGTAGCACTTTCACATCTTCATTGTATTGTTTATTAAATATCCATCGTGCGTTGGTTTCCGACAGTGGAATTTAAAGGTAATGAGCACGCTCTATTCGATCCCCGTATTGAAATGCTCCCATCAGTATGAGAGATTTCAAAATCATAAATATTTCCATTTCGTGGGAAGACAAAGGAAAATAAAATTACAACGTCATGTCCGAGTCCGTATTACTGTTAATATGAATGAAATATACCTACTCACCTTGCAAGTTTTGGGGTGTTCTCAGAAAATTCAAGCGCTAACTGGCTTCCTCGGCTCTTGACAAGCACCTAAATGTGATGGATTACTTGACAGGTGCAGCATTTCCACTTTTTAGGGAGATTCAGAAATAGCATAATCTGGAATTTTTATGACGCACGTTGATGAATCCTCTTAATTTGGGGAACCTTAGCCGCTTCCGTTCTCCCCCATCCTATTTATATCCATAATTTATTTTTCGCTGTTTCCTATGAGATTGAGTCCCCAGTTTCGGTTTTCATCGTTTCTTCCATGCATTTATATCCCACGGCGAAAGTAGGTCATAGTTTCTCATTTTATATTCCATACATTTCCATAAAACTTAGCGCGCCCACGCGATGCTGCGGACACCCTCCAGACTTAAACGGATCTGTCAATTGAGCGTTGATTATTGCAGTAGAACCTGCGTTTGGTGAACGGTCAAGTGACATCAAATGCTGTCGCTATCCATTACATTTAAGGGGGTAGGTCGGAGAGAGAAGGATCATATCCGAAGCAGAAGGGCATTGGACTTAACCGTTTGAGTGCAGACTTAGAGTGGTCACTGTTTCTCGGTTGGTCGAAATTTCAAAGGCCATTATTATCCAGGATGATGCTGGAAGCGCAGCATGAGTCTCCTCAACCTGGAAAGATGTACCCATGTGCTCACAAGCAAATCATCCACATTGAAAGGGCTAATGGGGTATCAATGGGTGCTCAGATAAATGTCTATTCCAATGGATTGAGTGTTACACATGTGCTCTCCAAGCGCTCATGTGTGGATCTGAATTCCTCTGAAAAGTGTCTACCATTGCCTAGAATTTGAACCCTTGGCCTTAGTTGGGGGGAAATATGCTCTTATCATCATACAATCACCGTCTCCTAGACATTTCATATTACAAAATCGGCACATACCAGACAGTAAGTGAAATGTTCAATCAAAATGCCCAGTTTGTTTCTGTTGCCTCCTTTGATCATGCTCTCCCTTCCCTTCCATTCACCCATCATACCTATGTGTTGCTTCACAAATACTCTATAATACCAGCATACACCATCAGTAATTCAATAATGTTACCCTCCCTTCAAGAATTGTTTCAATGATATTAATAAATTCCAATAGTCCATATTACTCTGTGAACTAACCCAACAACATCAGTCATGTCACTACATCATGAAGAGGTGCACAACTGTAGTACTTATGGGTGACTTACAATTTGGTCACTTAGTAGTATTAGGTACTAGTGTTATTGGTTAAGAATTACTATTAAAAACAGACTCTACTACTTCAAATTTTAGAAGTACTTGATGTCCAATGTTGGAAGAAAGATATTTAGAAAAGCACTGGTATTTTTCTTCCAAAAATGGATTTATACCAATAACTATTGCATCTATTCCTCAATCTATAAAATATTTTCTCTATATTTTTTTATAAATCCCTTTTTCTTAAACTGAGGCTCCTCTCCAGATTTGTGCCCATGGTCTCAGAAGTCTAGGAGTGGTCCAACCTCTAGAAACCGAAGTTAGTCGAACTCATCACACTATATGGAAATACGTTTCCACAATCTTGCCAAAATTCTGTTTATCTCCCATACCCCTAAACCACTTCACGAAAAGGAAAGTACCCATGCATGGGGTATGCATTCCACAGGTGAGGAGATGCAGCTCTTAAACATCTGTCAGATTCAACCTTCAATCCCTTGCTCAAAAGATTATTCGACGTGTGGCATGTTTCTCCTGAGCAGTACACTGCGTACATCTAATCTAAGGTAATTGAGACTATCTTCCTCCCCTGACCAGCTAAGTGGGCTTCCTTAAAGTAAAATCCTGGGAGAAGATTTTCGAGATTCCAACGTACAAAATGCTTAATCTTAGCTCTTAAGGATTCTTTGAGCAAAAGCTTATTCCAAGCTGAGATGAGTTATGAGAATGCAGCATTACATCATAATAATATAATCAACTATTACCAAAATCTGGAATACATATTTTCAATTAATTATCAAGTCACATACCACTAATCCAAGCCCATCATTCACAAAACCTTTAACTGGGTAGAGGTGGTTGCTAGGGCTTTGGTTGGTGTTGTCGTTAGGTTATTCCTGTTTTCCCAAAAATTCCTCAAAATCATCTAGGAACAATCATTTCAGCCTCTCCTGGACTACCCACTTCCCAAGCATCCATTCCCTCCAACAAATCCTTAAATGCCTTTTTCCTCTCCACACGGACAAGGTCACCACTACCCAAATCTTCCCCAAATGCTCCACTGTCTCTCCCTCACATCCTGACGTCCAACTAACCTTCCCTATATCCTCAAAATTACCAACCCCCTTTCTAAAACCCAATTCACCAATTGTACTAACATTCTTCCCAACCCTTGCGATCCCCCGAGATGCAAGACCTGTCCCCTCCTCATCTTTAAACCCCTCCCTCTTAAATTCCACACCATTCCCCTCCCACATCTAATGTGGTGTACATTCTTCAGTGCAAACTCTGTGAAGGGTTCAATGTCAGGCTCATCATTGTTGCTCTCAATCTCAGAATAAATGTCCACAGATCCTCCTGTAACCCCTCCTCCCAGCATGCCTCTTTCCGTGTCCCTATGTCCCACACCTCCTCCCACAAACTTAGTCTCACCATTGTTTCAACGTGGGCATCTTTGGGTCTTTCCCCCCCACTTGAGCAAAAAAATATAGAGCAATCGTGCATTTGGCTTTTCGATGCCCTCCACTTTCCAGGAATCAATCGAACCTACCGATTCCTTTTTCCACCCCTTCCTCTTCCCTAAACTCTCCCCCTTCTTCTTCCCCTCCCTTTTAGATGCACATGCCCTCCATTGACCTTGAGATGGCATATGATAGAGTACCCTGGCCAGAAGTTTGGAGGTGTACGAGGGAGAAGATGGCGCCAAAGAAATATGTGCACTTGGTTCAGGAAATGTATGAGAAGGTGGAGAGAGCTGTGAGGAGTATTGTCCGTAGGACGGAGGGGTTCCCGGTAATGGCTGGCCTGCACCAGGGATCAGATGTCAGTCCATACTTGTTCGATCTGGTGATGGATGTACTAGTGAGAGGTGTGAATAATGAAGCACCTTGGAACATGTTATTTGTGGATGAAGTTGTTCTGTGGATATCTACCTTAGAGCAACTGGAGGAAAAGTTAACCTTTTGATTGCGGCATGATGTGACATCACGTCATGGTTGTCTTTATGCTGGTGCAGATGATGTGATATCACGTCAAAGGTTCCAGCTTTCACTAGGCCCCCTAGTGAAATCTGAAATGCTCGAGGTACCCATGACGACGTAATATCACGTCATCAAAACCAGCGTAAAAACACAATGAAGTAATATCATGCCATACCACACTCAAAGGGCTAAAAAAGGGGAGGGAAGTCCTGGAAGAGAGAGGGATGAGGATCAGTTGGTCAAAGATGAAGGAAGGTATGTTTATAAAACTACTGAAAGAACAGTTACCATTGGTCAAGTCGTTTAAGCACCTTGGGTCGAACATGCAGAGCAATAGAGGGCTGGATCAAAGGTTCAACGTGGAGTGAACTGCGGATGGCTGGATTGGAAGAAGATGAGTAGAGAGCTGTGTGACAGAAGTGTGAGATGCAGATGAAAGGAAAGATATATTAGATGGGGTGAAACCTGCTGTGATGCATGGAGTGGAAACATGGCCTAGTGAATGAAATCCCAGGGGAGAAGCCGAGTGGAAGCCGCCAAGATGAGGATGTTAAGATGGAAGTGTGGAGTGACTGGGAAGGACAGGATGAGGAATGAGTTCATCAGAGGATCAGTCAAGGCCGGGCCTGTGGGCAGAATGATCCAGTAGAGCAGGAGGAGGTGGTTTGGACATGTGGAAAGAAGAAATGAGGACTATGCAGGGAAAAGATTTGAGAAGATGCAGGTTGGTGGCAGGAGGTGGGGAATGCCAAAGATGAGAAGAACAAAGTGAAGGAATTGACAAAATAGGGTGAGAACATTTCTCCAATGGCCGTAACTATTGGTACCACTCATCAAAAGATAGGAAAGAAAAAATTTACTGCGTTGGTTTGACGGTAGCGTCAGTGACCAACCACAGCCTCTCAACCAGAATACCCTTGAGAAGGTTTATGGGAATGTTAATTCCTCGCCAGTGACCATTCACAGACCACACATTCAACCCAATTGGGATCCTTCACAGGGCTTTAGAGACCCCATTAAGGATGCCTGAGTTATGATCACTAACACACAGAGAAATCACTCTCAGAAGCACTCACAAAATCACTCACTCAGACAGGGCCGAACTTCTGGAAGAATCAGGCTCGTGATGAGCTTGGTCAAAGGAATGAAAAAAGAAAAGACGAGGGTGTGCGTCATATCCGTGTATTTCGGCCACAAGGTGGCCCCCTTCAGCGAACTGAAGGGAAAAGATGCTAACAACACAAGGTTGATAGTTATTATCAACCTTGTGTTGTTAGTGTCAACCTTGTGCTGTTACCAACCACGCAGCTGATTTTGACAGAGAAAGCCAGGTATTTGGTGCTTTGTTAAATTTGTGACTGATTTAAAGTTTTGAAATCAGAACACAGGTTGTTCCTGAGTTCCTCATTTTTCTCGCTCAAACTTTCGGAAGAGTTTGCCTTGAGACAGGCGTTTTCAGGAAGAAACCTCTACCCTCCTCCCAATGATACTTCAAAAGAACATCCTATGCTCCAAGCAAATATTTATGTAGATGAGAAAAACACGAAGGCAAAACTCAACTGATGACAGATATGAAAGTGAATTTGAATCTGTAAGTACCAAATTGGATATACTAAATAAATATATAAAGATAGTAAAATCTCCAATTCGTCATTGAGACCATTTGTGAAAAACGTCAAAGTTATTTCATGACTCATCCTGTGTTTTAAATATATTCCCACAAGCAGTGAAGGGGCAAATAACAAACATAATTTGAGTCCGTTGCTCCAGCTTTTGAAGGGGAAAGGAATAGGCAAATGGATGGGCTTAGCCTTCCATTAACTTCAAACTTACTTCAGGCAGTCCCTGACATTCACACACTTGACTTTTGTACAATTCAAACTTTCATACATTCCGAAATGACACTAATTACTTTACTTTCGTACACTAAATTAGGATTTTCAGAGAGAAGCCGGTGAACAATAATTTTGACCTTCGTGCGATATATACCTAGGAATGTGATAATTTGTGAACAAGACAATTACACGTTACCCACAGATGACTGCAGTACTGGTGGGGAGTCATTCTTCATTTTGTCAGATCCGGCATACTTGGTAGCCTACCAACTGCAAGGATTCTGTACTGCCAGGATCCCCAATACTGTCAGTGCCCTCTCAGGAGATTCTGTAGGCAAGTCGAAAGCTATTCCAGTCTATTTGGTAACTGCATCCTCATTCCAGAGACAGGTGAAGAACCATGCATGGGCATAGCCAGTGGGAGGCAGGGGGAGGGCAGCTGCCCCCCCTTGATGAGACAATTCATACCAAATCTGCTATAAGGAGCTGGACTGGATGATGGATGTCCGACACCCGCCTCCCCCTCCCTGGCATATATCTATATCTACCCTGCCGCCACCACCTCACCCTCTCCCGCCCCCCCCCCCCCCCGGATAAATCCTGGCTATGCCTATGGAACCATGCATTGATATCAATGGATTAGTCACCAAGGGAAGCACAACATAGGTACCTTGAATTATAGGCATGTACACCTAAAGTGTTAAAATAAATTCAGGGAATTAGCTCTATGATTTTAGAGCTATTTCAATAAAAACAGGAATCCAATTTGCCATATATAACCCTAATTTCCCACCCAAACCTTGTTGCAATTCCTTTTTGCCGGTGTTTGACATTTCAGTTAAATTACACAATTAACAAGCCCAATGCTATATATCTTTTTCTAAGCATACACTCCGTTGGACCTTGCAATGCATTCAGAGCTATAGTGTTTATCAAATCAGTCAAAATCTAGTAATGCTTCTTTTTAACTCAATATGATTGAGGCCCAATAAATGTCTAAAAACAATGAGTGAACAGCTACATTATTTCAGACGGTTATTAGATATTTAAAAGACATTTATTGGGCATCATTAGTGTCTGTACAGTCAAGTACATTCCAGTGTTGAAAATAAGTCTAAATTTTGTCCAACCTACATTTTAAAAATTTACATCAGGTATTTTAAGATATTTCTGATGAAACATATTTTCAATAGGAAATATAACTTTTATACAATGTTTTTTCAATATTAGACTTTTTAAAGACTTTTTCACAATATTTATTAGACATTTATGTGATATTTGTGTCTGTGTGTAGCAGTTTAAAATTTCTAGCTGCTGCAGTATGACCCTTTTCTCAGTAACCTAATTGACAATTAACTCGTTCAACACTGACTGACGACAATCATCATCAGAGCTCGCTTTCTCTCTTCAAGGCCATATGAGAGACGCCAACCCTCATCGATTCCGTTTCGCTCATCAGTCGTTCAATAGCCCTCATCGCGTGTGCATCTTTAATAGCCCAAGGTTTTCATACCCCGGAATGCCCTTGCTGCAGTTTCTTTTCCATGGTAAGTTATCCTTTTTTTATTAGTGCTAACTCTTCTTTTGTGCTTTTAATGTGTAACTGCCCTTTTTTAATGTAAAAATACTTTTGTATAAGGTACAAATGATTAGTTGAAAGTTTTGCTATTTTTAATTTTTGAGCCCCCCCCCCCCTTTCCTAGCTCCTGCAGTCTCCTCATACCCCGATTACAATTTCATCGGAAATTTTTTTCATTTTTCTGTTATGTTTTAGCATACATTTCGTTTCTTTCATTAATTCTTAATTTTTAAGTTATTCACTATATAATTAATTATATAAGCTTAAGAATAAGAATTCTTAAGGTCTTACTTTTGGGGCTTCCAGGATGTGATTGTTCATTGACTGACTCACCTGCTACTTTTTATTCAGAATCTTATTATTAGATACCGTCAGTTACAAAATCAATAATACGTGTATTCTAATTATTCCTATACGGAATAAAAACAGTTCTTGATTAGATAATTAAATAATTTATTTAAATAAACATAAATAAATAATTAATTAAGGAAAAATTCTTAATTGTTTTTACAAAATAACTTCATAAATGCGTAATTCTTCATATTATTTGTATTTTAAAGCTGTGAAGTTAAGTTGTTGCATAGTAAAAAAATTACATTATCTAAATTGTGAAACTTTATTCTGTTTTGGATAAATTCTCATTATTTTATTGTGAATTGATGCCAAGTGTTATAATGCATTCCTGACTGTATAATTATACTTCTGCATTTAATTATACCAGGCATATGCTATTAACAAATATTTTTCCTTGATTTTGTTTTGAATAGGTGATTACTTGAAGGAGTATTGTATTCCAGCTGTTTTTTTCTTAAATATTCGCCGTATAACATTTGCTAAATATTTACCATCATCTGCGCCTATTGTTATTGTAAATTTAATATATGTACTGCTATTGATTTGGATCAATTTTTATCTGCTGATATTGTTTCTTTTTCTCCTATTTATAGCAACGAGAGAAAGTAAAATTTCTAAGCAACTTTCAAGTCCTTTACTTCCACGTGCTTTGTAGGTATGTAATTTTGAAAGCTTGACTCAATGATTTAATTAATTACAATGTTTTTCTTTTCTTGTATACATAAAAACATGTATTTCACAGCTGTAACAATGAGTATTTTTTTTTAAACATTCTTGCTTTCCGAATGGTTAAAACATCTGAAGGTTCGCATAGCCAGATGGATGGAAAGGAAAGGGATTACCGGGAAGGGGTCCCAAAAAAAGGGAAGTGGGATGCGAAAAGCCTTTTTATTGCCCCACCATCGTCTGACTCCCAACTCTTCCCACAACCGGTCCTTCCAACCTCCCGCATTCACCCCAGTCCCTCTCCTTCCAAAGAAAGCCGCCAGCCCCCTGATACCCTGTGCCCCCTTGTGCCCTGCGTCCGCAGCCATCGACCTCCCAGTCACTCTTTCCTCCACCGAGAAAGAGGAAAAGGGTGGAAGATAAGAGTGCTGTTTCTCAAAGGGTGTTTTCCTCAGAGGAGTTGGTGGAACTTCTGTCCTTGGAGGATGAGGACAGCAAAGATTCTTCCTTCGGGGACACGGAGTGGGGTTCCTCGGCGGACAAAGAAGAAGGTGGGAAGGTGGGTGATCCCTCAGTTGGCAGGGAAAATATTTCTCCTTCCTCTACTGACCCTCTAGGGCAGCAGGAAAGACCTCAATCCCCTCATGACGAGAACTGCAACAAGAACATACACGTGGACGGACAAAAGACCAACACACCCAGAATTCCCCTTCACTGACACCCCAGACCTCAAATCACAAGACCCAGGGGATGATCCCAGGAAATATTTTGACCTGCTCATGACAGATGACATGGTAGACTTAATAGTGATGGAGACAAATAGACAAGCAGATATTTTAATTTCTGCTAATGTATTTCGTAGAGCAAGAATAATGAAATGGAAGCTGCTCACACACACACATTTTTAATGTTTTTGGGGGTTCTCTACCACATGGACACATGCCCATTGAGTAGAATTTCAGATTATTGGAGTGTAGACCCCCTATTCAATTTTCCTTGCTTCAGGAAATGCATTAGCAGGGACAGGTTTGCCTTGATCTTGCAAGCTCTGCATTTTGCGAGTAAGCCTGGTCGTGGTGAGCCGCAACCGTCTGATTGACTGTACAAAATAAGGCCGCTGTTTGATATTTTTCATGGAACAATGGACTATATTGTGACTCCGACACAAAGACTGTGCATAGATGAATCCATGGTTCTCTGGAAGGGTCGTCTTATCTTTTGTATTTATATGAAAGGTAAGCGACATAGGTATGGTATCAAAATTTACATGCTCACTGAACCTTATGGATTAGTTTTAAGATTTAACTAAATATACTGGGTTTATACTGGGTCTTCCTATTCTGATGTAGGCGGACTGGGACATGTTGACAATGTTGTATGGAAATTGATGGAGGGAAGATTAGATTCTGGGCGATCTATCTTTATGGATAATTATTACAACAGTGTTGAATTGGCCCACCGCTTTATTGAGTGGAGTTCCTATTGTACGGGAACTCTTAGATCTAATGGGAAGGGGAATCCACCTCACGTCCTTGCAAAAAAACTTAAACAGGGGGAGGTAGTGGATGTATTCAGTTCCAAAGGAGTCTGCGTGATGAAGTGGAAGGATAAGCAGGATGTACTGATGATCAGCTCTGAATTCGGGGGTGGCCCGGTTGATGTCTGTCGCCGGCGAGGAGGTGGGGTCACTTCCAAACCGGAGGCTATTGCTCGGTACAATGAGTCAATGGGTGGCATTGATCACCATGATCAAATGATTTCATATTATCCCTTTGAGCGTAAGACTCTGAGATGGTATAAGAAACTGGGCATTCACATACTTCACCTCGTATTGGTCAATAGCTTTTTCTTCTTCCGCAAAACCCACCCTAAAATTCCTCTACATGATTTCCTGTCTGTCATCAGAAAACTTCTTAGTCCTACCTACTCCGAACCGATTCCTCGTTCTCTCCCAGCCTAACCTCCAGGTTCCTTGGATTGTCTAAACACTTTCCGGAGACATATGACACAGACAAAAAAAGGAAACGTGTCCCTCAGCGACGATGCACGCACTGCAGATCTAGAGGGTTCAGGAAGGACACAGCATACATATTTTTGCTCTGGCTGTGAGAGATGCCCATCCCTGTGTTACAAGCCCTGCTTCGTTCAATTTCACTAGAATATTCAATGCTAATTTAAGGAGATAGGGAAAATGTTATTGACATGCTCCATGTACATATTATTTATGACATTTAATTGTTTTCAGTGCATTATAACCTGATAAGAGTTAAATTAATGCAGTTTTGATTTTCATTTTATAAAATAATATTCTCAAAATTTTATTGTGACTTAACAATTAGTATTTCAATTAATATAACGTCAACGTGATTTTTTGTGTAATTTTGTTGTTTTCTTAATTTGTAGAAAATAATGAAAATGTTACCAACATGCTTTTATGTAATACTGTTATATGTATAAAAATTGTACTTATTTTTTGTGCTTTATTGATGTGTATTATGATGAGATAAAGAGTAGTCCTTTAGTGTCCTAATTAGTCCCGTTTTTGATTTTTAATGTAAATTATAATATTGTTAAAATTTAATTTTGATGTAAAAATTAGTATGCCTATTGATATAGGTAATTCAAGGCGATTTTTTGTGTAATATTTTCCCATTCATAAAATAAATGTTTTGTTAATGAAAACATTGGTACATATACATTTCTTAGTTATTATGTTTTTCCAAACTTCATTTTAGTAGGAATTCATTTTGGAAGGTAAAGAACGGAGTAACAAAAATATCGGGGAAAATGGAGCTCATGGGATATGGTGGAGTCACTTAGACATAAGGGCAGGAGAATGGCTGCTTTCAAGATGCAGGCATAAAGTTCTTGTGGAAAAAAATAATTTAAAAATTTGAATTTTCCATTTTAATTGGTCATAAATTCCCTTCTGTGCCTAGAATCAAAAGATTTTTTTCCTCACTGGATCCTTCAAATCGAAATTCAAAAAGTTGAATTAAAAAAGGTTATGCAATATAATTCTCTATGGGCGACTAAGAAATGTGTATTTTCCAAAGCCATCAATGTTCTTGCTAATTTATATTTACAGTACTCCTCAATTTATATTCAATTGACGAGACAGATTACAGATAAAACGTCGGCAATGGCAACTAGGAAACGCCAATGGCAACTAGGAAAAGTCATCGCAAAATGGGCACAGATGCAACCACGCATTACACTACAGCAGTGCTATCCGGTGACTGCGGACAACGATCGTCGTCAACTTTAAAATTGCAATTTTCAATTTAAAAAATTTTTTCCGCAACTTTTAATGAATAATCCGGACATAAGGAGATCAAAACAATCTACAACAAAAGGAAAAAAATTCAGTCACCAGCAAAACTTTAAAAAAGTTACCACTGCGTTGATAGTGTTAAGGCACTGGCTCAATGTGGAGCTCTTCATAAAGCTGAGTTGCTTGGTGTATAACTATACATATCTCATATTTAGGAACCCCAGCTATATTTTTTAATTACCTGACTGTATATCACTTTTCCATCCCTTACATCTCATACAATATGTATGTAGGAAGACATTTGGTTCAACCAATTCAAAAATAAATGATATCATGAAGAGGCATAGTGTTGTAAATTTGTTAATGTTCTAGTGCAGCAGATGAAATCTCTTCCCCAATCCTCATATGGAAAATACATATCCAATAGATGTACATTAGGTACCTATTTCTGGTTAGATGAAAATACGTCAAAGAGACATCAGCAGAAGATACCTTAGAGATATTGTAATGGGTATGGATAATGGATATCTTCCGATGGAATGTTGCACGTTAGGCCAGAGGGTGTTGGGTCGGCAGCCCTTGGAGTGGTTTTGTCTGTTCTGCAGCACATGGAAAGTTTGGCTGAGGAGGAGATTGTTGAGATTGAAGTCGTTGAGGAGAAAGGGGGAAGCACTGGCAGTGTGGAATAGGAGGTTATGTTTGGAGGGCGCTGTTCACCCATAGTGGGAAGCAGACCCAGAGGTCTCGAGTAGAATTCATCTTCAAATGAAAGAAGAAGAAGAAGTTTGTTTCAATGATAGTGGTCAGGAGTGTGGGGAGTTTCTCTGCCGGAGCTGAAACAGCAAAAGGGGTGTGTCACCAGCCATGGCCGACAGCTCACCTTGGTTTTGTTCCGGACACCAGAGGGAAAACGAGGATCAGAGCAAGATGGGGACCTCCCTCCACTCGTGCATCGCCTTTAGGGTGTATAAGTTGTATGTATGTAACCCTAGCATGATACTTAGGAGTATTAAAGTGTTGAGCGAAACTTATTAGTTGAAAAGTGTTGCTGAAAAGGCAACTGCAAAAAAAACGATATATTAAACCACTATAACATACTCTACATTATTCTTTCTCAGCCTCTATTCCATGGAGACATAGTCCAGTAATTTTATAAGCTAAAAGTTGTTCTTCCTGCCAGTTAATACACAATTGTGACTTCCTGGAAGTGAGTGTCTATTCTTTGTATAGGAAGTTCGAGATAATCTTCCTACTACATTTAAAGAGCTAAACAAAATGAGAACTATAAATGCTCAAATTGCCTCACCATGAGAATATCATAAGAGTAATTTTTCTTAGTCGCATATGGAACTGTCCGGCAAGCATTTACCATTTCACAGTGTCCTTGGATAGTAAAAGAAGGTGACTTACCTCACCAAAAACATGGAAAAAAGTATCTCTTCTATGATATTTGGAGTTCCTTGCATGAGAAGATTCCGATATGCTGGCCCTGTGGATTCCACTTTCAGAGAGAACCTATCTTGTATTCATCACTGATAACCTTCACCTTCAGACACCTCAAACTTCACAAATTAAGAGTTTGATGGCATAGCACTTCCACTGTCCCTTAGCATACCCCAACATCTGAACATCCTCAGCTGAACTCCCCAATTCAAAACATTCAAATTCTGATTAGGTTGCCACCATGCTGCAGTGTTGTGGAACTAGGAATAAATCAGTGATTTGAACTAACCCTAGTGATCAGTGAGGTTGCCATAACCCAGGTAGTGGAAATATATGTCAAATAAATCACACCAAAAGACCTAATCCAGTAAATATAACATAATTTTTAAAATCCCAAAATTACATGGTATTCAAAATCCTCTGCCTCATTTTTACAAAACTTTTCTGGTGACGTGTGATGAATGAATATCAAACATCGCACTATCTGCTTTGGGAAAAATTCCTCAAATTTACTTATAGAGTAATAAGTAAGTTGTTAGAGAATTACCAATGCTTGTAGTCCTGCTATCCTCAAAATTCATCCAATAATAATAATAATCGCCCTATAACCTGTCTAAACACTATACAAGGCATTCACCACGATCTTGAGCAACCTTATCCTCCGGCAGATCCAGCCTGTGGGAGGAGGTGTACGAGCAAAGGGGGTGCAAACGAGGAATCGCGGGATGCAAGGACAACCTGCTCATTGACAGGTGCATATGTCAGGATGCCGCCCGACATAAGCGAAACCTATCAATGGCCTGGGTGGACTATCGCAAGGCTTTCGACACCACTTCGCATGAGCTTCTCATCGCCCAGCTGAAGTTGATGAAAGTCCACCCAGAGGTTGTGTCCTGCATCCAACGCCTGTTACCACTCTGGAGAACGCGCTTCGTCTTGACATCGGGCAAACGGACCGTCTCCACTGAATTGGTAACATACCACCGTTTTTCAAGGCGACAGCTTGAGCCCCCTCCTGTTCTGTATTTCCCTCCTCCCCCTCTCCTTCAAGCTGAGACGAGGCCGAGGATACATGTGCGGCATTCCTGGTGACAGGAAGCACAAGGTCACCCATTTGTTTTACATGGATGACCTTAAACTGTATGCTTCCAACGCCAAAGAACTGCGCGTTGCACTGGACACCGTACATCAATACAGTGAGGCTATAGGGATGGAATTCGGATTCGACAAATGTGCATCCATCCACCTGGCGAAAGGAAGAATATCGGAGGACAAGGAAGACTCGAAACTCGTAGACGGGAACGTCGTTCGTCATCTGCAAGATGACGAATGCTACGAATACCTCGACGTCCCCCAACATCGAATGCAGGAGGTATCAGCAGTGAAGGAAAGACTCACCGCCAAGTACAGACAGACTCTCAGAAAAATCTGGAGTTCTGAGGTGCATAGCAAGAACAAGGTTCCTGCCACGAACATGTTCGCGGTTCCGACACTCTGTACACCTTCGGATGCATGAAATGGAATGTCAACGAGTTGCAAAACCTAGACCGGGGAACGAGGAAGATGCTGACCATCTATAGAAGTCTTCATCCGAAATCTTCCGTCGCCAGATTGTATCTCCCTCGCAGTGTAGGCGGTAGAGGTCTGTTGAGCCTGGAGTGTCTACATAACAGAGTTGTCTTGGGTACAGTTTGCCGTGTGTTCAACAGCACGGACCCCCTGCTCACTCTCGTAAGGGAGCACGAAGGTGCTGGAGTGGCTAGCCTGGGCGTTCCTCTTCCAGGCGGCGAAGAGGGCAGCGGACGAAATCGGTCTGGACTTTGACCTGTCATCCGACGGTAACGACAGTGGCACGTCAATCGTGTCACTGAGGGCAGACGTCTTAAAGCTCGAGGTCCAAAAGGCTGAGCAGAAGACCTTGCTCAAGACACACACCCATAAGCCCATGCATGGATGTTTCTACCGAAACATGGAAAAAAATGGGCTATCGAAGGAGCTGACGTTTGCCTTCCTTCGTTCCGCGGGTCTCAGGTCCGAAACAGAGGGTTTCGTTCTCGCGTGCCAGGATGGTGTCGTCAACACTCTCGTGTACCGCCGAATTATATATTCAAGGCGGAGTTGGCAGACACGAGATGCAGAGCGATCCGAGCCAAGCCGGAGACTTTGAGTCACCTTCTCTCCGGCTGCAGTTATTACGCGCAGTCAGCGTATTTACCTCGGCACAACGCAGCTCTTCGGGTGTTGTATTTCCACCTCCGACATGGACGAAGTACATGTGCTGCCCTATGTCCCAGGAGATATTAAGTCCGTCGTGGAGAACGACAAAATAAAAATCTGGTGGAATTACTCATTCCCCACCACCATTAGGCAGTTGGAGGCGAACAAGCCTGACATCGTTCTCCTCGACCGCCTAACGCGTTCCATGTTCGTAATTGAGTTTTCGGCTCCGGCCGATACGAGCTTGGACGCGAAAGAGGCGGAACAACGGACGAAATATAAAGACCTGCTGTTCGAACTTCGGCAGATGTACCCGGGACACTCTGTAAAACTAGTAGTCCTAGTCATAGGTGTGCTCGGTGGAATCAAGAGCTCGCTGATACAGAGCATCAAGTATATTCCTGCTTGCGTGGCACGGGCGGAATCACTTGCAGCCCGCATGCAGAAGGCCTTCCTCTTGGGGTCGCTCCGTCTGCTTCGTGCGCACGACCCGAACGCAGCGTAGCCACTGATCCGATGGGTATCGGAAGTGCCTACGAACTCTGCACCGCCCCCTCGAGTTCTCGGCCATTATGACGACAATGAAACCCCATGCTTGCCGAGGACTCGGAACGGGAAAGTTACCAAAGTAAAAAATTATAATAATAATAGAAATATAATGGTTATCTTACAGAGAATCATCTTCATACGGGTACTTCAAGGCTGACATATGACGTAATATTACATAGAATATGCATAGTAAAATCAGTTTTCTTTGTTTTTGTGACATCAGTGATACACTTCTACGGGTTTTTGGCTTCCTTTACCATGAATTTTCTTCTTATTATATTTAGTGGTTCAAAAATGGATGTCGACGAGATAAGAAGAGAAATCGAAACTGAAAGTAGTGATGAAGATGAACATATGTGTGATGTTGATGATGAGTTTGACGATTTATCCAGTGAAGATGATTGCGACTTTGTGAATGTTCCTGGCCAAAAGGTGATAAGACAGGTTCGTAAAAGAAGCAAAACCGATCCTGGACCATCAACTGCTATTACCGATTCTGACTCAGATGAAGAAATTGTTTTGGCTAGGCCAAGGGGACGTGCTGGAGTCATTGACAGTGAAAGTTAGGTTTCCGATAGCACAGGAGGTGATGCAAATGTGAATATAACTGGAAGTTATAATCATCCGAATGTGCGTGGGTACCGGAATGTAACACACCAGGACAATGAACCCCCCAGACTAATTCATAACACTGGACAAAAACAAAAGGTCCACAGGTCCCTGCTAGCTGTAGTATGCCACTCCATTATTTTCAATTATTTTTCACTCCAAGTCTATTGAGAAAAATAATTACGGAGACCAACAATTATGCAAGTATACTTCCTATAGGAAGATAGCAAGCAAAACATTATCTAAATACTCTATATGGCAGAGCTGGTATGATGTGTCAGAAGATGAAATGTGGGCTTTTTTGGGGGTCATCATAAACAAGGGATTGCTTGACCATCAAAATATGAAGGACTGTTGGTCCCAAGATTTCATGTCCAGAGTTCCTTTTTTCAGTGAAATTTTCAGGAGGAAACGTTTTTTTTTTCAAATTTTTTGGATGCTTCATTTAGAGACCATAAGCCCAAATGACCACAGCTTGAAAACGAGAATGCAAAAGGTTAGCAACTTTCTCAGATATATAGATGATCGTTGCAGAGAATACTTCATTCCTGGCTAGAATATTGCAGTAGATGAGTCTGTTGTTGGCTTCATGGGTAAGATTTCCTTCATAACATACAACCTGAAGAAGCCAACTAAATGGGGTATCAGAATATATGTTTTAGCAGCCTCTGCCTCCAGCTATATTTATACTTTTATTCCTTACCATGGAGAAATTACAACTGATAGCCTTATAAAACCAAACCTTCCTTTCACCTCCAGAATTGTCCTGCACCTTTACAATAACCTAAAAGAAACGTGGCCTGATATCAAAGGTCATCACTTATTTACTGACCGATTCTATACCAGTCCTACCCTAGCAAAAGAGTTAGCCGCCTTAGGATGCCACCTAACTGGGACTCTTCTCACTAATAGGAAAGATGTCCCTGAAGTTTTCAAGAAGCCCAGGCTGAAGAAAGGGGAGATAATCGCCTTTAGAAGTGATGATAATATTCTCTTCCTGTCCTGGAGAGATAAACGTGTAGTTTCTTTGCTCAGTACTTGGAGCACATCATCATCAGAGGCTGTATCAAGGAGAGTAAAGGGAACTGGTCAGACACAAGTGGTTGAGAAACCAACTGTCATCGTGAACTATACAAAAAAATATGGGTGCAGTTGACACTGCGGACCAATATACCTCTTCCTACTGCTTCCTAAGGAAGACTAAAATGGTGGCGAAAGCTATTTTTCTGGGGTATGGAGGTTTCAATAATAAATGGGTACATCCTCTACCTAGAATGCTGCAAGAGAAACAGTACAAAACCTATGAGTCACATAAAATACAGGAGGCAGTTGTTGATGGAGCTCGTTAGCAACTTCTGCCAGGGAACTGCTGCAACCAAGAAAGGAAGAACTTCCCATTCAGACAAGAAGCAGAGACTAATAATTGGGAAGCTCCATATCATTATTCAGCATCCACAGGGAAAGCACAAAGACTGTATTGTGTGTTCCAAAAGAAATGTGCCTGGTGGAAGAAGAGAAAGTACATATATTTGTGAAAATTGTGACCGCAATCCTGGGCTACATGTGGGGAATTGTTTCAAAAGATACCACACTATGAAAGATTTTAAAGAGTAAATTACTTGATGGGATATCCTTAATTATAAAACCAGTGGAATTTTTGTTTAAAATTAAAAAAATAAATTGTCCATCATTTATTTCAGTCTATTTTTACTTTTTTTCCAAAAAAATTAATTTGGACCATACTGTTGGATTTCAGAAAATAAAATTGGACCACAAAGGGTTAAACCCAAGCAAGTAGAGCCCGGCCAACCTTCACATTACAATTGAAAACCCCTCAACACCCCTCCCCAGTCCTCCAGCATTAAATACGTGCTCATCATGCCAATTGTTACCCATACCTTGATAAAAGCAGCAATGAAGAATTTGAACAGATTAAAGTATTTGCTGACCATCAAATATTTCGGAACAGAACCCTGGCTAGTTGCAGACAATCAAACATTGCAGTGCAGTGAAAGATCAGAATCCAGACCAGTCGCAGACCAAAGAATGTTGCATAGCAGTTACACATCAGAGTCCTGACCACTTGCAGGCCATAAAATGTTGTGGTGCAGTTACAAACCTCATTCCAGATCTGTTGCAGACCATGGAATTATGCAGTATGGTTACAGATGAGATTCCAGAACAGTTACGAGGCCACTTCCCTTCACATGTTTAAAATCGATACCATTTCAGTCCAGTGACAGACCACTTTCAGGTCAGATACTAGGCTTTCATAGCGGTTACAGACCAAATATTTTTACCTGGGGGATTTTACTATAGGTACATTTTTGAATTATTAGTATTGCCCTCAATTGTTCAACTTTTGTACTTGTCACAGGAATGCATTAAGTATGAATTGTTGAGGATTGCCTGTATTGCACAATTCACAACTTAGGTACGTATTTGAGGATATGTTACCCAGCAGGTTAATCATAGAGCAGAATTGTCTGTAGAGGAAAATGTTACATTTACATACATGCCTTTTCACACAAATCCATTTATGATCCTGACTCTAAGTTGTTCCTTGAAACTTATCAGTGGAAGGTTAAAACATTTATTATTACTTAAATCAGGACACACTTTTCACAAGCAGTAGAAAGTCAAGTTTAATGACCAATGAAAACTGAACACAATTATAAATATATCACATGATCATGAGTGGGAAGATCACTCTTCGGCCTGGGAAGTGGGACTCTCTTCTTTTCACCCCTGGAAAACACTCGAGCTGGAATTATAGACAAAGACTATGTTAAATATTTGAACCTATTGGATTCGAAGGGCAAAATATCAGTGTTTCACTCCTTAAACATTCAATAATGAATACTTTCACCTGGAAACATTCCTTTAACATATTAATAAACTGGAGTACTACAACGAATCCCTTTGGAAAATTTACTAAAGAAAAACTTTAAGTTGACTTAAAGTAAATTGGAGCATCATTCTGAAGTAAGCTGTAAAAAAATTAAAGTAGTTTTAGAGTAAATTTTAATGAACTTAAGAATATACTATTGTAACATTAGGGTAGCTCAGAGTAGTTGTAACAACTTGTATACCCTATACATACCAACACATAAAATTGACAGACACAATGGTGGTGTGAAGATGTAAAGATGGCCGATTCCAAGCAGAAAAATTTCGACTGGACCGGGAAACGAACCATGGACCTTTGGATGTCGCTTCCAATGCTCAGACCACCGAGCTACCAAGTCTACTAAGAATCCACTGGAATCGGCGGGGGTTTATATGAACAAACACTCCCCAAGGCATGACCCACGAGATCGGCCAATAGATGGCGCCAGAGCAGCATTTCACCCACCGGTAGAGAGAGAGAGAATGACACACAGAAGGCAAAATGAAAGAATAACTCAAGCACACAGTCAGTGGTGAAAGATATAGCACAGGCGTTTCGGGGTACGTTAACCCAAGTAGGAAATGAGCCGTTCAGGCCATACAATCGTTCGTTCATTCACTCAGACCGCTCAGCGGCAAATACTCACATAAATGTTTATTTACTTTCTTTCTACCTTTCTGTATAAACATTTATGTGAGTATTTGCTGCTGAGCGGTCTGAGTGAATGAACGAACGATTGTATGGCCTGTTGTTCTATGGTTCTGTCTGCCTGCCTATGGTTTGATTCCCGGTCCAGTCGAAATTTTTTCTGCTTGGAATCGGCCATCTTTACATTTTCACACCACCATTGTGTCTGTCAATTTTATGTGTTCCTATCCACTTTCTTGCCACTGAGCGGTCTGAGTGAATGAACGAACATTTGGCTACGGTTCTTTGGCACGATGTTGATAGGATGGAGGAGATAGATACACAAAAAAAGAGACGATCACACTTACATTGCTAGCTTTCGGAACTGGTCCGTCTTCGAGGCATATCACGGCACGATATATATATATAAAAAGGCTACCTTCTACTACCTACTACTGACTACCTTCTAACATTCTGATGAAGGCGGTTGTGTCCGCCGAAATATATCAAAATTTCTGTGAGTTTTACTTTTTTTGTGCTCTATATGTAACTGCCAGTCACGCCTATAGTTACATATAGAGCACAAAAAAAGTAAAACTCACAGAAATTTTGATATATTTCGGCGGACACAACCGCCTTCATCAGAATGTTAGAAGGTAGTGACGGGTAAAGGATAGAAGGGAGGGAGGGGTGGGGGAAGGGAAGGAGAGGGGGATTAGTGAGAGACATTGATGCCGGGGGGGAGGAACGCGTGATAGAGCCAAATTAGGGAGAGCTCTACAGAGTTAAGTTCAATAGTGGAAGCAGATGGTGGAAGGGAGTACAAAACTGAAACATTGTAGCAGTTGTCAAAGGATTTCATGTGTTGAGAGGCGTGGATCGCCACGGGAAGGGAAGCAGATTGAGTTGGGTTCTTGCAATTGGCTCGGTGATTATTGATCCGTATATTGAGGGGGGTGGAACTTTTTCCTACGTAAAAGGAAGGGCATAGCCTACATTGTAGGTGGTAAACAACATTACTGGTGACGCAAGAGGAGGGAAGAGGGTTGGGGAAGGAGGGGTTGGGAGGAGGGGAGGAACTGAAGATGGGACATAATTTGCACCGGGGACGATTACAAGGGGAGGAGGTGGGTTTTGAGGCAACAGGGATTTTGGAAAGAGGCGTCGTGGATTTTAATAAATCGGACAAGTTAGGAGGACGCTTGTATGTGATTGAGGGTGGCTGGGAGAAAATTTTTGAAGTGGAGGAGTGGTTTTTCAGAATGGGAAAGAGATCTTTAAAGATAAAATTGATAGACTGAACACCCGGGAAATACGTAGTGCAAATAGAAAGGATGCGGGAGTCTTTCGTGGGATGAGGTTTGGAGGAGGGGCAATTTTTCCTGATTTTTTTAGCGAGAAGGGATTCTGGGTAGCCACGCTTGAGGAGCGAGTGGTGAAGGTTGGTAAGGAATGTATTGAGGGACTCAGGATTATTGCAAATACGATGGCCTCGGATGGATAGTGAGAAGGGAAGAGAGCGTTTGGTATGGGAGGGGTGGCAGCTACTATAGTGAAGATATTGTTGTTTATTCGTGGGTTTGATGTGAACGGAGGTCTGAAAATTCAGGTCTGATAATTTGATGTCAACATCAAGGAAGGTGATATTGGAATTAGAGATAGTTGATGTGAAAGAGACGGAGTGAGAATTGTTGAGATCAGAAAGGAAAGTATTTAGAGAATCGGTGCCATGAGGCCAAAGAAGAAAAATGTCGTCAATGTAGCGGAGCCACAACAGGGGTTTTAAAGGATATCCAGAGAGAAAGGATTGCTCAAGCCGCTAGGAAAGCCTATGGCACACTGTCTGTGAGAGACAACATATTGTTGAAGTCAGTGGTGGAACTTATATCTACTTATACTACCCCACAAGCCACTGCATGGGCATGTGGCAGGTCACCAGCCGTGTAAATATGTAACATTTTTGGAGGTGAAATGGTGACATGTCCTATGGGAGTGTATTTATAGGTGATTAGTTTTTACTGTGGTCGCTTTTTGTGCATGGAAAGAACGAGTTTTTGTACCTATCTGTTCGGCAGAGAATCTCTGTTATTGTATTGCATCTGTCAGACCTAGAAATGTAGTGAGGCATCATGATAATATTCTCTGTGTTGCTCTGAAATTTATTTATTTATTTATTTAAACACTCATGGGAATTCTCCCATTAACAAAAATAAGATTATCCAACACATTTTTACATTTTTTAATAATAAAATTCAAAAATATAAATGGAGACCCAATTGGCACTTGTACCCATGCAGCAAAACATCTGCATACATTTCACACTCCCCTTCACACCAATACATACACCAGTTCTGAATTTCTCTAGCAGCCAATGCCTAGCGTGCAGCCTCCGAGCCTCTAGGGGCTCCCACCTTAGTCCCTCTAACAGTTGTGTAACCCTATATGTTAGTTCATAGCAGTTTTTAACAAAGCGTGCTGCTTTTATTTGTATTTTGTAATTTTTTTGGTTAAATCTGTTGGTCTCATTTCGGTTATAACCACAGTTCCAAATGCTCGCGGCATATTCGAGGTGTGGCCTTACCAGAGCGAAGTAGCATCTCTCTTTTACTTTATCATCCGAGGACCTTCCTATTATATGCTTAACAAAACCTAGTTTCTTTAATGCTGTGCTGCATATGTATTGTATGTGTGTTCCCCACAATATATCTGAAGTTAAGGTAGTTCCAAGATATTTTACTGTATTTGAAGATTTTATGTTTACTCCACCCACGATGTAGGTATGGCTTTAGTGTGATGACTTTCGCAGGAAGTGAACTGTGGTGCAGTTACTAATATTTAGTTCTAATTTAAAGAAAATATCACACCGATATTTAAGTTCAAAATCAGTGTGACTTTGGCTATTTTCCAGTCTTTGGGCACCTTGCCTTCCGATAATGATTTGCTTAATATGATTTCTAAGAATGGTGCAATCTGTGGCACTAACTCCTTGAGCACATGTGCAGGTATTCCTTCTGGACCTGGGGACTTGTTTGTCTTAATCGAACACAGTTGCTTAATTATTCCATCACGCTGAATTGTTATGTCCGCCATTGGCTCTTGAACATTCAGGACGTCTAAATTGTGTATCGTGTCATCCTTAGTGAATACACTAACTTAGTTATCAGTCGATCAAATTCTCCTTGTGAAAACTTTAAATGCTAATGAAAGGCATTGGATAATCGTCAGAGAACAGTTTAATGTTTTAGACAAACAGATCAGTGAAGACCATCACCTAGGCTTATCATTTGGGTTGTATGACTCAAATTGCTTTGGTAGTGGGAGGCTGATTGCTCAATTACCGAAAGATTCACTTTGTAAATATGTTGGTATCTGAAATGAAAATACAATGTATATCACTCTGCTTGTAAACAACACTGAGAGGGATTGAAATGCAGATGAGTGAAACCAAGCATCTGCAGTTACTACATTTTGTTGCAAATACAATGTATCATACAATAAAATATGTCATATTCTTCCTGTTTGTATGTCAAGGAAGGTAATACATAGGGCTCTTAGCTTTTGCAAATAGTGTTGCTTTTTATAACAGTTTTGTATTTTATACATTCTTTGACATAATTATGCTTTTGAATTACCTTTGGTTATATGCCATAGAAAATATTGAAAAAGTATTGTTAAATTCTTATTACTACTATTTTCTTAATTATTTATCAAATGCAAATTATTCTTATGGCATTATTTTGAATGAATTTGAATGCTATGAAAGCATGATGACTGCAGATCAACTTATGAAGGTCATATCTATAATCAACCTTCATATTGTATCTTCTCAATCGAACTCTCACCTTGATAACTTGAACAATCATCTCTGATTTTCTAACCACTATTATTTCATATTTTATGAGAACTTGAAGAAAACTTTAGAATGTATACTTATTTTGACAAAAACTTTAATAAAATTCAGAATGGATCCATAACTTAAAAACAAAACTAAAAGAAAACTTTAGGGTAGGCTCATAACTTTAGAAACAAAATATAAGAAAACTTTAGGCTGGACTCATAACTTTAGAAAAACTTTTCAATTCAAAAGTTAACTTTAAAATCTTAAAGTTACCTACTTTAGGAATTTTGAGAGTACATTTTCCCAAGGGATGAACTATCCAAAACATTTTTTTAAATATCACTTGTGATTCAGAGACATATTAACGTTGACTTGCAAGTTATGGGACCAATACACTTATTGCATAAAAATAATACCATTATGCACTTGATTTGAATTTGGATGAAAAAAATGAAATTTCATTGTGATAAAACAGTAATAATAATTATTTTATTTGGTACCCATAGCATTAATTTTATTAGACTTAATTAATATACTCAAGGCCAACCTTATTCAGCTTCCGCCGCCCATCATGGCTTTTGACGTTTAGCAGTAAGTTGTAATAGAGTATGCAAGGTTACCAGCCTTCGCAGTACCCGCACCACGTGCAGCTTTCCTTGCTAACGGTTAAGGCGCTCTACCAGTCAGTTTTGGCACATTTTCGCCAGTATGCCACAAGAGAACCCAAGGCATAGTAATACCCTAGGCCCACTTTCCCTATTCTGCTCAAGCTAGGATCCCTTCTAAAAGGACTACCTTGAGAGCCAGCATACTGTTGCCCGCGACCCACCACTAGGAGGTATATGCGGTGTACTGACACACCAGGACACAATTTAGAGAAAGCATATGACAGAGTAAATTTGCCAATTTAGAGAAGGTATATGACAGAGTTAATAGAAAAAAGTTGTGAAAGGTTATGAGAGACTATGGAGTGAATGGGTAGTTATTGAATGTTATGATGGCGATGTATGATAATAGTAAGGCAAGTGTAAGAGTTAACGGGGCTCTGAGTAATTGGTATGTCATAAATCGGGGTGTGAAGCAAGGATGCGTAATGTCTCCATGGCTGTTTAATGTATTTATGGATAAATGTGCTAGAGACGCATGTAGTGATAACGACGGTGTTTTGATTGGAAATGTAAACGTGCGAGTTCTTCTATATGCGGATGATGCTGTTTTGATCTCAGACAGTCAACAGGAATTACAGAAGCTCCTAGATAAGTTTTGTGAATCAACGGAGAGAATGGAATTGAAGGTAAATTCATGCAAGACTAAAGTAGTAGTTTTTGATAAGGAGAATGGGGAGGATAACTGTATGATTAGGGCGAATGGTGAAGTAATTGAACAGGTGGATGATTTTGTGTACTTAGGTAAGATTTATGCGAAAGATGGAAGAATAGATGAGGAGATAAAGAGACGTGCGAATGCTGGAAGGAAAGTGGTAGGTAGCATGTGGAGCATATCAAGGATTGAGTGCCTGTCTAAGGAAGTGAAAATTGCTGTGTACAAAAGTGTACTTCTTCCCACTTTGCTATATGGTAGTGAAATATGGGTACGTCAGAATAGACATAAGAGGAGACTAAATGCCGTGGGTATGAGTTATCTGAGGAGTGTTTTCAGCAAAAGTAGGATGGATAGGGTCAGTAATGAGCGGGTCATGAATGAATGTTAGTTAAATGCTCCAGTAATGGACGTGTATGAAAGGAGTGTGCTTCGTTGGTTTGGTCATGTTGAGAGAATGGATGAGAGTAGAATAACGAAACAGATATATGAGAGTAGAATGAATGGTATGAGAGGTATAGGTAGGCCGAGAATGTTGTGGTTGAATGTGGTTGAGGAAATTCTTAGGAGGAGGAATATTAGGAGTCTTAAAAACAGGAGGGCGTGTATGAAACAGTGTATTGGGGGTAAATGAGGCAAAAGAAGTTTTCAAGGATAGGTCAGTATGGAGGAAATTATTGAAGCAGAGTTAGGTGTATGATTATGTATTAATGAGTGAAACATCTTGACTGTGCCTATCCTGAAAGGGAACCGCGTGATGGGTATGTTATACTCACAGGCAGACGACAAAGAAAAGCTCCTTCGTTCACCTGGATTCTTCAGATATTTTCCAGATTCAGAATCAATACAGTCCACAGCCATTGAATAGCTGTTACGCCTCTGTTTATACCTTGGAACTTCTATACAAAACTCCTCCTGCCACAGAAAAAGTAGGGGACCAAGCTATCATCAAGCAGACAATCAACTAGATAAGAGTCATCGTCATAGGTTCTGCCAGCCTTCCACAATTCAAGCATAAAATAGTGAAATAACTTGTCTTACCTTGAGTAAAACTTTTCGCAGTTCATCATCATCGGTGTGATTGATGAGAAAATTGCGCGTCTCGGGATCCCAAGTTATATGAGTCACGTGCCTCATATCCCTCATCAAAAGTGGAGGACATGAAATGTAAGGGAATAAATTTAAACCACCATGAAATCTGATTGGTGACCAACAAAGATGAAGGGCCCTGAAAAAGTAATTTTGCTCCTCAATTCACTTCATCAGACTCTGTGCACCACATTTTATAATTTCAGGTCTCCCTATCTGCTTCCCACCCGTGTCCCATTCTTTAAAGAATGATGTCCAAATGTTTCCTAAAATCCATCCAAAGCACCACCAAAATGGATATTTCTACAGCCATTGTCAATACAAGTTGCCACATATGTATTGACCAGGAATTATTTCCAATGAGCACAACCTATAAATTCACTTTATTTTATCATAAGTTGAAAAAACAAAAGGTTGCTCTTAAATAACTAATTCTAAGTAAAAATCCAGGTATGAAGAGCTTCTTGTTTGAAGACAATCCTTTGGTGATTTTTCATGAGTCGGTTAACGTTGTAAGGATGTGAGCATTCATTAATGCACAAGACGAACAATCAGAGATTCTGTCATGGCTAACCTTAAACATATAGCCAATAGACTTCACCAAATTCAAACAATAATCAATTCAATGCCTTCTCAGGGTTGCTTTAGAAAGCTTTAGAAGAATAAAAGCAGCGTAATCTGAACAGCATTCATTTGCTTGTGGGTGATTGCCTATAATTTCAAGAAGCTTTCTAAAGACCGATGTAGCTTTTTGAGCTTTTGATTCCGGAATAAGATTCAATTAATACACAAAGGAGTCATTCCATGGCTGGATTCTGAATGGCATATTGACCGTGCTTTTTGTCTGAATAGTGTCTAAATGTGCCTTCTATGTGGGTAAAGCGTGGCCTTCAGATGCCATTCATGAAAGTAATGTGGTTGCCACCCATTTAATACGGCAGCACATGTGAAATGATCCAATAAAAAATTAATTGGTTGCATGATCATATTTTTAAACATCTATGCTTTGCACACGTATACTCACATGTATTGGCAGTAGAATGTGACAGTTATCAAAATGTTATCCCTGCTCATTTCCTCAAGGCTACCATTTTCTTAGATGGCGTATGACAATTTGTGACATGTTGATGATAATTCCATGTTTAATATCACAGAAACTAACTCTGACAGAGGAGAGATACTGAAAAATACTAGGTTCTTCATATGCATTGGAATACATTTCCTTAAATGTTCCATTTGCCTTTCTTCATTCTTGAAATTGATCTTGAAGTCATTATTTTTTTCTATAAAAACATCTGATTTTCAATGCGAGAAAGCTGAGCTAACATAAGTAGGAAAGTCCCAAAGTGGAGAGCAGTTGTACTTAAAGTAATAAACTGCAGAATAATATTAGACACGTGGAACCAACCCTTTTTCTCATACAATTTCAAAAATATCTTTGTGATCAAAATAACCAGTTTTGGACTTCATTTTTTTTTCTGCTTGGAGAATAATCAAATATATGTGACTTCCTGAATGTACAGGTGTCTAGAGTTATAAAATATAGCTAAAACACAGAGTTTGAGATTCTATGGGTATGGTGAGGCTTGAAATTGCTCATTTTTGGACATCATTTTCTTGATTGAGGGCACTAATAAAAATTTGCTAATTACAGTGCATACATCTACATCTACATACTACCCTGCAAGCCGCCACTTGGGCGTGTCGCAGGGGGTGGTAGGTCACCAGCCATGTAAAGATGTAAACTTTTTGGAGGTGAAATGGTGACATGTACTATGGGGGCGCATTTAGAGGAGCTCAGTTTCTATTGTGGTCGCTTATTGTGCACGGAAAGAACGAGTTTTTGTACTTATGCTTGGCAATGTATCTCTCTTTATTTTACCGCATCTGTTAGACCTAGAAATGTAGTGAGACATCATGATAATATTCTCTGTGTCACTCTGAAACACACCAGTTCTGAATATCTCAAGCAGCCTATGCCTAGCGTGCAGCCTCAGAGCCTCTAGGGGCTCCCACCTTAGTCCCTCTAACAGTTGTGTAACACTATATGTTCGTTCGTAGCAGTTTTTAACGAAGTGTGCTGCTTTTCTTTGTATTTTGTTAATTTTTTTGGTTAAATCTTTATGACTAGGATCCCAAATGCTCGCGGCATATTCAAGGTGTGGCTTAACCAGAGTGAAGTAGCATCTCTCTTTCACTTTTTCATCCGAGGACTTTCCTATTATACGCTTAAAAAAAACTAGTTTCTTTAATGCTGTGCCGCATATGTTTTGTATGTGTGTTCCCCACGATACATCTGAATTATAAAGACATACACTAGTATACCATACAGTTTAAACTTAAAGCTTGAGCTTCTACTTAGGAGACTTAAAGCAGTAGTAACTCAGTTTAAAATAGTAAACGTCTTTTTTGCAAACCATCAGTGATATGAATGCTAAGAGAAAACCACAATGGAGGTAGAGCAACCAGATGTGCAAACTGATTTATGGCAAGCTAGGAGTGTTCAATTACAGGACAAATGGAGTTCCATGACTCACACACCTCTACCATAAGATGCTAAGTATAGTCCCTTTGACTACAATACAATTTTGGGCATTTCTCTTTTGAGGTTTCTTGAAAGCATTTCCCAACTTCCAGATCAACTTTTATCAGGATAGAGTTGAAATAAAAAAAAAACTCACTGAAGTTTTTTTATGTCGTTTTCAGAAAAAAATATTACAAAAAGATTTTTTATGACACTCTTAATTACCACTTGTATATCTTTCTTTTTCACAGCAATCCTTTTCCTTGCCTCGCTGAGCTGCTTCTTGGAATGAGAATAGAGTTTAGTTGAAGTTGTGGATGTTTTTTTGCCATAATCATTATTTTCTTCACCATTTTTCACATTTGCAGCAGTATCTGAGACTTTGGCTATCTCTTCCTTGGTTGTATTAAGAGCTGAAACCTGTAATAGTGAAGATATGAATATCAGGTACAAGAGTACCTGATGGCATCCACCTGCATACAGGATGACTTCTGAACATCTGGGAGAGAAATGAATATGAGACTGGTAGACAAAGGGACCAAAGGTTCATAAAGAGGTCACAGCAGGATTCCTTTGTATCCTGTGCCCTATCTTTTATGCTTTGTTCACGCTCCATGACCTCATCAGCTCATCGCTGGCAAACACCACCACGCTCAATTATTTCCAAAGCAATCATGAGGCTGCATCAGGCAGAAATTGCTGGTGTAAACAGATAATAACCACAACCAGTAAATTTCACTTTTTCACTGATGACAGCAGCAGTAGCAAGAGGGTAATATCAAGGGGGTTAAGATTCGCTTTGAGCTGAGGAATCAAGAATTAAAATGGACAATGAAGATAAGAGGGTGAATAAAGATCTGAGGGGACTTATGGCAAAGAAACTACCACAATTTTTTTCTAATCATAATAGGCCAAAGGTTGAGTGCTATGCATGTCATTAAATTGGACATATGGCTATTGGGTGCTACAAGAGTAATGGATGCTAGATCTAAATTAATGGTATTGTGTTATTCCTATGGTCAAGAGGGCCATGCAAGGTCTGTCCTTAAAGTAGTCGGACTGAATCATTTTCACAAAAACATTTTCTTGACAGAAATGCTACATGCACTCAATATTCTTCACAGTAGGTCCCTTCTGCATCCACACACCACTGCCAGCGGGATTTCCAGCTCCCATATGCTTCCAGGAAGGCGGCAGCCAGAATGCTGTTGAGCTCCCTCATCACGGCCTGTTGTAACGCATCCACCGAGCCGTGAAGGTGTCCTTTCAGGGCAGTTTTGAGGTGGGGGAATAGGAAAAAGTCTGGTGGGGCAACATCGGGACTGTAGGGTGGCTGAGGAAGGGTTGCGATGTTGTGTTGGGCCAGGTAGGCCGCCATGCGGAAGGCCGTGTGGCTCGGCGCATTGTCGTGATGGAGCCGCCAGGAGTTGGCAATGGCGGCACCAACTTCACGCAGATCTTCCTCATTTGCAATTTTACGCTTACAAGTTCGTGCACTTGGGTTTTGGCAATGCCAAGTTTATCAGCAATCATGCGAACAGTTTATCTGCACTGTCCAGCAAATTCTTCACTCTTGCCATATTTTCGTCAGTTTTGGAGTTCGAAGGTCGTTCTGAATGTGCCTTGTCTTGAACTTCCTCTCTCCCCTTCCCGAAACCGCTTGTGCCAGTCGAAAACACTCGATCTACCCATGGCATTATCACTGTAAGCCATCTTGATCATATCATGAGTCTCTTACCCGGTCCGGTTTTGCCAAGCTTAACGCAAAATTTAATGGCATAGCGCAGTTGCTGCCGCTGGCTTCCCGCCTTTCCTTAGACCCCCCTCCACCAACACCAGGCGGAGAAACTGCCAGCAGTCCATCCGTCTGCCCGGGAAAAAATCAGTCCGACTACTTTAAGGACAGACCTTGTACAACAATATTATGTCCCAAATCTAGTGCTTCCGGTGAAAGCAGCGGCAGTCCAAGAAGTTTCACAAACCATGGCTTCAATAACTACAGTGGTTAACCAGGAGGGGGGGGCAGCAGAAACAATTGAAAAGCAATGAGACTAAAGTGGAGATAGACGAGTGAGAACCAAGATATAGTGAGCGTAGGTTCTCGGTTGGTGAGAGTGAAATACAGAGCTATGATGGGAAACATCAACGAGGATCACAAGGGGGAAGGTGAAGATAACAACCCAAATCGTTGGTGTGTGGACAGTGGATGTAATGCTCTTTGTATGCCTTATAGAGAACTGCTTCAAAATTTTTCAACAGTCTCAGAGAAAATGACTGTAAAACAGGTTTACTGGGTACCTGATTCGAGCAATAAACTTATGTCAGTGCGCCAGTTAGATAAGAAAAACATTAAGTGTATGATTGACAGTGGACTGTTTTGTGCATTTGACAAAAGCAACAATGATGAAGAGATTTTTTGTGCTGAGGCAGTAAAAGACAATGTTTATGTATTTACTGTGAGCTGGTATGAGATTTTGAAACATGCTGACGTGTACACTTCATTGTCGTACGTGGCTAGATGTCATCGAAGTATCGGTGTAGCTCCCGACATTGAGTTGAAGTCCAGTCACTAAGGAGGAATGGCATCCACGTTTTGCTCATTCGGGCAGTCTTCCTGCTCGAGACATCATACCAAGAGGTGAGTTCCTGGACTGTGAAGTGTTTACAAGGAAAGACAAAGAAACTTCCATTTCCTGTGAGGGAGAAGTCAACAGATGTATTGGACCAGGTGTATTCTGATGTCTGCTTTGTACAACCTGTCACAAAAAGTCAGGGGAAAGTGCTTTATGACCTTTTCAGATAATTATTCTCGATACGTGAGGTGTATGTTTTAAAGAGTAAATCAGGGGCTTCTAGTGCATTTGTGGATTTCAAAGCTAGGGTAGAGAATTTACATGGCAGGAAAATCAAGACATTCCAATCAGATAATGGCAAAGAGTTTAAAAATTCTGATTTCAAGAAGGTATTGAGGTAAAGTGGAATACTGCATAGATTTTCATTGGCTGGGTCTCACCAGCAGATGGAAGTATCAGAGAGGCTAAATCAGACATTGTTAACTATGGCAAGGTGCATGTTGATACAGGCAGGGTTATCCGATTCCTTTTGGGGAGAGACAGTTAATACAGCCCGTTACATAAGAAATAGATGTACCAGTAGGGTGGTCAAAAATAGGCAGTGTTTTCAAATTTTTCATGCCACCCCCCAATTTGATGACAAATGACAAGAAAACTATTTTTGCAAAATATCAGCTCAATACGACCAGTAGAAGCCATGCTCCACGCATTTTAAGTTTTGGCATTAAAGCCCTTCAAATCCCATAGGTTGGGCAACACGGATGAGAAAATTTTTTTCCTCTTCCCCATGGGCACGCATTATGGGTTGGGAATCAACGGTATATTTACTAAGATTGTTTGTTAGGTTTACTTGACTGACAAGTAAAAACATTGTCCATTAGGGATGCATACTTTTTTGTTTTTTGGTATTTACAAGGTCGAGTTCCTCCGTGTCACACTCATTTTGTATAAACTTCGGTTCAGAAGAGGAAAAAACAATTTTCTCATCCCTGTTGCCTACCCTATGGGATTTGAAGGGCTAATGCCAAAATTAAAATGCGTGGGACACGGCTTCTACTGGTCGTATTGAGCTGATATTTTGCAAAAATAGTTTTCCAGTCATTTGTCATCGAATTGAGGGGCGGCGTGAAAAATTTGAAAAAATTTCCTATTTTTTGACCACCCTAATGTACCAGTAAGACCATTAAATATCAGATTCCATCCCAGTTGTGGTACAAAAGGCCCTTAAGTGAGAAAGTACTTGAGAGTATGAGGGTTTTTGGATGTCAGGTCTAGGTGTGAACCACACTGGGTCTGGGTGGGTGGGTCTGGGGTCACACACAGTCGAGAATGTGAAAAGTCACAAAAAGGAACCTAGAGTTATTGAGTGTGTATTGCTGGGGTATCCGAGGGACAAGAGAGGCAATAGGTTGTACTATCTAGAGATGTCAGATTTTGTGAATCTCTGTTTCCCATGAAAAAGTCAGAGAAAATAGCAGATCCTACACCAGTATGCAACGTCAATGATTTATAAATAGGAAATTTTGGCGATGAGTCTGAAAGTGTGAGTATTGAGGAATCTGAGGGTGAAGCCAGTAGTGACTCTGATGCAACTGCAGACAGTGAGGGCGAAGAAAATGATGATTATGGTATTCAACTGTCTGAGTCAGGGTGACAGATTCCAGAATTTCCGGTAATAAGAAGGTCAGCCAGAACCAAAAGTACCAAGGAATATTTTAGCTGTAAGAGTTAAAAAATAAGTTCATGTGAATTTAGGGACCCTAAGACTTTTAAAGAGGCTTTGTCGGGAGAGTATAAAAATGAATGGGTGAAAGCCACGAAGGAAGAAATTTTTAATCATAAGAAAAATTGTTTTTGGGATCTAGTGAAAAAACCAGAGTAGTGTAAAATAACTGGCAGTAAATGTGTTTTGAAGGCTAAGCAAGATCAAAGGGGAGATATTGTTAGATTCAAAGCCCGCCTCGTAGCTCAAGGGTTTAATCAAATACCAGGGGTCGATTATGTTGATACTTATAGCCCAGATGCAAATAGAAAGGTCATCAGATTGATGACTGCATTAATGGTGGAAAACAGTTGGGAGTGTCAACATGAGGATGTGAATTGTGCATATCTTAACAGTAAGCTGAAGGAAAATATTTACATCATGAGTAAGTGAGCTACTAAGTGAGTTTCCAGACTGTGTGCAAACTTAAGAAAAGTATTTATGGTCTGAAGCAAGCAGGCATGGACTGGAATCAACATCTAGATAAGATTCTGTGTGAGATAAGACTGAAAAAAGCTGTGAGTGATCCTTGTCTATATATTCATCCCTCTATCAATCTCTTTGTGACTGAGTACGTAGATGACTTAGGTGTATGGGGACTATCACAACCTGTCAAAAACTTGATTCATTTGTTGAGAACCAAAATTGAAATAACGGATTTAGGCTTTCCTACAAATTTTTTAAATGTGAAATTTAGTAGAGGAGAATCAAGTATCATAGTAAACCAAACTAAATGCATTGAAAATGTTTTGTTTGAAAATAATCTGAGTGATTGTAAAGGATTAACAACTACATTACCTATGCCTATGAAAGGCTGTGCCAACAAAAGCGTGAATATGATGAGCCTTGTGATAAAAATGAGTTTAGAGGTCTTGTTGGTAGTTTAAGACATACATATATCAAGGCTAGATATCAGCTATTCGGTGTGTAAGTTGAGCCCAAGATTTGAGAATCCCACTCTATCTGAGGGATAGAGTGGGATTCTCAAGGGGATCTAAAGGAAGTCAAACATTTGTTGAAATATCTTAAACATACTCAAAACTTGTCAATGGTATATTCTAAGACTGAAAAAAATGTTGAAGTGTATGTAGATGCAAATGTCTGTGACTGGATATGTTGTAATTTTAGCAGGGTCTGCTGTAATAAGGAAGAAATTTAACCAGAAGAGAGTGGCTGCAAGCAAAAATGAGTCCAAAATTATTGCAATGGAGGATGTACCAAAAGAGATTAAGTGGGTAGATGTGTTTTTAAAGGATGTAAATCAAATGGGATTTTGGAGCACACCCTGTATGATCTTCAGTGACAATCAAGGGGGAATTTTGGTATCAAAAGGTGAGGGAGTGTCGGACAGAACCAAGCACTGTGTAGTAGAGTCATATGTTCTGCAAGAGTCAGTGAGGGACATTTTTGTGAAATTCGTGAGTGTCTACCCACGACAATGTGGCAGACTTGTTTACTAATACTTTGTCTGGTGTTTTAATGCATAAGTTTTGTTTTATTTAGAACTACATTGAGTTCATTCTTTTTTCATTTGGTTTCATTTGATTAAGTTTATTACATTGTTCTTGTTGTGAAGTTGAGGGATGTAATTTAAAAATTATGAAAAATAAGTTTCAGAACGAGGGGGAGTGTGGGAGTGAATAATTTCTTAATTGGTGTTCTTCATCATTTTTGATAACCGTCTTCTTTTATTTTAGCGAATACAGTGCTTCTTTTTTCTGTATGTATACATGTGTGTGTGAGAGGAGTGTGCACGCGTAGCTTTTGAGTGAGTCAGAGGTCTTTTTAAATAAAGACTTGAAGATGCAATTTTTTTCAATTCAAATCCACAAGAAATCGCAACAATATGAATCTCATATAATGATTACATACATCATAATAGCATCAATAGAGGAGATATGAGGGCCATAATGCCAAACATAATGGAATTTTATAGTCTAATTGAGACTAAAATTAATTTTGTTTTTATACGCACTATGTTAACCATTGGGGATAGCTATAAATAAAGGATGCTTTGAATGTCAAGAGAGTTCATAGATAGAAAAAAGATAAGAGCTACAGTGCAAGGCAACTCTCCTTGGATGCCTTCTCTAAAAAAGCTGGTTTTCTGAGAGCAATACATACTCAGCTCTCACTGAGGAGTAGCTATTAGGTGATACAACGACCAACCCGATTCATTCAAGCAAGAACTTAGCTAAGATATTTTGCTCTTCCTTTGTTTTTTCATCAGCACTGGCTTGGCTGAACAGATTAAAGAATGTCTTTTGTTACCATTGTTAACTTACATGCCAATCCTAATTTTCATATCATTGAAATTAATTTATGTACATTATCTTTCTGGCTGATATCCTACACAGTTTAATGCAGAAATTAAATGAGCAATTTTCCACAAAGATAAAATTTACTATGACCCAGGTTGTCTATGTTTATACACCATCATTATTTTAGCTCTGCATTATGCAAAATTCCACCCACTTTCACAAGAATCCTTGGATGTTGTACTACACAGGTTAATTCAGTGATTCTGGCTTATTCCGGCTATTCATTCCAAAAGGTCCATTCCAACAAAGACAATTTTTTATTATTTTTTAAATAAATTGAGTCAAGTTAGTAAATTTTATGCTGCATTTGTGAAAACTTCCAAGATATTTGATGCAAATTTTGCATTATGTATCGCTAATTCCTTTACACAGTTTCTTGGGGTTTGTATATAGGACCTCAACACAAAAAAGTTACGTGTGACTGATTTTCGAAAAGAATCTCTTGTAATAAGAAGGATATATACATGCACATAGCATAACTATGTAGTCACTTTGTGTTCCTATCTTGAGTAAAGAGATAAAATAACAGACAGTGAAGATAAATCAAGAGTGCATACCTTCTTTTTCCTCATGAAGCTACCAAAAATAGCATGACTCCGTTTGCTCTCTTTAAAGGAAGGAGCTTCAAGGTTTGTGCTATCTTTAAGGCTGACAGATTTCAATGTCTCTCTCCCATCACCCACTGCTCTCTCTAGGAGAAGGAAGAGAAAAATCTTATGAAGCAAATTCACCAAAGCCAAAATGTAAAGTGAAAATGAACTATTTACTCTTCAACATTTGTATGGAAAAGAGTAACAAATTTTATTATGACTTTTGATTCACTTAGCTAAATTTAAATAGAATAACAAGTACAAACAGTAAAATTAGGTTATGACATGCATCTTGGGGGACTGAGTTACACCTGCATTATATGTGCTAAGAATAATCTGGACAAGTCATGATTTTTGGTCCCATAATTGAAATTCTAGATAAAAGCGTTCAGAAAAATTAACATTATTTCTTCAAAATAAAAATGTGGATTCACCTTCATGTATTTTTTAAAGTGCCTATTTCAGTACTAGGATCTAGTGCCTTGCTGTAACATAAAGCCTGATGACATTCATGCATAAAACTTTTATAGTTGTGGTTTCAGCAGCGTACTTACAGTGTTTCATGCACATTGTGATGAAATACTTGTATTCTAAGTATGTAACTATGTTTATCACGAAATTATTTATTCAATTTCTTTCTCCAAAATGTCCTTGCCAGCTGAAATCAATCCCTGTTGGTTAAGTGCACTAAATAAGCTCCCTCAATTTGTGGAACATTAGGAGACAAACCTCATTTCCAGACATACTTTTTGAGTTTTGTTGTTTGAGTTGAGTGAGTTTTGTTTTTAAATACCCACTTGTGATGAAAGATCGAAGGCTTTCCCGGCGTATGGTATCGAGGAAGTCAATGCGGGTTTTCCACCGGGTCAGGTTGTCCATGTCTGCCGACGTTTCGATGACCGAGTTGCTCATCGTCTTCATGCCCTGAAGACGATGAGCAACTCGGTCATCGAAACGTCGGCAGACATGGACAACCTGACCCGGTGGAAAACCCGCATTGACTTCCTCGAGACCCACTTGTGATATTCTAGTAACTACAATTCTAGCATAATTCTTCATTAAATGCTTTCAACTAGTTCAACAATGGGACTCTGGAATTTCTTACCACCCAGCCCCTTAACTCTTACGGATATATTCTTCTACATTCATAGCAACACCATCAGGTACCTAGCTACTAGTTATGATTTGAAGTAGTATTAGTAGCAGCAGTATTGAAGCAGTATTAGTAGTAGCAGAAGTAATATTATGTAATATGTATTATGTAATTTCTCAATTTTCTCTTAATCATTTATACCTATGTATGCTTAGTCTTAATTAATGTAAATTGTAATTGTATTCTTATATGAGGACCCCAGAAGTCAAGGGGTCTAAGTAACAAAACCATTCTTTGGAGAAAACTTAAGTTGAAAATGTTTGGTAAACCCACTAAGTAGTTAAGAGGCATAACCCTAGATAGCAGCACCAGTCAAGAAAATCACTTGGATCCCTTTACCACCTAAAATATTAATATTTTCACATCCCATTCCTCTACCTAACATATTTTTTTCAAAAATGTCACTTAGACCCCTTGACTTCTGGGGTCCACATATAATAAGTGTATTCTTATATAATAAGTGTATTATTATATAATAAGTGTATTCTTAATAATAAGTATACTCTTGCATAATAAGTGACTTCTTAATTAATGTAAAATGTAGTTCTTAATTCGGGTAAAGTTTTTCATTATGTATTGTGAATGGGCTATTTGCCCGTTAATATAACATTATTATTATTATGACTATCGCTACTTTAACAATCTGTATAGTGTCCCAAATATATTCTTGTATCAAGTTTCTCTGCAATGAATGAGTAAAAATTAATAAACATGAATATTATTTTGCTTACTTACACTTTTCAAATTCCCATTATTTTATATAGCACAAAAGATTGATTTCATTTTTAATAACCCAAGTTTTTAGACCAGTTTTGAACTAGCCAAATGGAATATATTGCACTCACAACAAAAATTGCAAATGACACTCTGTGACATTTGAAAGTCATGGTACTCTTCTTTCAATTATTTTGCCCTAAGTCAAAAGACTTTCAAATTTAAAGTGTTAAGGATTAATGCATAAAGAATAAAAGTATGCATCAAGTACCTTCACTGCCATCGCTGATTGTTTTGGAGATTTCACCATTCTTTTCCCCAAATAACCATTGAGTTATTCCTCTTTTTTCAGGTCGTTTCTTTTCCATGGAAGATTTTTTATCATAAATTTCTTCATTTATTCCTAGATTAAAGAAGACAAACCAATCTGGCAGTGTTACCATTTTAGTACCTATTTATCAAAACACTATATTCCATTCAATAGTATTAAAAAGTTTTGTAATAGTAAAAATAGAAAATATAAACAAATTTGATCAGCCATTGATCCTTCTCCTCTCTGAAAGAGACTCATGGTGGGCAGTTGTTGGGGTTGTGGCGCAAGGCAGGACCCATAGATGCTTTACTATTTTTAACTTCAACACTGAGGAGACGGTATGAGAAGCATGAGATGAGCAGGATGTAGGAGTCTAACTGGTTCAGTTCACACATGACCAAGTGCTGATTAGTAGCCACTTGGAGGGATTGCAAACTTCAGCCGATGCATTAGAAACAGTGCAAGTAATATGGAATGAAGATATGAATCACAAGAAAACTAAAGTTATGAGATTTTCTTTGACAAAGATAGTGAGGGTAATCATAAAAGTTAAGGGAGCACAAACTAGAGAAAATGACATGGTTTAATTACTTGGGTTGTGCATTATATAAGATTTAAAAAATGAAAAAAGTATTTTTATGCAAGCTTGTATAAAAAAATCGGTAAAAAATCTTTAAAAAAAAGAAATATCTTAACATCATACTAAAAAAGAAACAATAATATTTTCTCAAGTGAATGAAAGTTTAGCCTAGTGATGGAAATAATTAAATCATTTCAAGGAAATTAGTCACACAATGATAAGACCACAGCGAAAAGCGTGGGGCACTCTTTCGTTATTGATATCAACATAAATTCATTAAATATGAAAATTTTGGTATTCAATGGGATAGAGAGCTCCAATATACAATTTATAGAAAATCTTTAAATGAACTCAAGTTAAGGTGCAAAATATAAATGAGGTCACACCCCATGATTTTCTTTGTGGTCTTATCAATTGAATTTTATTATTTCCAGTCATACGCTAAATTTTCATTAGCTTGATAACATATTATTTTTTCTTGTTTAGTACTATGTTAAGATATTTCTTTATTAAGATTTTTTAATAATTTTTTTAGAAATGCATGCTTTAAATTTTTTTTTATTTCTTAGTTTTAGTTAATAAAATGCTTAAAAAAACAAGTTGTTTTATGAAAATTTTATTAACTAGCACTGTTCACTAGAAAAAATATTCGCCAGGATGTGGACTCAATGCGACGACACTGATTGACCCACGGGACTATAGAGTCGGATGCTTTACCACTATTCTAACTTGATTCATATTTTGGAGTGAATAAAGTGGTAAGTACATATGTAGGGTAAAATGAAGTGGTGACCATGGACCCATGGAAAAGCGAGTTAAAGAAAAGCATGTAAAAATGGGCACAGTAGCAAAGACATAAGAAGGAGAATTGGGTTAACAAAAGAAATGCTCAGTGCTAAGGGGGAGCTGATGACAGGGGCAAGGATATAAGAAGAGGCTGGAGAAGAGTTATACATGGAGTGTAGCTTTGAATGGGGCAGAAATGTGGACCCTGATCGAGTAAAGAAGACGAGAATGGAGGATGCACAGGAGGATGGAGAAGGTGAGGTGGATGGAAAGGATGACAGGTGTGGTTAGTATGGTTGGTGAGGAGAGGGAAACCTCGGAATGAGATTAGGAGGAGGTTAAGCGAGAGGTAATGGGGAGGAAGGGTTGCTGATGGTAGGAAAGAGGCAGAGAAATGGGAAGAGAAAGAAAGAGAATAGGTTTTACGGAGAATAGGTTTAACGGTTAATAAGGCCCTCCATTTACACCGACTTCCTCTTAAACCTACCATTAGCTGTTGATTGTCGTAATTATGACCCTAGACAGATAATAAGGGAAAAAACCCAACAGGGAATGAAGAATGGGGGCTGGCCTTTAACTGAAACATGAGGAATATCAAGGGGACTGCAAATAAAGGGAGAGGATGAAATGAAAGGGATAGGGGAATGGTGCTTGGACAAGCACCGCATACCTGATCACAAGATGTGGTTCTTGAGCCAGACCATCCAGGCTTTATGAAAAACATACAATACACTTGCTTGTGTGAGGGCCCTCTTCTCACACATTGTCTCTCTCTTCCTCTGCCTGCTACCTCTGTCTGTGTTCTGACCAGGTAACTAACAAGCACACACCCACCTCAGGAGCGCCAACAAACAAGCAAAAGAGGAATCAGACAAAAACAAGCTCATGGCTATATTCTGCCATGACATTGGGGAGAGGGTAATTTAAACTAACTCTAACGACTGCCATTCCCCGGCAACATTGTGTAAACAGCATTAGATTACTCAATAATAATAATATCACTAGATGGTACAGGAAACACTGTGGCAAATTACAGTAAAGAAATCTGAGAAAGGTTTAGAGTTTTTCCTGGCTAAGCTTAAGAATGGATTCTTGAAAGGTTCACAGGTGCTCCATCTCTTACAACATTTAGATGTGCAATTCAATCAGCAAAACACCAGGAGAGACAGAGGACCTGGCCAAGGGTATCCTGAGAATACATGTTCTAAAAATCCATGGCTAATGGGCCCAGGAAACGCTAAAGTTAAGGAAGTATCTGAAGGAACTATGTTAACCGGTGGAGAATAGTCGTTGATTTGTGCAGACAGCACTCGCGTGGGAGAAATTGAAATGGCGGGAATGCTTGATAATGAGCATAGTGTAATGGCGGGTCGCCATTCTGCCCTCCGTTAACTTTACCGTGATGACACGAGGTCTGGGATGCATCGACGTAGGGACAACAAATAGAAATGAGCTATTTCTGAGTCTCAAATTTGGGAATGGGTCACAAGGCCTGGTACCGTAGTGGCCCAGTTGAGTCGTTCCCACGCTCGGTCTGCCTGGATCTCGGCATACATATAATGCCAGTCAAATACTGGTGAAGGGGGAATCTGTAAGCAATCTGCTATGCTGCCGGTCAATGAGACGCTCAATAAAACTTCTCTGTTCATACCACTCTTTGGTGTCTAACAACCGCCACACGAGAGCTTTGCCGCAAATGTGGTTTGCTCTCACATTCGGACAGTTTAACCACTCGAACGGTCCGGCTACATTTACGCCGTGTCTCGAACCTTCAGGCATGGCAATAGGAAGGAAGCCGCTAGGTGACCTTTATTAAATGGAGACAATTATTATAAATGGTCAATTAGAGTTAAAGCAATATGTTTGCATTCGGGGAGTTGGGAGTCCATTATCGGTAGGGATACGGAAGTAGCTGACACAAATGAACTACCTTGGCGTGCCAAATTAAATGATATTGTAAAGGGTATTCTAATTAAGTACATTAGCGATTCATTTCTTGATGATATTTGCGGGTGTGAGACTGCAAAGGAGTTATGGGAAGTGCTGGAGAACGTGTAGACAGACTCTGGACTTCTGCAGCAAAGTTTGTTTCTGTGAGAGATGGTGAACACAAGAAAGACAGAGGACGTCACGGTGCAGCAGTATATAGGTCAAATTCAGGACCTGAACCGAAAGGTAATGAAATGAGGCTTGGTGTTCTCTGATTGTGCATTGGCCTCTTCTTATTTGATGGGCCTTCCAATGGGGAGATATGAGGGCTTGATCAGAAGTATGGAAAAAGAGATTGTAGGAAGCCTGGCCACCCAAAAGGTAAAGGCAAAATTAATTCTGGAAGAAAAGAGGTTGCAGTCTGGCGAGCAGCAGGGCTACCAAGCTTTGAAGGCAACGAAGAGGAATGCCAGGATTAGCCAACCCAAGACTGAAGTAAATCCTGTTTCAGAAAGTAGGAAACCTGATCAGACCAAATCTAAGAAGACTTTTTGGTGCTATGTTTGTAGAGAGAAAGGCCACATATCCTGTTACTGCCCAAAGAAGGCTGCTGAGGAGGGATTACCTGCAGGGTGGGATGTGTGTACGTAAGGGAAAATGAGGAGAATGAAATTTCCCACAAGTGATGGAGAGAAAGCTCGAGGGGGTTGCTTGACCGGTTGCATTCAGATGTTGAGGGACTGATTACTCCAGCAACAATTGGTGGTTGTAAATATTTTTGCACTTTTATTGACGAATACTCCGATTTTTCATGGATCTTTCCAATGCGTTGGAAAGGAGATGTTTTTGAAACTTTTATTAGATACCAATCCCAAGTTAAGCAAGAAAAGGGGAGGAAGATTAAGGAATTCCAATCAGACAGTGGTGGGGAGTACGCAGGAACAAGTTTTCAGAGGCATTTCAAAAAACGTGGAATCCTACAGACTTTCTGTTCCATAAATCCCTCAACAGAATGGTATGGCCAAGCGAATGAACCAAACGCTATTAAATGTTACAAGATGTTTACTGATACAATCTGGTTGTCACATCGTTTTTGGGGAGAGGCCTCATCAACTGCCACCTATATCAGGAACCTGTGTCCATCATCATCTGTTGGCGACAGGATTCCATATGAAATTTGGAATGAAAGGGAACTGAAGAAATCTGACGTGGGACATTTGAGGGTGTTTGGTTGCCAGGCTTAGGCCTGGGATCCAGTGAACAGTGGGTAACTTCAGCTCTCGTGCTGTAGTGTGTGTAATGTTGGGTTACCAGGAGGGAGTTAAGTGGTACCCCCTGTGGAACCATAAAGAAGCAAAAGTGATGGTCAGTCGGGATGTAGTGTTTAGAGAGAACATCTTTCCCGGAGACTTGAGTAGTGATCCTGAGTCTCCCCATTCTACCAAAGGGGTGAGTGAAGTTTTGTCTGGCCAGCGGCTGCAAATGGAGGATGAGCCATTTGCCTTTTCGGAGGCTGAAGGAGATGCAGTTCCAGGGTAGGAAGGATTCATCCCAGAGGAGAGGGAGCTGCCTAATGGACAACATGTACCTATGACCAGCGCCAAGGGAGGAGGAAAGCTGTGTTCCTGCTGCTACCGAGGAGGAAGGCAACGTTCCTACTGGTGAGGAGGAGGTATTGGAGTTGAGCAGGTCCTCCAGAAAGATAACACCAAGGACATGTCCATGCTGTAACCTGGTCCACAGCTTGACCACTGAGGTAAAGATCCTGGAAAACACAGAAGAGGCTCTTCAAGGGCCCAATGCCTCACAATGGAAGAAGAGCTTCCTCACATGAAGGAACAGGTAACATGGGAATTGGTAAAGAGGCCTGTGGGAGCTAATGTCATGAGTGAGTGGGTTTTTACTACAAAAGGCAACAGAGAAGGAAATGTAGATATCAAAGGCTAGATTGGTGGCCCAAGGCTGTAGGCAAATTGAAGGGGTGGACTATTTTGAGACCTTCAGTCCAGTTATTCGAAGGAGGGCAATGAGGGTAATTGGTGTCAGCTGCTATTGAAAAGGGCTGGGAGATTGAGCAGTTAGATGTAGTTGGGGCATATATCAATTCACCTCTTGATGTAAGTGTTTACATAGAACAAGCACCATGTTTTGCTGAATCAGATAAAAATTTTGTATATAAATTGTATAAAAGTGTGTATGGGTTAGCGACCCAGTGTGTCAGTACACTGCATATACCTCCTAGTGGTGGGTTGCGGACAACGGTATGCTGGCTCTCAAGGTAGTCCTTTCAGAAGGGATCCTAGCTTGAGTAGAATAGTGAAAACTGGCATAGGGTATTACTATGCTTTGGTTTCTCTAGTGGCATACTGGAGAAAGTAAGCCAAAACTGACTGGTAGAGCGCCGTAACCGTTAGCAGGGAAAGCTGCACGTGGTGCGGGTACTGCAAAAGCTGGTAGTGTATACTCTATTAAAACTTACTCATAACAGTCACAGAGTAGCCTCAGAAGGCCAAAGCCACGATGGGTGGAGGACGCTGAATAAGGTTGGCCCATTAAGAAACAGACTTAGCGGTACGACCTGGACTATCGGTACTTGGAATGTGAGGAGTATATGGAAAGAAGCATGAGTTGTTGAATGAAATAAAAGTGAGACGAATGGATGTTTTGTGTGTAAGTTGTTACCATAGATGGCAGTGGTCTGGCTTTGTGATCAGGAGTTGACGATGATGAAAATGGCAGTCGAAGTGTAGGACTTATTCTTAATGAGAGAGCTAAGTTACTAGTAAGGAAGTACAAGTTAGTAATACCCTAGATTGCTCTGGGTTTGCATTAAAGTAGGTATTAGGAAAGTTGTGATTGTGGGGTGCTATGCAACAGTGGATGGAGAGAGTGACAGTGTGAAAGATGAGTTTTGGGAAAAACTGAGAGAGGTTTTGAATGAATGTGACCCTGGTGAGAGAATAATTGTACTAGGTGACATGAATGGCTGGGTTGGTGTGAGGCGGGATGCATCTGAGAGAGTGGTTAGGCCATTTGGTGACCCTCAAGTGAATGATAGTGGTGAAAACTTGGTGAGTGTGTGCTTGGAATAAGGATTGTTTGTGTTGAATATACGGTTTAAACATTAGTGAATACATATGTACACTTGGCAAAGGGGCGATTATAAAAGCATGATTGATTTCGTTGTGTATGATGATAGAACGAGGGAGTTAGTGTGGCACATGAGAGTGATGAGGGGTACTGAATGTGGAACAGACCACTATTTGGTACTCTCCAAAGTGAATCTGGGCAGAAAGTGGGTGCCAAGGAAGAATGGTGCACATTGGCAGTTGAGAGTAAAAGTGGAAAGGTTGCTAGACAGGGAGGTAAGAATACAGTATAGTTGCATGCTTGAGGATGCTCTATCCTTGAAGCAGAGAGAATGGGACGAGTGTATCAGAAACGAGAAGGTGAATGATGCGTGGGAGTGTTTAAAAGGAGTGATTGTAAAATGTGCTGAAAGTGTATGTGGAAAAGAAGTGGTAGGAAGAATTAAAGGTGATGCTTGGTGGAATGAAGAAGTAAAAATTGCAGTGAGGGAAAAGAAAGAGGCGTACAAGAATATGATTGCTGCCAAATCTGAGAAAGAGCGCACTAAGGCATGTGCGATTTACAGAAAGAAAAAAATGAATGCAAAATCGTTGTGAAAGAGAGGAAGGAAAGAATGCGTGCGGATGAAGCTAGCAAGATGCAGAGCAATTTTGAAGGCAATATAAAGCTGTTTTGGAAGTGGGTAAAAAGGGATAAGATCGGTGAAGGCAGGGGAATGAATGTGGTAAAGTACAAAAGTAGAGAGATTGTGTGGGATGAGAGCAACATCAGGGACTGTTAGAGGGAGTATTTTGAAGAATTCTACAATTATGTTGCAGGCGCTGAGGATGAGCCTTGCGAAGTAGTATGAGAGAATGTAGAGATGGAAAAGGAGGTCAGTGAGAAGGAGGTCATAATGGCATTGAGAGTATTGAAAAATGGGAAGGCTGCGGGCATAGATGGGATATCCAGTGAAATGATGAAGTGTGGGTGTAATTTACTCATTTGTCGGCTGTGTGAACTACATAATTTATGCTTACAGGCTTCCGTTGTTCCAGTGGATTGGAAGAATGCAATCATCATTTCATTGTACAAATGGAAGGAAGGAAAGACCAAATATAATAATTATCGGGCCATTAGTTTATTGAGCATTTCAGGGAAAGTGTTCAGCAAAATTTGAATCACAAGAGTGAGGAATATTTATTCTGACAGCATATGGGGTGTGAAGAGTGGGTTTATTGCTGGCAGAGGATGTAGTGACCAGCTTTTCGCGCTTCAGCAAGTGATAGAAAAATGTATGGGCATCCGAAAGAAAGTGTATTGTGCGTTTGTTTATTTAGAGAAGTCATATGGCAGGGTAAATAAAAAGAAGTTGTGGAATGTTTTGAAGGATAATGGAATGAATGGCAGTTATTGAATGTTATGATGGCGATATATGATAATAGTAATGCAAGTGTGACAGTTTATAGGGTTCTGAGTAATTGATTTGTAAAAAAACATGGAAAGCAAGAATGGGTAATGTCACCATGGCTGTTTAATGTATTTATGGATAAATGTGTTATAGATGTATGTAGTGAAAACAATGGTGTTTTGATTGGAAATGCAAACGTGCGAGTTCTACTACGTGTGGATGATGCTGTTCTGATCTTAGAGTGCCAAAAGGGATAACAGAAGATCCTAGATAAGTTTTGTGAATCAACAGAGAGAATGGAATTGAGGGTAAATCCATGCAAGACTAAAGGAGTAGTTTTTGATAAGGAGAATGGAGAGAATAACTGTATGATTAGGGCGAATAGTGAAGTAATTGAACAGGTGGATGATTTTGTGGACTTAAGTAAGATGTTTACGAAAGATGGACAGATAGATGAAGAGATAAAGAGATGTCAGAATGCTGGAAGGAAAGTGGTAGGTAGCATGTGGAGCATATCAAGGAATGAGTGCCTGTCTAAGGAAGAGAAAATTGCTGTGTACAAAAGTGTACTTCTTCCCACTTTGCTATATGGTAGTGAAATATGGGTATGTCAGAATAGACATAAGAGGAGACTAAACGCCGTGGGTATGAGTTATCTGAGGAGTGTTTTCGGCAAAAGTAGGATGGATAGGGTCAGTAATGAGCGGGTCATGAATGAATGTTAGTTAAATGCTCCAGTAATGGACGTGTATGAAAGGAGTGTGCTTCGTTGGTTTGGTCATGTTGAGAGAATGGATGAGAGTAGAAAAACGAAACAGATATATGAGAGTAGAATGAATGGTGTGAGAAGTACAGGTAGGCCGAGAAAGTTGTGGTTGAATGTGGTTGAGGAAATTCTTAGGAGGAGGAATATTAGGAGTCTTAAAAACAGGAGGGTGTGTATGAAACAGTGTATTGGGGTAAATGAGGCAAAAGAGGTTTGCAAGGATAGGTCAGTATGGAGGAAATTATTGAAGCAGAGGTAGGCTAAACTTTGTGACTGTGCCTACCCCGGAAGGGAACGTTGTGACTGGTATGTATGCATGTGTATGGGTTAAAACAATCTGGAAGAAATACGAATAATTATTTGAATGACTGCCTGTTAACAATTGGATTGATAAGGTGGATATCAGATCCATGTGTTTATATGGGTAATGGTATTATTCTCGGAGAGTATGTTGATGACATAATGGTTGTAGGATTGAAGGGAAAAAGTTTTTGAATTTAAAGGGAAGTTGGCCAAAGAAATTAAACCTAAAGACCTTGGTGATATTAAAGAGATATTATCACTCAGTATAATGAGGCCTTAGAGGAATGTACCTATTGATTGTGAGCCAAAAGGCATATGCTAACAGTGTTTTATAAGAATTCAACATAATTGAGTGTAAAGGAGTCAGTTCTCCTCTAGAGATTGAAAATTCTAGTAATGTAAATGTAAACGATGTTAGTTTTAATAGCTACACTTATCAAAAAGCGATAGGCTATCTCTTTTATCTTGCAGGTGGAACAAGACCAGACACAGCACATTTAGTTTGCAAACTGAGCCAGTGCTGTGAGAGGCCCACTGAAGGGGACTGGAAGCATGTAATGCACATGCTCCGAAATTTTAAAGGGACCCGAGGGTATGCCCTAGAGTACACCAAAACTGGGAGATCTGTGGAGGTGTAAGCAGATGGAGACTGGGAAAATGACCAAACTGATGCCAAATCTATCTCTGGCTATATTGTGAAGTTGGCAGGAGCTGCTGTAGGATAGTGGAGCAAAAAGCAAAGCTGTGCAGCAACCTCTACAACACACGCCGAGTACATGGCAATGTATGATGCTGCTACTGAATTAGTATGGTTTCAAACATCTATGGAAGAGATTGGTTTGTGTGAATTTGTATCCTAGCCATGTTCAACACATGTTGATAATAGAGTGGTCATTTGTGTTGTAGAGACTAATACTGCATCTGATAGGAGCAAGCACATCAATGTCAAGTTTCATTATCTCCGTGAGTTGGTCGAAGCAGGTGAAATTGTTTTTAAGCATCTTTCTTCAGCTGACAACATTGCAGATTTGCTAACTAAATCTTTGCCAGGACCAAAAGCTAAACTTTTATCAGAGTTTATTGCTTTAAAACCTTTTACCTCTGAACGAGTTAATTTTATGAAAGAAAATTGAGTAAGAGGGTAACTTATGACAATTTTTGTTTTGATTTCTTGTATTTTTTTGGAGTCTGAGAGTATGTAATTCATTTATGTATAATAATGAGGGGAGGAGTTGTCATATGAATTATTAAAACATAAATACATGATTTTTTTCTGCGTCAATGTTATTTGATGAGGTTGGTCACAGTTCATTGCTCATTTGTTATACTATTTTATGGATGTGACGTTTTTCCTCTTTTGAGAATAAAAGAGTTAGTCCCTGTTCTACATCGAAACGCCTCAGTTGTGTTCTTAATTATATCCTCCTTAATCAGATAGTTGTATTTTAGTATGAGTGCTAAGTATAGCTAAAAACAGTGAAGTCTACACAATTTGTAGGAAATGCCAAAAGAAAAATTCATTCCTAATTCATCAGTAATTAAATACTCAAGAGCAATTACTCATTATTCAGCCATTTGCTTATCATGTTAGAATGTAATTTCCCTCGAACAGGCAATCAGCCATGACACACACATCTGGGACTGTTAAACCCACAGGCAAATGTTATGGCTCACTTTCAAAGATCACTATTATCCCTTTTCAAATATCTTTGTGAGTGAGAGGTGTGCCTCAGTTTTTTGGGGGCGAGGGAAAATAAAGTCTCCTGGCACGTGGCTTCGCAAAAACCAAATGGAATGCAGGAGGCTGAGTCTAGCCTCTCAGAAAATCACTCGCTCTCAGTCCTCTGTTGTGTGCACTTCAAGAATCAGTTGGCTGTGTTGCCAAACCTCCGTCGCCTCTGTTCGCTTGGTGCGCAGTAGTGATCTTCCTTTCATCTAACCTTTTACCCGAATTTCCCTAGTGTCACAAAGAGGTCGCCATTTACATATCGTCCTGCAAAGAAATATGAGAAAGTTCTCCTCTCTCTCTCTCTCCCCACCCCACCTCCCTGACGTCGAAGCCCCCCCTCCCTGCCACAATGCCGCTCAAACTGTTCCGAGAATGCACAAAGGGCCAATCGCAATGACATTTGAAAAGGATTTGATTGGGCCCATACTGCACAATAGGCAGGTAAAAATGACATGAGTTCAGGTAATTTCATTGGGAGCTTGTCTCTCTTGGACAAACTTCAAGGAACTGAGGTTAAGATCAAAAGTTCTCCACTATGATCCTAATAATAAATAGGAAAGCAATAAAACATTAATAATGAAATTGAACAGTTAGTATTACCATTAATTCCTTTAATTCCTGCTATCTTCCCACTTTCTGAACAAGCTACCACTGGTGGAGGAGATTCCAATTCTTGACATTTATTCTCATCCATTGGTTTTTGGAGGACGCTCATAGAGTCATCTTGCTTCTCTGGATGATCACCACATGAGATGCGATGTAAGGTATCCATCTCAGAAAGACCCCCATGTTCTGCATCAGTCATCCAAGATCCACTTGACTCGTCAGAGGAGAAAACCTTGTTCAGTGCTTCAGCTCCCCTCGAAAGAGGTAATTTTGGTTTAGCTGAAGCATGCACACCACCTTCTAGCACTGCGTTTCCATCATTAACAACTGAATTATTGCTCTGACTTGGCCCATCTGTGATACCACTTCCCTCCACCACATCTGATCCAAAATCATTGATTTCACTTGCTTCATCAGATAAGTCCCACCTGGTGTGAATAGTCCTCATTGGTTTTGGGCTGGGGGACCTTTCTGCTTCAAAGAAAGAAACATGACGCTTTGGTTTCACTGGAGGCCTTATATATGACCAAATATCTTCCCCACCTACGAATAGACGTTCATCAAAGACTTAATGACCTTGGATTCCTGAGGTATGAAGGAGGGAGATTTTGTTAGAAGTATGAGGCATGGGACATGTCCATACATCAAAATTAAATGTGAATCATTGTGATTTAAATAAACACTCGAAGCTAAAAATTAATAAAGCTTAGTACTTATGCTTCATAGAGATTCGAAAGTACTTCAAACAGTTTTCAAGGTGAAAGTTAACTTGATTTGACAAAAACTGCAGAAATCAAATAAATGTGAAGACATTCAATTGCATCAGCGTAAAAAGCTTCCTTTGGTGGACCTTGACCCACTTACTTCAAGAATCATAAAAAAGACAATGTTTTCCCAAAACAAATCTGAATTCTATAAGTAATTGTTCATTTCATTATCCATATAAATAAAAATGTAAATGTTTGTTTGTTCAAAATCTTAAATCTCCAAAAGTTCTTCACCAATTGCTTTGAAAATTTGACACAACATTGCTATCAAATATACATATGTTTAATATACATCTACTTATGCGCAATTACCACTTCATGGAGAACAAGGGGAGACAAAAACTTAATAAACACGACAGCTTGCATATCCTCATAGGATAAGGATATAATTCATATGAATTGAAACAGAAAGGTTATGTACTTCATGACCCCATGCTCTAATTAGCCATTTATTACTTCATAAACCTCATGACCTGCGATTTTGCTACTGTTGAATTCTAAAGATTGGAATGAATAACCGTGACATTGCTACCAGGTGGAAGAACTGCTCATTTTGCTTTGAAGTTGCCATTGAAAATGCAATTCATTGAAACTCCCACGTGTAACATTTTCAATGCATCTGGCATGTGAAAAGTATTGAAGAAATGCAAACTTATTGTTTGGTATGAATGCACAGTGGTGCACCAAAAAATTGCTCGAGGCTCTTAATCAATCTATGCAAAATTGGCGTGGAAACATCAGACCATTTGGGAACGCATTAATATTGCTTGCAGGAGATTTCTGGTAAATATTTCCTGTAATTCCTCGATTACCACCAGCTGACAAAATAAATGCTTGCCTTAAATACTCTACTTTGTGGCGACACACAAAGATGTTAAAATTAACGACAAATATGTGTGTTCAACTGCAAAACAAAAACAAAAATAATCAGCTGAGAGATTCTCACATCAATTGCTGGAAATTGGGAATGGAAAGTTGCCGGTTAATCTGACTTTAGGACGAATTTCACTGCCTCATAACTTCTGGAATTTAGTGACGTTGAAAGAGGAATTGGTTGAAAAAGTATTTCCCAGTATTCAAAGCAATTATAAGAGTCACAATTGGCTGAGTGAACGAACTATTCTTGTGGCCAAGAACAAAAAGTCTATGAACTTAACAATATTACTCAGTCTAATATTCAAAGCAAGGCAGTCATATACAAGTCCGTCGGCTCTATTGTGGAAGCAGATGAAGCGGTTAATTATCCAACAGAATTTTCAAATTCACTCAATCTGCCATGGATGCCACTGCACGTACTGCAATTGAAAATTGGCATACCAATTATCACGTTGCAGAAAATCAACCAGCCAAAGCTCTGTAATGGCACACGGCTTGCAGTAAAAAACTAATGAGCAACGTTGTAGAAGCAACAATCATGACAGGACCTTTCAAAGGTGAAGATATCCTCATTCCTCACATTCCCATGATTCCAATGATTCCAATTGATTCCAATGGGCCATTTCAATTGAAGAGATTGCAATTCCCAATTTGATTGGCGTTTGCTATCACCGTCAACAAAGCTCAGGGCCAATATTTAGAATAGTGTTGTTTAGATCTAGACACGGGTTGCTTCTCACATGGACAATTTGTTGCAAGTTCTAGAGTTGGCAAATAGGCAATCTCTCTATCTGCACAGACGATGGAACAACAAAAAATATTGTATACCCACAAGAATTGTGAAATTAAACATTTTAGAAACATGCACTTTCTCTTTTCTTTCTTTTCCATTTAACCAGACAGAGGCACAGCAACGCATGGCTGGGTACAGCTAATGATAAAAATAGGTAAAAAGCTATACTGAAACCTCACTTTTATTCCCCAGGAATTTGCATTTTCCCTTGATATGGCATTTTTCTTGAGGTCCCAAGAATTTTTGAATCCCTGTAATGAAATCTTATTCTGCTATTTACACTTCCCAAATTTAAAGAATCCTGTGATTTATGGCAATTGACGAGGAACAAAATGGCAGCCAGCCCTTTTAACGCTTACCAACTGTTATAAATCTATGCTGGCTCAAAAATTAAATGACCCCAAGTTCAAGACAAATTTAAAGAGAATGAAGAGGTTGATTGTAATGAAACAAATGTTCACACACAGCCCATTTCATTCTCAGTTGAACAGCAGTAAATTAATTTTTTCATTTGCTTGACAATAAAAGAGTCCATTTTTCAACCCTTGATCAGAAATTACAAGATTTGCCAGGTTACTGCATGATTGATTTTGGTTCAATTGCTGTCAGAGTTAAGTACAACATATTCTCACCGTTGTACAGTCAAACCTCCATATAGCGGACATGTATGGGACCGGAAAAATTGTCCGTTATTCAGAGGTGTCCGCTAATTAAAGGGGGCTGCTGTCCGGATGATTACGGCGCAGTTTGTATGTGCTGTAACTGCATCTTTTAATAAAAATGTAAGAATTTTGATACCATTCAACAATTTTTTAATTTTCTATATACTGAAACAATGCTCTTTTAGCATAAACATTCGTAATGAAAATATTGTTAATTGTTGTCCTTGTAATGACTTTTGGAATCTTCATCATCATAAGCAAATTTAAAACAAGTATTGAAACAAAACTAAATACTGAAACAATACTTTTTTAGCATAAACATTCGCGAGAACCCATTTTTGCCTCAGAAATAAGTTCGTTTGTACTTAGGGATTAGTCTTCTGTGCATAAGCACTCATCTATTGTAGCATATTCCTCTTCTACTTCACCCACAAAATTTTCATTAGCATTTCCAGTTCTTCTTGGTCAGAGTTTCCGCTCTCTATCATAGAATTACTGTCCTCCTCATTGTAATTGAATCCTGCCTTAATGAAGCAATTACGGACAAATGCTCCCTGAACATCATTCAATGATGAAATAGTCCATAGAAAGGCTTCGAGAATAGTGATACTTTCTGATATTTCATTTGCTTCACTTTTTTCTTCAATTTTCGATAAAATATGCCTCAGTACCCTTTTTCTGTATTGGATTTTGAAGTTTTGTATCACCCCTTGATCGAAAGGCTGACATAAAGATGTCATACTAAGAGGGAAAAAAGTAATTTCACATTTTCTAACTTTTAGTCCGGATGGGATGAAGCATTATCGAGGAACAAAATAACCTTTCTTTTCTCCCTGCCCATTTTCCGGTCGAACTCTGTAATCCAGTCAGTCATGGTGTCACGAGTTATCCATGCTTTCTTGTTCATATACCAGTGAACACCAAGATTGTTTACATTTATGTTCTTAAAGCATTGTGGTCTGAAGGCTTTTCCAATCACCAGCGGCATTTCAAATTCACTGATCAAATTTGCACATATCAATAATGTGACTCTTTATTTGGAAACTTTTCCACCTGAAAACTTTTCATTCTTCAAACACATGGTTTTCCCCAGTAATGCATGAAAGAAAACTCCAGTCTCATCTCAGTTGAATGTTTCTTTCACTGTAAGTTTTACACAAATCCTTTAGTTTGGACCTCCGCTCTTGCACAGTTTTCTCACTCATGGAAGATGCTTCTCCACACCCACTTTTGAATGATTCGTTGTGGCGTAATCTAAATTTTTCAAGCCAGGCATTCGATCCCTTAAAGTCAGAGACACCCATTTCTTTTGAAATTTCCTTTGCCTTCCCTTGGATTAATGGACCAGATATTGGAATATTAAATGAACGTGCTCTACAAAACCACTCGTACATGAGGCTATCAATTGCCACCCCGTCAGTTTTTGGAAACTGTCTCTTGATGTTTTCACTTTTGTTCTCAGCCCATTCTTTCAACAGTTTCCCCTTGCTTTTAAGAATGTCACTTACTTGCGTCTTCCCGATGCCAAATTTCTCTGCAATTGCACTAACACGTAACACCTCTTCGTCTGACGCATGCATAATGTCAACTTTCTCACAAAAACACAGCCTTTTCCTTTTTTCAGCCATTGTCCGGTGCCATGAAATGCAAATACTTTTTGAAGGATGATGCCCAAGCAGTTTCGTATTCCTGGGTCTTCACCTATCACCTCGTGAAATTTAAAGGAGACACTGAGGCTATAGTGTCGGAGATCTGGCTAACCAAGCGGGCCACAGTCATACATACCCCTCCTCTTCCCTTTAACACTCTGACTTTCCCGCTACTTTGTACAAAAGTTCGCCTACTTCGTAAGTGCCTGTACCAGCGCTCATGATCCCCCTCTTCCTTTCTTCCTTCAATATCCGGATAGCGCAGAATATCTGCATTGTTTTCTATCATTTGACCCCCGAGTCCGGTGTACTTCTACAGTTTTGTGCATTCGGGTCTGTCTCTCTCCCTTACTATCCCACGTACCCAGGCGAGAGATGCCCGTCTTTCGCGCCCGCTGGCAGGTCTTTTGTATCCAGGTGCCAGGTTGGGCCTCAGTCACCAAAACAGATGATTTGTTTTGAACAGGAACAAAGTAAATTCTGCAGGAATTCCGTATCCCTGCCAGACTGAAGCATTCGCTTGGTAGTCACATAAAGCTTGGGAATAGAAGTATAGAGGTCCCTTATTAGCCTCCTCCATTTCTCTAACTTCCTTATCTACATCACCCTAAGGACTTCATCTTCTTTCTCTTCATCTCTTCCCACACAACCGTCTTCCCTCGGTAGCCAGCAGAACACCATACTGATAATTCCACAACACTCACGGTAAGGAATGCGTGGCAATAAAAAAAGGAAGGAGCACCAACCAGTAGACCAACAAGGTGTTTCTCCCAAATTGTTCAATGTTTTTTTTCCTGGATAAGTCCTTTGTAAGCAATAGGCTTTCAAGAAATGGCATTTTTTTGTTTGGAGGCAGAGAAATTTTCACAGGGTAGCACATGATGTGTCCGTTATTGGAGGTAATTGGGGCAAAAATATGCATTTTTCTGCTGTCCGCGTCCGTTATTAAGATTGCCCGCTATTTGGAGGTGTTAGTTCCATATGGTTCAATGTTCTGCTGCTGGGACCTAAAAAACTGTCCACTAATGGGAGGTGTCTGCTATTTGGAGGTGTCCGTTAAGGGAGGTTTGACTGTATAAGTTTTCTGAATGTTTCAAATTTTTAACCCAAATAGTTACAGATCTGTGGTAAGTATTGTGGAACAACTTAATTACCACTAGCAAAAGTCATAGGGACCTGATTGTGACACTGTTGCCTTCATCTGGAATTCAGTATTGCAATCGAAGTAGGTACTTCTGAAAATATGAAGCCAATGAAATAATTTAGAGCAATTTTTATTTTATAAAATTTTAGGGAAGGTTGTGCATGCATTATTCATGGTGTGCCCTGCAATTCCATAGTACACTAATCAGTTGAGTTTTGTTAAAAGAAAAGGCACTTGATGCAGCAGAAAGATTAGGTAAGGATGACTTGAAAGTATCTCACGGCTGGCAAGACCATTTCATATGTTTGAGAAATATTGTCTAAAACAGCATCTGTGGTGAATCTGAAAGTGTTGATGCTGAAAAACTTTCTCACTAGAAGTGCTCAACTCTGCATAAGCATGTTCATGGCCAATGTTCTTAAAAGACAATTTTACTGCAAGTGAGACAGGTCTTTTTTGTGATATACATACTGCCACAAAATACAAAAGACTTCACGGGAGATCCTTGCCAAGGGGAAAAACACAGCAAAGCTTGCATAACTCTTTCATAAAGAGCTAATGTAGATGGTAATTAGAGACTGAAGCCCTTGTTTTTGGGAAAAAAATCCTTTGGCTATCAGATCTATGGCATGCTCAACCTGCTAACTTGAAAATAAGAGATAATAAATTTGTATTTTCCCTGCAGATAGCACTAGACAGCTGCAGGCGTTAGATGATCCAGTCAATTAAAGAAATATATGAAATGTTTGGTTATGATTTTGCTTCACTTTCCAGCAGATTAAGTTATATTTTCCCACTATTCACACTTTTTTTTCCTTTGTCCCCCTCAAAAATGTAAAAGAGGGGTTTCACTATACATATAATAAAAAGTTATTATTAGGAACATAATTAGAAAATATTATAGCATAGTAAAACTAAGTTAATATTATATTTCAGTGAAAATTATATGCAACTCCTGATTAAAACTAGTTATAGCCCTAGGGCAGGTTTAGAGCTTGGGATATGAATAGCCAATCCTCATGGCCATTACCTACGTTGTTGTTCAGCTTGTCTTTTAAGCCTCATTCTGATTTCTCGTTTTCTGATTGCTGCTTGCAGCTCAGATAAAAATGTGGCATGATCAATTTTTTTCTCTCCTTGTGAAGCATCAGACATACTCCTTTTATGTGAATCAATAGCTTCCCCTGTAAAATGTAATATTATAACATAATTATTATCTGTAGGACATTGAAATTAGTACTTTCCATCGGACCAGAATTCTTTCATATTATTTCTTATATCATTTTTTCATTTAATTTCTTTTCCTTCCAGAGTAAGGAAGATAGATTTTGTAGGTTCAATGAAGTAAACAAGGACGGTACATTTACAATGTATGAAATTATTCACACAACTATTAGGTACCAAATCTTTTATCAGTATATTCACATTTGAAAAGCTCTTAAATATAGCGAATTCATCAATTTTTCTGCAAAAAATTATAAATATCACATACATTTACGTAGTAATGATAAAATAGTATCCATTTGAAAGTTTCTTCACTTCAATTTTTCATACAAGCCCATATTATCACATCCCGAGTTTTAACTGAAAAACCTAGCAAGCATAACAAGTCTCCTTTTTCGTTGACTTGGTATCTTTCGTCGATAGCTAGTGAACAAGCGCATGGTGATGATGCGTCCGTGACGTCATAGCTTTCGATGCGTGAGGCTTCGACCTCAGCCCGTATCGAGGCAGCCCAGCCTGGCGTGTTTGTTTGCCAAGGACCTGGCCAAGTGCACCCACGTCCTTCTTCGGCATGAAATCATGCGTGGCGCGCCCTTCAGCCTCCATACTCCGACACCCTCCCCAGGTGGTCCACCGGGATGACCGGGAGACTGACTCCCTGCTTAGTCTCCGTGGCCGTGAGGTTCGAGTCGGCGTGGTCCGAGCCAGGCCGGCGTACACTGCCGCAACCGACGCAGTGCCCATCAACACTGCCCCGATTACTACACCACCACCAGGTTCCACATCCCTCCCTCAGCCTCACAGAACTTCACCTGCTTCTACACTACCCGCGCGGGGTTCGATTTCGCCTTCGGCTCAAGCCTCCTTCCTTCGCAGAGGTTGGTGTGGCGAAGCCACGAAGACGCCGTTTGTCGCCAACCTCGAGCGAAGACAATCCTCCTAGCGGCTTCCTTGCACTACCGCACTCGTCGCCCCTCCACCAGTGCTCGAAACATTGCGAGGCTTCCACGACATCATAAGAGACGTTTCTGGAAGACTCAAACGATATGTAAGGCGCATGCGAGAGTCTGTCATCAATCTCTGTGTCGTTATCACTTCAGTTAAGCACAGAGTCTCATGTGCAACTATTTTGGAGTCAATCTAAACCCTCGCCATAAGTAAATAGGAAAGTAACCTAGAGTCTCTTATCATTTGATCGCCAACCGATACCTTTTCCCAAACTATTTCTATTTATTTATTTATATTTCCTATATTAACACATTAATTTTACTTTAGGTCACTCCAAGCTAGCATCCTTAGCATTTTATTCAACTGAGGAATACTTGAGGTTGGAAACTTTAACATCGTACTATGATTCTCTCTAGTCCATTGATGAACACTATACCAATGGATATTGCTTAATGTCAAGTAAATATTAATATTTATAGTAATAAATTGACCATGCAAATTCACTGGAGAAGGAATTAAAATATTCTAATAATGAATACTAACTTTATCAAAACCAAATTTATTGAAGATGAATTGGAGATGAATTATACTTTTGTGGCTTGTGGGACTCTTACTGTTAGTTCTAAGAGCCTGACTTAATTAAGTCTTAATTAATCTTAAGAGCAGAGAACATACCTGTACTATTTCCATTGCCAGACACACTGTCATCATCCTCAGATGTAAATACATCATCCATTTCATTAGTAATCTCAATGTCATGCTCTGGGGAAAATATTAATGACTTCTCATCAACTGATATTTTACTTTCATTGATGTTAGCTTCAGAATTTGGCCTTGATAAACTCTTCCCTTCAGCATTGGGAGTCTGAATCACAGCTTCCTTTTGAACCACAGGAGCCGATTCCACTTCAGAGTTTGGCCTTGATAAATTCTTCCCTTCAGCATTGGGAGTCTGAATCACAGCTTCCTTTTGAATTACAGGAGCCGATTCAGACTCTTTTCGAATGGCATCCAACCCAACACGTTTAATAAAGTTGGTCACTACATGTAAGATTTCTGGATTGGAGAGTTCATTACTGCTGACTTCAGCCTAAAAAAGTTAAGTAATTGGAGAAATTTTAAGAATATTTAATACAGTATAATTTAGAGATGGGATGGATAGTAATTTTCTCGAATTCGAATTCAATCACAACCTCAAATATTTGAGTAGGTACCTCAAATATTTGATTACCATATGTGTCAATAATTAATTAAATATTATCCTGAAAAATTATTTCATACTTGCTTTAGTAAAAAACTATATCTTAAATTAAAAATTCTAATTCTTTAACTTTAAAATTTAAATATACCTACTAATTTTATAATATTTGCTCCATCTATATATATGCTCCATAAAATGCTACACTCCAAACCAAGCTCTTCGCCCATGTCTTCATAATTTCCTCACCCAAGGTCCCCATCGTCAGCTCCACTCAATTACCACATATTTCCTTTGCTATTGCTATTCACCTCCTCATGCATTTGCCACTATACCCATTTTCTTCCAGTGTACCGCCCAAGTAAGTAGAGCATTTTAATTACTTGGGCAGTGTGCTGGAAGAAAATGGGTAAAGCAACAAAGACATTAGGAGGAGAATAGCATCAACAAAGGAAGCATTTAGTACCAATAGAATAGAAGAGAGATGGTGATGGACCCTTGAGTGAGATTAGAGAGATGAGACTAGTGAAGACCTGTGATGATATGAGGTGTAGTGTTTTACGGGTCAGAACCATGGACTCTTGAGGAAGGACAACAAGAATAGTCTGCAGGCTTATGAGAGTTTCCGTGAAGAGGAGGATGGAGAAGGTTCAGAGGATGGCAAGGAAGTGCTTGCTGTGGAGGGGGAGGAAAGGAAGCCTTTGGACGAGATCAGGAGGAGGAGGCAGGGTAGGTGGCTGGGAGGGGTGATGACGGGTGATGGGCTGCTTAAGGTCGTCACCGACAGAGGGTTATTGGGGAAGGGTGAGAAAGAGAAGATGCTGTATGGATGGAATTAAGAAGGGTAGGACATAAGCAGAGGTTAAGAAAGAAATAATAGAGGGAAGTAAGGCTCTTCGTGGGGTAAAATCAGGATGATTTTCAATATAACCTACGTTGAACTTGTAGGAAATTTAAATGATAATAACTATATCATCATTTCAATTAAATAAAATTCAATAAAATCATTTGAGACATTTTTACTATTCTGAGCAATTTATTTGCTGAGGAGCCTAAAGGACTAAGGGCAAGAAAATTATTTTAAAGCATACTATTTTTTATTCTTACTATGTATTGAGTCATAAGGAATAATTTTGTTGTTAAAATTATATATTATTAGAATTTATAAGAACAGTGCCTTTTATCCATTGCTGTACTGGAAATTTGTATTACATCACTTAAGATTTTAATAGTATAAGAAAAAAGTCCTAACATGTTCAGGATCTATTTAAAACGTAAACATTTTTGTTTTATTAAGAGACTGCACAAAATGTTGATGTGCCATCAAGTTCTGTTGAGTTTTGAATCAAACCAATGAGTAGAGGCAATTGAATAAAGAAATTTTTGAAATAAAGGATGTAACTCGCAATTATTAGCCACTGATTCAACAGAATGAACCATGTTAATGCTACTGCAAAAAGTAAACATAACTGTTTTTGATACTGCCCTGTCAGACCACCTAGCCATAACATCTACTTTCGCAGTACAAAGTAACATTTTACTGTCAAAAAAATCAAATACCAGAGGTTCTTCAATGACACTAATGTCAATTACTTTCGTCTCTTGCTATCTCAAAACAATTGGAATGGAAAACAAGAGTCAAATAGCTTCAATGTTAATTTCAACAATTTCTACAAAAATTACACTCATTGTTTTAACCTTGCATTTCCACTTGAGCCAGTAAGATCCAAAGGAACAGGTAGAAAAAATTGGTTGACTTCTGAAATTATAAATATGTCTAATGACTTGAAAAACATGTCACTTAAAACATTGTCTTCTAATGACCATCAGTTGCATTCTCAATATAAAATTTTTTAAAAACATTATAAATACTGTATAAAGAAAGCCAAAAAGGAGTACAATGACTTACGCATAAAAAATGCTTCCAATTACTCCAAAGAGGCATGGAAAATTATTAAGGATAGCTCAATCTCAAAATTAGTTGAGACTTCTGATTTCATAAAAGATGAATATGGAAATGTAATTATCGACCCTGTTGAGATATCAAATGCATTTAATAATGCCTTTTTACAAAAGCCAGTCCTACAAAACACTGTGCCTACCATACCCTGCCATCCGAACTCAGTATCATGTAAGTCGTTTTATTTAAGACCCTGTGATAAAACTGAACTACAACAGTATTTAACTAAAGTAGGAGGTAAAAAATCAGCTGATACTGAAGGCTTGTGTGGTCAAATAATTTTTCAGAGTGGGGACATAATTCTTGATCCCCTACTATCTCTGGTTAACCAGTCCCTGGCTGAAGGTGAATATCCTGATGCTCTCAAGATCTCCAAGGTGATACCAGTTTATAAAAATAAGGGAGACAGGAGTGAATTAAATAATTACAGACCAATTTCTATTATTCCTCATTTTGGCAAAATATTTGAATATGTTTATAGCAGAAGACTCGTTGATTACCTTGAAAATCACAGCCTCCTCTCTGGCAATCAGTTTGGCTACAGAAAGGCAAGGTCAACTGAGCAAGCTTTGTTTAAAATGGTCGACCACATCCTACAACATATCAATGAGAGATATAAAGTTATGGGTATTTATTTTGATCTGAGTAAAGCTTTCGATGTTATAAATCATGAAAAGCTACTCTTAAAATGCCAGCTGCTGGGCATAAGAGGTGTTGCACTGAATTGGCTGAAGACATATCTATCTCGGCGATATCAGAAGGTGGCCTATAAACGAGATGGTGATACCTATCTGTCTTCCTCTAAAGAAGTAACAAAAGGAGTACCACAAGGATCTGCTCTCGGTCCAATACTCTTTATGATTTTCATAAATGACCTACCTTTGAGCCTGAAGTCAAGTGTAGAAAATAATTGTGTGATCTTTGCTGATGATGTGAGTGTTGTAACTTTTAGCAAAACAGTAAATGATTTGATTACTTCTGGTAAAGTGGTTAATCAAAAAATGTTAAGCTGGTGCAATAGCAATGATCTCATATTAAACTGTCAGAAAACCCAAGCAGTATTCTTTTCAGTTAAAAGTAATAAATGTGAGAATAACTGCCAACTATTTGCAAACAATGGTTTTAATGCTGTGGAAGACTTAAAATTCCTCGGAATATATATTGATCAATATCTCAAATGGGATAAACATGTATCAAACTTGTGTAAAAAGTTAAATTCAATTTTTTATCTGGTATCTGTTCTAAAACATACTGTAAGTATAAATGTACTTAAAACTCTTTATTACGGTCTATTTTATTCCCAGATTTCATATGGTGTTATATTTTGGGGTAATTCCACATTATCTAACAATGTGTTCTTAATCCAAAAAAAGTTGATGAGGACCATGTGTAACGAGTCTTATCGGGCTCATTGTAAACCTCTTTTCGGTAAGTTAGGGATCTTGACTTTTCCATCTGTGTATATATACCATGCTGTTCTGTATGTAAGAAAACATCTGTCAGAGTTTAAGTCAAATAACTGTTACCATTCTTATAAAACAAGAAGCTGCGATGATGTTCACATGCTGACATCTAACCTATGTACAACGATGAAAGGACCTTATTTAATGTGTGCAAAATTATATAATCATTTGCCGCAAGCTATAAAAAATGAAAAAAGATTGATGGCGTTTAAAAGGCTGGTTTTTTGTTATCTTGTGGAGAATTGTTTTTACAAAGTTAGTGACTATTTGACTTCCCGTGATTGATATGTATCTGCTTACTTTTTTCTCTTTTTTTAATGACGTGCCTTATGTACTTACATTTGTAATGGATTTTACCTTTTGTAATGTATCTATTGGGCAAATAAATCTATTCTATTCTATTCTATTGCATGGTGAAATTTTTGCATGTAAATTATGTACTTGCATTTCAGCAAAGATCTAGCTCATGGTAAGGTAGCAGGGTAGTTCCCTGGCATTACTACCCAGAAAAAGTTATGGTGAAGTCATAAGCCAATTGTGAAACTACTCCAGATTTGGCAGAAATGATTCTTTGTGTCATTTTTCCTAATCGAAGATGAAGCACATAGGAAAGGAAAATCTTTTATTCATAAACAAAGCTTGTACCAAGCAGCAACTGTCAATAATGTGTACTCTGTCTTTAACTTAGCTCCACGACTAGTGCAGACTGAATTATTTTGGCACTGAGATGAGGGTCTCTAGTAATAGTTGTATCACATAATTAAGTAAGCAATGATTCAACAAGTTATTAACATATGGAACAGAATGTCTTCGCAGTTCTTGCTGTGCATTCGATGTAATTAGGGGTACATTCCAGAGAATGCTCCGAACACTTCCACCCCAAATGCTCCCAAACAGCATTCCACTGATGTCACAGATGCTCCCAACTTGGATGCAGTGGACCAGTTTTAGAGTGTTTGTCGTGAAGTGTTATGGCCATTGTTTGTTTTTGTTGCTCCGAAATTAGGAATCATCTGCTATCAGCATCAGAATCCAGTTATTTCACGACAAAGTCTCATTTCCCCATACAATTTGTCATTCTGTTAATAATCAGGTATCATTGCTGGCACTTATAATGATAAGATGGAGACAATTGTGAATACTTCCCAGTTTTCTCCCCTCGTTATCATACAGCAATGTATGATAACGAGGGAAGAAAACTGGGAAGTATTACATTAATGTATGATAACGAGGGGAGAAAACTGGGAAGTATTCAACCTGGCCATTGAAACTCAAGTATTTGCAGTGGAAGTCATATATTTGGTTATCTATTGACAACTTGTACCTACGTTACTTTGATAATCCAATTATAAATCCTTGAAGTTTGCTGGAAACATGATAATTTTTTGATCTTCTGCCCGGTAAATATACCATCCATGTGATTTGCTGCCAGGAGATGCTAAATAATGTACGCATAATTACTGAAAAATAGATTTTTATCTATGTAAAATGATTCAAGGAATGTAACTGGCATGGAATAATTAGACTTTCACTCAGCCTGATCAGAAAGTACAGTAGTTACCTCTATACAAACGAAAACATACGCTTACACTGTGCTGAATTTACAAAAGGCTAAAAGTCTAACCACTCTTAACTTACTGTTTTATCACCACATCATAGACCAATTATATTACTTAATTTTCATTCCCAATTTCTTATTCATTCATTTTGTTATGAACCCCAAATGCTCGAGTTAAATTTAAGAACGCGAGAAGTAATTACTCCGGTCGACAATTCATGAAAAAGAATTACTTTTAACTTGACTTAATGAGTTAAGAGGAAGATGATATATATCATAAACATAAAAAAATAAATAAAAATTTAAATTTATTCATAAAGATCACAAGAAGCATTGTACTCCAACCAGAACATACTTTCTCTTGTTCTTGCATTTGAGGACATAAAGCTGGTCTACCTCACATTAATGTGAAAAATATGTCAATAAAAAGGATTCAGAAATATCTTACATAGAGGTAGGCTTATCTCTATTTTATATTCAAAGCACTCAATTCATCAAGTGGACCTAGCCACTATACGCATCCATGGACAACTTGCCAAAAAGTCCCCTTTGAAATTCCGCCATTACTCGCACGTTTGCTCCAACAGACCCCACTTATCAGCGGAGGGAAAGAAAGTGATGATGCCATGCGTAACATCTTCACTTGCATAGGAGTGCTCCAGAGCTCTCTGAGGACCGCTCAGGAGCTTCCTCCAAACACTCCGCAGCCTTTCAGTATTAGAGAAACCGCTGATAGTATTCTGTGAATACTCTTCACCCATCTCTAGTATAGTTAATTGTATTTTATATACCATTTTAAACTGGACTTGTAAAAAGTAATGAAACTTTAAATGAAAAAACCAGTCATAACACCAGAGATTGGGAATTCACCATCATTTTCACTCGAGGCAAATTATGGCAATTTTTCAAGATTAACATAATTTTCCAGTAATTTTTAATTTTCTGCAATTAATAGCTATTTGAGGATTTAAGAGGAAAGCCAATTAACAAAAGCAAGGGGTTAAAGGCATTTTAACCATTACTATTGCCACATTAACTGATTAAAATAAAGAAAATTTAAAAACAAATACAGTAGCCCCCACTCAACATAGCATTATTTTGTTTGGCATAAGATATTTTAGTTCAAACAGTTAAAATGATAGCCCCACAAATATTCCACAGAGGAGCTGCATGTGCCTTCATTTATAATAAAGATTGTATCAAATACATGTAGACTTGGTTTTAGTATACAATATATTTGGAATATATCAGTATGAAAAATATCCGAGACGGAACTGAACATTACCGAAAATGATGGTGATGTTCAGGGTTTGTGGCAAATTGCGTAATTTATAATACAATGTATAAAAATACCATGGTAAGTTATGAAAATTACCGCAGTAATTTTCCAGACTGGCCCATCTCTACATATATCATCATAATGCAATAACTCTATGACAAATGTGACAATGCTAAAAATAAATATGGAGAAACTAAACTGACTGATACATTATGACTCACCTGGAGCAGGAATTTTTGAATAACTGGATCACTGAAATCAATTAGGTCTTTTCTCTTATACTTGACAGTTGAAACATGAACAAAGTCTTTCGGTAAACTAATATCTACTTTTTTTAGTTTCTTCCTTATTCTTGGGGTCCGTTCTATAGTCACAGCTGGTTGACTGCCCCTCTAAAAATATGCTTTGTGTAAGACTCATAATGAAACATTGGAGTCATCAGGTGAAAAAATCAATTATAATTAAAGGGATAAGTATGTATTTCTTTTTCAAATCTGTCCATAAACTATGGACAGATTTGAACAAGAAATCAACATAAGCTTCAGAACAACACACTTTTAAAATGTTAAGAGTTCAATTAGAGCTAAAATTGTGTGTAAAGTGAAATATAAACAGAACTCACCGAATGGTCTTTCAAAATTTCCATAGACATACTTTAAAATAAACTCCCATATGTATTAAATTAGCCCCAACTTTCCACCAGTTCACTCAATATTTAGTGAATGGAGCGATGGCTGGCAGAGTGATGTGGACAGAGTGGGTGTAAACATGAATGCACATTGGAGATAAGATATTCTCTTATCAAAAAAGGCTTATCTTTAGAGCCCCACACTTATTCTGTTACTACGTGCTATCACTATTTCAAATAAGATAACAGATCCATGAGGTAGGTACCGATGCAATTTCAAGGTGGAGAGGGGAAAAAAACATACATTTTCACATCTTTTGGGAATTAACTTAATGCATTAATGGGAAGATTCGGTCCCAATGAAATAAGGGAAGGAAAAGGGAGATACTACTGGATATCTATACTAGTACTACATGCATATATTCAGAGTGTATGAATGCTCTGCATATTTTTGCTGTAAGTGATCATTCATTGATTATAGTTTAGGTCTCATGGATGCGAAGTACAGTAGAAGGCCGTCGTTGTGTGGGCGGCTAATAGAGAGAAGATCATTATAGTTAGTGATTATTTAGCCATTGTTGGTAACAATGTTAAGAGAATGCAGAGTTTGCTGGTTGTTACGAGTGGCCATTTCTGCCAAACCGCCATAACAAGTCTGTTTCGCTGTTTTTGTTGTCCGGGGTGCATAAGCTGTGGGAGGGGACATATGTCACTCGTGAGACTAGGACAGGTATACGAAGTTTCAGTAATTCAATACAACCTTTCACTTGGAATGGAAAAATAAATTCGAATGGAAGAACTTGTACGTTTTTTTCAATGGGCTCACATGTTACATCGTAGCACCTCCCTGGTCTTTGAGGGGGAGAGTTGGGTGAGCCGGCAGTAGTAGGAGGGGGGAGTGTCAGGAGAGGGGAAAGGGGTATTGCTGCACGCCATTCCAGCGGAGAATGCGGCCAGAAGTGATTCGCAACTGTTCGTTAGATACGCTTGATCCTGATCTATTTCCTGACGTCTACCGTTTTTTTACTACGAGTGTTACAATGAAAAGGAAAGTCAGTGGATTCGTCTAAGAAATTCGAAATCATACAGGAATGTGAAAGAAAAAAACGCCAATGAAACGGAAATCGGCCGAAATCATGGTTTAGCTTCTGCCACCCTGTTTACTCTTTTAGGAAACAAAGACAAAATTACTACTACTTTAAACTTGGAAATGCCGCGGGGAATAGTAAGAAACTGCGACCGGCGGAAAGTGTTCTGTTAGAACCGGTGCTATTTGAATGGTCCACGCAGCAAAGAGGTACCTATTGGAGTTCCCACGATTCTAAAAGCATACGCTGAAGAGTGTGAGCAACGGACAAACATGAAGATTTTAACGCTACTGGTGGGTGTATAAACGATTTGAAGGAAGAAGATGAATTTCTCTTCACCATATAAGTGGCGAAAGTATGTACTCATGTGAGTGCTCAAGCTGTGGAGGATCGAGTGCCCATTCTGAATTGATACTGGTAACATATGAGTCAAAGGGAAGAATATGGTTTAGCTCTGGTTTAAAATTCCCTCATTTTTCAAATATACTTTTGGAACATGTAGGTACCTATACTGATTGTTTCCACCTATTTAGGTTATGTACAGAGCAGCAGAGACAGCTCTATAGTATAATTTTTCTTCCGGAAACATTGGATGTTTAGGGGGACCCATGCTGTTACAAAATGTAATTTGTAATCAGTTAGTCGGCGCATCTTCGATCATTTTACAGACAGCGAACTATCCCCTACACCAACGAGACCATGCACAATATCAAAGCATGGATGACAGCGCAGATATTTAGCAGTGGCTTCGGTCTTTTGATGCACGAATTGAAGGAAGAAATAGGAATCATCCGACTCTCCCACAATGCCAGCGAAAACGCCGCTTCCGATTCTCCCCGCCCCCGTCGAAACTTGATACTTTTTCTTGGGTTCTCCTTGTGTAACTGATGGTGCTAAATCATTCCATCATGATAAGCAGATGTTGACATTTGTTCCCTCTCTGACGGCTAGTATTTTGCTTTGAGTGATTCCTTGACACCACTCGGGATCATCCGAGGGCAGTGAAACCAAAAGTTGAGGAAGCCAAGAGCTGGGGCCATGGCTTCTTATGTTTTTCCTGCTATCCACCAAATTAGTTCTAGATGGTATCCTACGTCGGACAAACGTCAAGATTACTCACATACCAACTGAAAGAATATCAAAGGGACATCAACGACAGGCGGCAGTGCAAATCAGCTCTAGCTGAACATATCTGGAGTGGATCTTGCCATAACACAAATTTGAAGAGGCAAAATCAATCGCAAAGGAGAGCCACTACTTTCCCAGCCTTATCTGAAAGGCCATCAAAATCAGCAAAATTACAGAATACATAAATAGAGAAGAAGGTTACACCATCTCCAATACTTTGTAGAGTTTTCTTACATAGAAAGAACAACCAGGGAGAGCGCACCCAACAGAATTGGCAGTAAAAAGACCGTTCATAAGGTGGACATGAATACCTGCATCTTCACTTCAGACCTGAAGAAGGTAGCTATAATGCCACCAAAACTATCACCTGCAAAAATAGAACTATGTGGAAGAGATCCCAAAAACCTTCACTGACATATACACACATAATTTTTTTCATTTCTCTAGCAAAATTCTAGATGAATATGAGCATAATTCAAGAATGTTCCTTTTTCCCAAGGGAGTACCAAAGTATTAAAACATAGTATTTGATCCCAGACTGACAGTACAGACAGTGAAATAGTACCCATTTCTAGGTAGAACACCACATTGAAACAATACGATTCTGTGGTGTGACCCATAAAGTAAAAAACATGCCAAACACTTGGTCTAGAATGATGGTAATGACAGTTAAATTATTCCCCTTAAGCGACCATTTAAAATTCAGCCTATGATGAAAAGCATGCTGCTAAAGCAAATGGCCCATTTAAAAAAAATCAAGTTTACAATGAAGATGTTTACCAATTCAAAGCTTTAGTTGAGATCCTATGGTTTTTATTGCATTTAAAGCATAAAGGGTTAATTTCAAGTAAAATCTTTCCATTTAAAGTAACCTAGACAAATATATCTCAATAGGCTACTTTCATCAAAAAACTCTGGTATTTTGAACTGAACAGGTCTTAAAGATGTGCATAATCTATCACAGCAGGGGATATTAATTCTCTTATGTAAATTGACTCAATTTTCAACCACTCTCGAGAGGAGGTAAGGACATCAATGACCAGCAAGAATACAATTGCTACAAGTTGGGGTAATCAGGCTGATTTTTAGGAGAGGGGAAAGTGATATGTTATGCCAACCATTGTCCGCCTCTCATGTGCGGCATTTCATCATCATCAGGACCAAAAACATCTTGCCCTCCTTTCCCTTCACTCAATTCCCTTTCTTACCACCCAGTTCACATTTTTCTTCATAAAATGCAATTGAATGAATTCTTCATTGATCATTTCAACACAATCTACTTTGATAATGGATGGAGGACTTGGGACGAAAATAGAGAGGTGATATCTATACTTTGACAGTTGCATGGAAAAAGATCCAAGTTTTTTATTTGCTCACCTTTTGATTTAAGCTCAGAAATGGGAAGGGGCTTGATGTGCAATTGAAGAGGTGAGATCTTGAGCAATTTCTACAGGTGTTTTGTTTTGGCTCCGCCCCCCACAGGCATGTGAATATAGAATGAACATTATATAAAAGGCTCCTGACAAGTTTAAATTACTTGTTGACATTATCAAGTCTGAGATATGAACATGAGTCTAAGTTGCGTCAATTCAGTCAGAGGCCATGTGATTACAAGTCATGTAATACAGATCTAGAGGGGATGGATATTTGGGACAAGATTGAGAATTTTATTTACTAAACCTTGGATTAGGCATAATTGCACTGGAATCTCATAAGTCCTGCAACATCACATGTAATTGCTTCTGATAATTGGATTACTTGTAATTGATTAAGATTTGCACACACCAGGGTGGGGCGCAAGAGCTGGACACAGAAGTGAAATTTGCTCGGAAAGTCTTCAGGAGGGCGGATTACTCTTGCACATGCCGGAGTGAAACATTCACATAGGTTGCAGGGTGTGGGCATCACTACTTCCACAAAAACCACTGGGTGCGTGGCCCTTTAAGGTCAATCTAAGGGCTCCACCCTTACTTCTAAGATTTTGGGCCCTGTTATGGCTTCAAATGTTTAGCACTTGTGTCACCAAAAGTGTACAAAAAGCTATTACACTGGTATTCAATAAAAATCTGAATGGCTGAGTCTAGCAATCTTGGGGACGTTGGGTCTGACCAATAAGGTTCATGTATAAGCTCTTGGATCATCATTCCTCATTATCACTTAGCTCTTGACTGAAATCGTTGGACAAGGGAAACACAGCATGCAGCTAACTGAAATTTATTTGCGGCAGTCATGAGTTCCACCAGATGAGATCTGCACTGGTCTGCATGCATTGGTATCCTGCTGTGTAATTTTACCCCATGCGAATTCTGCTCCTGCATTGGTGTGTGCAGACCTTTATTCCCCATCACTGCCCATAGTCAACTAAATAAAAAATGACCCAAAAGCCCTGGTTGTCCACTGAAAATTTAAAAAATAATTGGGTATTTTCCACGTATTTCAATCTTTTGAAATTCTGATTCTGTTACTTAATCTTATTCTGTTGGTTAACAATTTTCTCATCAAATGGTTCTAATTTTGTTTTTAAAAGCTAATGAAAGTTGAAGGTTAAGAAAATTCCTGAGCACACTCCAAAAACAACCGATGGATCTGTGACGTCATTTTCACTGTTTCCATGCTGACCCAAATGTTTTCTCATGCTTACGGTGGAATCAAGCGTGGTAAAATTCTGTAAGGCTGTTTCCTGTTATTTTATGTGCCTTTGCAATGAGAGCTAAAGGATATAGATTGTATATACAATCTACATTTTATGCCACATTGCTAAAATACATCGGTGAAAACAACAAACAAGAAATAAAGTTTCAAATGATGACAGAAGAAAGAAACTTTGGTTTTGAGCAGCACACCGCGATTTTGTCTGCAGCAAAACAAAATTCTACTGATGTGAAGACCATTGTAACATATGTACCAATTTATGACAAACATTTTGATTACATATAAATAAATAAATCTTTTTAAGTAAATGTATGCTAGTGAATTCAATACAGTTACGGGAAGACTCAAAAAATTCATGCAAGTGTCGATGATAGCTCGTCCAATTAAATTTAAAGCCTCGATATTTATTTGCACTTAGCATGTTTTACGGCTCATTATATGTTCTTGGCATATTTTTTCAATGGCTGTCTACAGTGGTCCTTCTTTATTCATTTGGACGTATCCTATATCATTATCGCCATAACTCACGAGAAGCTCTTTTGAGTAAATATACATACCTAATCAAATTAACCCTGAAAGTCCACGAATGGAGGTAAAAATCCATTCGTTGGCAGTTCAATAGCAGAGAATACACTTCTAGACCTCCTCTACTGGTAGTTTGTGATTAACGCTTTAAGTGAAGAATATTTCACTAAAATTTAAGAACAGGGGAGAATATAAGGAACAAAAGTGGAGAGATTGTGTGGGATGAAACCAATATCAGGAACTGCTGGAGGGAGTATTTTGAAGAATTCTACAATTATGTTGCAGGCGCTGAGGATGAGCCTTGCGAAGTAGTATGAGAAAATGTGGAGATGGAAAAGGAGGTCAGTAAGAAGGAGGTTATAATGGCATTGAGAGTATTGAAAAATGGGAAGGCTGCGGGCATAGATGGGATATCCAGTGAAATGTTGAAGTGTGGGTGTAATTTACTCATTTGTCGGCTGTGTGAACTACATAATTTATGCTTACAGGCTTCCGTCGTTCCAGTGGATTGGAAGAATGCAATCATCATTTCATTGTACAAATGGAAGGGAGGAAAGACCAAATATAATAATTATCGGGCCATTAGTTTATTGAGCATTTCAGGGAAAGTGTTCAGCAAAATTTGAATCACAAGAGTGAGGAATATTTATTCTGACAGAATATGGGGTGTGAAGTGTGGGTTCATCGCTGGCAGAGGATGTAGTGACCAGCTTTTCGCGCTTCAGCAAGTGATAGAAAAATGTATGGGCATCCGAAAGAAAGTGTATTGTGCGTTTGTTTATTTAGAGAAGTCATATGGCAGGGTAAATAAAAAGAAGTTGTGGAATGTTTTGAAGGATAATGGAATGAATGGTAGTTATTGAATGTTATGATGGCAATATATGATAATAGTAAGGCAAGTGTGACAGTTTATAGGGTTCTGAGTGATTGGTTTGCAATAAAACAGGGCGTAAAGCAAGGATATGTATTTATGGATAAATGTGTTAGAGATGTATGTAGTGAAAATGACGGTGTTTTGATTGGAAATGTAAACGTGCGAGTTCTCCTATATGCGGATGATGCTGTTTTGATCTCAGAGATCCTAGAGGGATTTCAGAAGCTTTGCTGAAGGTTTGGCCATGTTGATAGAATGGATGAGAGTCGACTAACGAAACAGATATATGAGTGAAATGAATGGTGCGAGAGGTAGAGGTAGGCCGAGAAAGTTGTGGTTGAATGTGGTTGAGGAAATTCTTAGGAGGAGGAATGTTAGTAGTCTTAAAAATAGGAGGGCGAGTATGAAGCAGTGTATGAAGCAGTGTATGAAGCAGTGTATGGGGGTAAATGAGGCAACAGAGGTTTGCACGGATAGGTCAGTATGGAGGAAATTATTGAAGCAGAGTCAGGTGTACAAATATGTATTAATGAGTGAAACTTAGTGACTCTGCGTACCCCGGAAGGGAACTGTGTGATTGGTATGTATGTATGCAATTTAAAAATATTCAAGTCGTAAGTTAGCGTGAATGTTTACTTAGATTTAATGCCATTGTTGAAAATTTTGATGAACTTCTGATGTGTGCTTTAATAACGAGGACTGAATTTACCATGAATATAACTTAAAATACGGAGGTAAAGTAGTACAAACAAATATGAGACATCATTACAATAGTCGTAACAGTGTTAAATGAAACACCAACAAACGTGGGCAAGAATTCAGACAAAATGTGGTGTATTTCATAACATGATGTTCTCTGCTACAGTTACAGGAAAGTACGAAAGTTTCACGTGTTCATAATTATGAAGCAAACCTACCAAAATTCTGAAAAACAGTACTCGAAGTGATATACAAACAAAATAATAAACAACATAAAATGAGGTCTTAGCAAGTAAATTGTGCATTTTAATGTTATGGAATTTTGCTGCACAAATTTCAGCAGCATTAAATCGCTCGTCCTTCTTCATAAAAACGCTACCATTTACATATCCTCTTCAGGTAAATTGTCTGATATTGTTTCAGTAAGGACCCAAGGCGTTGGATGCAATCATATGACTCCACACAAGAGGAGTCACTTAGCCTCTCCAGCGCAACTCCACTCTCGCCTACCCTCTGCTGGTGGGTCTGTTAAGCTGAGAAACCAATAACCACGCTGTGGTATCCAACCCCTTCGGCGTGATGGGTCGGTGAGCTGAGAGAGCAAGGGAATCCTGCCAGGGCTGTTCAGGGGCAACCTGATCCCAGGCTTGGCAGGATGGGATGCACCAACAGCAGGGTGCACCACCTAGTGTGGCAGTGGAGGAACTACTTGTTAGTCAATGGTGGCGCACACAGACCAAGTTAGATGGTCTACTGCTGAAAACACCCATACAAGGAAGCCACATTAGGCCTAGCAAGCCAGTGGTGGACTAAATAATTGCTTTCAAAATTAAAACAAGCCTCAGAAAGAAAAAAGAACCCAAATTGACAACATCTGGGAATTCTGATGCCCATTATGACGGCTTTAACCCTGATGCTAGGCAGCCGAATAAACAGAAAAAAAACCTTCCGACCAAGACAGAACCAGAATTGGAACACTAAACATCATTACATTAACAGGTAAAGCAGAAGAGATAGTAGAAATGATGGAAAGAAGGCGAATCCACCTACTAGATTTAAGCGAAACAAAGTGGAGAGGATAAGGGAAGAAACTACTCAGTAAAAATTATACCCTTTTTTGGCAATAAACAGTACTCAGGCAAGGAATGGGGTAGGTTTTGTAATAAGCAAAGAGCTTGAACCACTATCAGAAATAAAATATGTGAATGAAGGAATAATTAAAGTAATAATCAGTTTAGGCAAAGATAAACTAACTGTGATACAGATGTATGCACCACAATCTGGCAGTGAAGATATTTTGAAAGAAGAGTTTAGGAGAGAACTAGAAGACTGTATAGACTGTGAAAATATAGTCCTGATGGGATATCTCAACGCCCAGGTGAGAACCGAAAGAAATGGGTATGACCATGTTGTTCTGTGGCCGCATGGCTTTGCACAGCATAAAGTAACAAGGTATAGCTGGGATGGGAAAAATAAAACCTTGATTGATTTCATATTACTAGATACAAAGGCAAATAACTTTGTGAGGGATGTAAAAGTTATACCAAGTGAAGACCTAAACAGTGACCATCGACTTCTTGTTGCAGACAATAAGACCATCAAAATGCCAATGAAAAAAGTAAGAAAAAGCCAAAGATTACAGTGTGGAAACTCAATGACTTAGTAATTAAGGGAGAATATGAAAGACTAATAACAAACGAGTTCCCAAAAACAGAAATAGGAAGTGGTACTAGTGAGTGGCAAGTATTTAAGCACAACCTAGTCAGTAAGGCAGAAGAAGTCTGTGGGAAAACTACCTCAAGGGTCAGGGCAAAAGAAATGCCCTGGTGGAATGCGAGGGTTAAAACAGCAATTCAAGAAAGAAATAGTGCCAAGAAAGATATGGACAAAGAAAAACAGAAAATGCATGACAGGGATGAAACTGAGATACAAGAGAAAGGTGCAATATATAGGGAAAAGAGATTGAAAGCAAAGAGTTCTAGAGAAAATGAAAAAAGCTGGGAAGAATTTACAGATAAACTGAAATAAGATTGCCAGAGCAACAAATGACTCCTCTACAAATTAGTTCACAGCAGAAGGCAAACAACTGAAACAATGCAAGCTATTGAAACTAAACAGGGACAAATAGTCAGAGAAAATAATAAAATCGGGGAAACAATGAGAGAGTACTTTGAAACTGCTGAACGGACAGGAAGATGGCCATGGCGCACAACCTGAAGAAGATACAGGAGAGACAGAAGTGGTCGAACAGGAAGAAGGGCCAATAACAAGGCTAGGGGTAGAAAATGTCATAAAAACGATGAAAAAGGGAAAATCAACGGGTGCAGATGAACTGAGTGTGGATATGATCAAAGGGGCAGAGGTCCATGGTATTCACAGGACAACAAGAGTGCTGAATGCAATTTGGTCAGAGAATAGTATACCAAACGACTGGAAAAATGGCGTTCCACTTTTCAAGAAAGGATCACAAAGAAAATGTGAAAACTATAGGGGCATCATGCTTTTATCTCAGAGACTAAAAATAATGGAGAAAGTGGTCAAACAGAATCTTAGAAAGATAGTAGGAAATCTGTTAGAAGAAGGACAATATGGTTTTCGAGAAAACAGGTCTACCGTGGACCTAATTTTTACCCTCAGAAGAATGATTCAAAAACACTGGGAGAAATATAAGCCATTAATATCAGTATTCTTAGATCTAGAGAAGGCTTATAATAGTGTCCCAAGAGGAAAGATATGGGAATGTCTGCAAAAACCGGAAAGTACCATCAAGCTTAATAAATAAAATAAAAATGTTATACAAAGGGTGCAGAAGCAATGCACAAATAGAGGGGGGGGAATTCTGAGTGGTTCGAGACAAAGAGAGGAGTACAGCAAAGAAGTGCACTCTCTCCACTTTTGTTTTTGGTTGTAATGGATGAAGTGATGAAGCAAATAAAAAGTGAGAAGAGTACAGGTTTCAATGCTCTGGCATTTGCAGATAATGAAGTACTTTGGGGATGCAATGAAATTGAAGTCCAGGAAAATTTGAACCAATGGCACCAAAATTTCAAAAACTTCCACCTGAAAGTCAGTGAAAGTAAGACAGTGGTGCAGACTATTGGCAAAGTACAGAGCAATATAACTTTAAAACACAAAAATTAACTATTGCGAGCAGTGGAACAGTTTCCTTACCTAGGCAGTGTAATTTCACAGGATGGTTTAGATTCCTGGGAAATAACTAACAGATGGAATAAAGCATCAAGTTTTTACCACCAAGTAAGGAGTCTTCTTTGGGACAAAAAAGTACCAAGAGCTGCAAAAATGACCATGTGTAAGTCTTACTTCATACCTATCATATCATATAGCTTAGAAACTTGTACACTATCAAGTAGACACATCGGCAGAATACAAGCCAACAAAATGAAATTCCTAAGGACGATGGTACTAAAGACAAGACTTGACAGGCAGAAAAATGAAGACATTAGAAAACAGGTTGGATGCAAAATATCATTAATTGAAAAAGTCAGGAGATCCAGGCTGGGATGGTATGGTCATGTGATGAGGATAGAACAGACCAAAACAGCTCAGGTATGGTTGGAAAAGGAAATACTAGGGAAGAGAAGAGTGGGCAGACAAAGAAGGAAGTGGATCGACCAACTAAAACAAGACATTCAACAGAGAGGGAGCTCTTGGGAGGAAGTTCAACAAACATACCAAGATGGGAGCAGATGGAAGAGGCTGATAGACAACACCCGGGAAACTGGAGTTGATACTTGGTGATGATGATGATGGTTTTAGTAAAACCACTATACCCCATATTTGTCATCGACTATAAAATACCTTCTTATAACACGGTCTCTTCTACCTTTTTTGCACACTATATCATCTCTCCACTTTCGCTCTGCGAAAATGACATCACACCAATCAGATTTCGTTTTGCTGTCATGTGAAAAAACATGAAAAACTGACTATTTTAATCTTATATATCTATGAGAATATTGAATGAATTTTAAAAATATTTCACTCCGTATGTTTCTAAGAGTGAAAGTGACTATGTTATTAAGATCCAAATTCTTACAACTAAAATATTGGAAAATACCCAATTGGAGAGGATGAAGAGTAGATTGTCCAGCAAAAAAAGTGTCTGGCAAAGGGGTCATGCAGGATTGGAAATAAGGAATAGTGTTGGCCACTATCCATTTGTTTTCTTCAATTTTGCGAGTGTTATGAAGCAGTCACTAGAGATAATTCTTGAGAGCTTTTTGTTTAATATGGTTTAATTAGAAATAGCAATAAATGGCCAAAAATACAATCAAGAGAAATAGAGAATGAAGAAGTGCTCTAGAAATCACAATACACATTATTCAAATTGTCAGTCAAAAATCCTTAACATGTTCAAATAATAAAATTATTTTAAGTTTCCTTACAACTGGAAAATAATGAGTTGAGCTAGCAATCAACAGGGGAGTGAGTCCCAAACATTTTTGCTTAAATTGTCTCCTCAGCTTGGCGAGATAAAATCATATCAACGCCTTGGGCAAGGTCATCAACAATAGCATCTGGTTTCACAAACGGATGTTTTTCATCTTTCTCAGCAATAAATTTACCAGTTCGAACCAAAACTCCCCTCATCCCAAATTGCTGAGCACCACCAACATCTGACACTATATCATCCCCAACCATCAACACCTGAAAAATATAAAGACAATTGTATAAATAAAGGTACATAATTAAGAAACCAGCCACTTTTGTTCACAACACAATCTTCAACATTTTTTCCCAGTAAGCATAGATTTACAGCTTCTATAGCACCCATGGAAGATTTGACAATAATCACAAGTTTTCTCACAGGAGGATATGCATTGATATCATTAAGTCAAATGAATTAACACATATCCACAATGTTGTCCCTACTCAGTGAATGATTACAACCAATTCTTTTTATCAAAAGATAGCTTTCACTACATTAATAAAATTTTGTCTTTGGTGACTTTGTGGTAATCCATTTTTAATATATAAGTCAATGGATAAATTAGTTTAAACTAGAGATGAATCGATTCCACGTTTTTTCGATCCCAATTCAGATTCTTTCAAATCGATTCTCGATTCCATCGATTCTTATTCCTAATAACAGACGGTGGGATATTGATATACCAGTAGCGTACGACTGTTATTTAAATTCAAGTATTGCCTGAAATGAAATAACAAAGGCAACTTATAAACAAATATCAAATATATCCTCAGCTTTTTGAGGTAGATAAAAAGTACAAATTAATAGCCTACACCCAAAATGACTGAGACAAATATGATGTGATAAATGACATTTGATTTGAATGTTGATCTATCTGGAATCGATAGAATCGGAATCAACTTAGGCGATCGTTTCTCAATACCGATTCTAATCCTGTGAATTGGTGGAATCGAGAATCGACATTCAGATTCGACTCATCCTTAGTTATAACTTTTACTAAAACCGGAGTTTAAAAACACAAGTTAAAAAACATAAACAGGGTTTATGCGCTAAGCACCATCTCTGCATCTAAGCATCATTCCTAAACTCTTGTGGTTTTAGTAAAAGTTTTAGTTTTCACTACAGTTTCTAAAGAAGTGTTTCAACATTGTTCCTCTTTTTTGGCATTTGCATTTCCTCTGCAATATGGAATCACCTTACCTCAGAAATACAAAGAGCCATATCACTGAGGGCTGCAGAAAAGAAGGTTTTTTCTGGTTTTCCAACTACTTCAGCACAAACTCCAGTGGCATATTCTAGTGCAGCAGTAAAACCACCAACATCCATGCACAGTCCATCCTCCTCCTTATAGTATCGGCTGCAAACAAAATACAATACATACTCACCAACTATCGCATTATAGAAAGTGGTATACAACATAAATGGTGTTCCATGAACTAGACACCAAACAAAGAAACACTGGATTCACACTGGTACAAAACTTGACTAGTTCTAGGACACAGACACCAATAGCCGATCCAAGTAGCCAATTGAGGAGGAACAGATCGAACTTCAGGAAGGGAATTCCGACAAAGTGGAGTACTATGCTCTTCATATTCATTTGCCAAGATCCCTAACTAAATGACCAATTAGTTCAAGCATTAGTACCTTTGTCAAATTCCTTCCCAGTGGCCATAAGGAAGCATCTAAATTTTAAAATCTGTACAACTCATTAAAATACAAAATATAGATAAATGGCAGTTCCCATCAATGAAGAACAATTATTGCATGAGCTGTAAGGAGGCACTAATTTTTCAGAATTGAGAAAAGTACTGTCTTCCAACTCTTAAAATGATTGTTGTGAAGTGTTAATTAATGTGTTTAAGGTTCATCACTCTTATTTATCAGGGCCCTGAACATTTCACAACTAAGTATGCATTTTGCTGGTGGAAAGAGCTCTATTTCTACTTAAAATGCAATGGTAAAGGTCTTTAAAGCCAATATTTTATCGGTTTTCATGTACCTTTCTGTATTTCTAAGATATGGTCCTGTGCAGCTAAGCCACCCCTAAAAGTTGCCACCCAGCACTGCCACACCACTGTGGAATAGTCCGCACCATTCTATTCCCCTCAGAGACCCTACCTCTCTTACCCCTCCCTGTGCTGGTGCATGGTGCTTCACTCCTCCCCTTCATTCCGAGGAATGGGAGACTTCATATTACCCCTTGAACTTTTACAAGTGTTGTCAGAATCTGAGAAATTTAAACTAATGTTCATATGTATACAATTTAGCAAAGGAGATCCTTTGCACAGTTTCCCTCTTATTGACACACCTTTCCATTTCAAATTCAAGACATTAACTAACGGTAGTTTCCAACCATGGAAATGTAAAGCTTGCTGTACTTCATTGTGAACTGCATTTTGCAGGGCATCGTTCTGCTCACACATAAGTTCTGTTTTTCTTAACAAATAAATAGCAACAAATTAAATATTAACATTAATTGCTGTCCTTTACCAGCAAAACTAAAATGTTGTTTAAATGTATAAAACCCACATGCAGTCATTTTTGATCATCACTTTATCACATGCAATACGCCACTTTATCGCAGAACCAAAATGCCATCTGCATACAAATCAGGAAACTGAACCGGAGCTGAACCGGTGAAAAAACAAACAACTCAAGAGGTTTTTTCTGAACCAGTTCGAATGGTGAACCTCTGTGGTGGTTCGGAGCAGAGCGGAAAAAACTGTGGAGTACTCCAGTTTGGAGTGGAGCGAAGGTCGGAGCAGAGCATTTGTCGGAACGGAGCGTTAGCACTCATCTCTCTGCTCCAAACCCCTCATGGAGCCCCATACATCTATCGCTCCGGAGCATGTCATAGCACTCCAGGCAGCACGGACGAGGATACCATGGGGCATCGGTCAATCAACTCTTGTTAAACCTAAAGATAAAGTCTTTGGATAGGATAGATGCAGTTGAATGGACTGTCCTTTCATCTGGTGCGGGATGGAATGGTTGACTGAGCTAGTCCATTAGTTCATGCTTTAAGAGTGCCTAATATGAGGCTACACCTGGTTCGTTGCAAAAATACTGTGAGATAAATTCTTGGGATTCAGAATATCATTCTTTCAAACACTCTACATTACTATAAATTAATAATCTTCTATCACCTTCGATATTTATGTTCTCTAAAATTTTATTCCGTCATATTCAATTAATCTTCACGTTGAAGCAGCGATTGCACTTGGAATGAAGTTATATTCATTTTGTGGCATTCGTAACTTTTTACCATCAATGAGATCATATGTTACTATGCAAATGGATCAAAAACTCACAGTAAAAGTACCTCAGTTTAACTTTCTTCGACATCTAAGGTTATTTCGAGCATAATATTTGTCAGTCAAAATTCAGGAGTATGTGATAAATACAAGAAGATTTAAGCAACATGTTTGAACCATCTAAAGGCCCACCAAGGGGTCTTTAAGGGCCCAAGGGCATTTCAAGTATAGTACAAGTCCTTTCCTGTTGTATTATGTTCAAGTATGCATAATTTCAAGAATGTCGTATGATGAAAAACCTATCGTTGTGAAGTAAAATGAAAAGCACCAGTTTGGGACTCCAGGACCAAATAGGGCCCCAATTTTAATTTTGACCTCAAAGACCAAATCATGGCATCAGAGGTTCAATTCAAGCACATAGGCTTACATGCTTTGTTTAGTGAAATTCTAGATTAGCAATTTTCTAACCCCCTCAGAGGAATAACATAAACACTAAGAAAAGAATGTGTCAAATGCATTTACTCTGCAGCAGCCATTAACCACACATGGAGAGTTTGGGATGAAATATATTCCCAACTAAAATCTCTATATAATTCTGATACATTGATTTAAAAAAAATTAGCTGTAAAAGCCTCAGAAATAAGTTTCCATTCCATGCCTTTGATGCAATTTCCAAGTAAATAAAATACTCTATTGTTGAAGTAGTGCAATACTGGAGCATTCCTTCAAGCACTCTGCTCCAAACCGGAGAGTTTGACTCAATGGTTTGGCTCTAAAGAGGAGCGAAAGAATCCAATGTCGCTCCGCTCCAGGGGGATCCGGTGGGTGTGGTGGCTAGAGTACTGGCTAACCATATGGATGGCCTGGGTTCAAATCCCGGCAGAGGAAGATGTTTTTCAGAGAAAATCTGATCCCTGCTAGAGTGTATTGTGGAGGGCACTTTAAGTAAAACTACTCCGTCTGTCGGATGAGACGTTAAACCGTGGTCCCCTTGGTGCCTTTCATTAAGAGCAGGCTAATGCCGACGCTGGGTTTCTATCCACCCTTCCTCCCTTACCTATCCCCTATGGCGCGAATGACCTTAGCTGTCGGTCGCCTCCCCAAAATCCAATCCAATCGCTCTGCTCCGGAGCGGAGCGGTGACCTACGGCAAACTCCTTCGGTGCTCCTGAGCGGAGAGATCACGATACGGGACGCTCCGCTCCAGTTCGACTCCCTCATACAAATAATAATTTTGTCTATTTTCCACGCATGAGCGAGAGGTGGATTGTCGTTGACTCATTTTTTAATATCAACCTTCAATTTTCAAAGCCCTTAAATTTCACTTTCGACCCTTTCTGCCACAGATGTCCATGATCACACATGGAAAAGCTGCTTGTACTTGAGCTATGGGCCACGCTTGCACACGGCCGCTGGCTGTGATCTGAGCCAATTGCAGCAGTAGTAGGTGGGGAGGGAGGAGATGGAAAGGAAGAGTTGGGGATGGAGTTGTTGAGGGACTGATAGTCAGGATAGTCTGACAAACTGTTGATCCTTCACAGGATAATCAATGCTCTACGATACATATTTTAAAAGTTTTGTGGATACATGTTAAACATTCTTTAGGCAAGGTTTTGAAAGATTCACATTACGAAAAAAGTACAAATCTCGAATCTTTTCCGATATTCGAGGGATTCGAATGTCCAATCTCGAATACAAATGATGCCAGAGGACTACATTAACATAGGATATAAAAATGACATCTGCAAGAAATACTTATACATTTAAGTTATTATATGTACATATTCTTGATCAAAATGTGTTGGTCTCTTGACCAAAACGTGTCAGTAGAGAGACTACCTAAACCTTAGAGTTTTGGTAGTCATGATAATGTATGATACTCAGGGAAAGCTTCTTTTTCATCCTAAGATGACATAGTTTTTAGCCCTGTATGTAACTGGAGCATTTCGATTTGGGGAATCTGACATAGGCTCAAGACAAGACTCCAGTAGAAGGGTGATGAACTACCAATACAGAACATACTTTTACCGCCTTGCTATTCCTAGAAGATTTCATATCCAAGAATGCACATTGAATTCCTCATTGCACACAAAGAGCACCCAAATCTGCCACTCATGGTGACGCACTTCCTCAGTGGTCACCTGTCCTCCTCACTTCACTTCCTGACGTGCAAGAGGCTGTTTTGAAACTGTTCACAGCCACCAGCACGAGCTGTTGCTGCAAAGTGAATCACAGTGGTAGTGTCAATACCCCTATCATTTTGACATCAGTTAAGACTACAGTTTTCACCACTGGTTGATCATCATTTCCAGTGTATTTTATACAGGTAAGTCATATCTGTATTATCTTTCAGCTATTATACTTTATGCTGAGTTCTCCCTTACTCTTACTTTCCTGTATTTACAACAATATTTCTTATTTTGATACAAATATTTCACTGTGTTCTTAGCTTTATAAACCACAGACTTGACCCCATAGTAAGCTGTACCATAAACAGTGTATACCTGAGCAAACTAATCAATTTACAACATAGCACATTTTCTTGGGCACCATCACCAGAAGGCTGATGTTATGATCACTTAACATTTTTCATGATCAAGATACAAGAATTCTAAAGGTTGCCACCAATGTTTTCAATGCATAGAAAATACTAAAGTGAGGCACATGAGGCAAATGGTGATACATATCCCTTTCAGCAAGAATAGTAAAACCGTAAGCTTGAATATGAATTAAAAATATACACTAAGGCCTAGTTAAAGTTAGGAAGTTTTTTTTTCTATCACCAGCAGGTTATCATTACACACATTTCACAGCAACAGAAAAGATGAATTGAGAGCAAGATGGTGTTCATGCTTTTTAAAACCCAAGTTAGGTATTGTTTACCAGTGGCAGTTCTAGGAACTTGTTAAGGGGGGGGGGATAAGAGGCAGTCCATGGGGTAGGGTATACCCCCTAAGGAAACGGAGAGTCCAGAAAAATATGGAAAATTCTGTTTTCCTAAGTGATTCTGTAAAGATTTTTGAGTTCAAAGAAATAAAAAAATCATGAATAAACAATTTAAATTTAATTAATTTACAAATTTATTTATAACTTTAATCAGCCTGATATTTAAATGAACATAATGGATGACTTATATGCATAAGATTTAAAATATTTGGACAAACACTCGTTTTATTGGTTAACAAACCATGTAACAGTTCAATATTATCATGAGAGTACCCGTACAAAGAGGTACACATTATTATTAAAACTAATTCTAAAAATCTCCCTCCTCTTCTGCAATCCAATTGGTCAATCTCATTCTTCTTTGCTTAATTCTGCAGAAGACGTCTATGACATTTTCAATGTTAATTTCTCTTTCTTTGTGGATAGTCGCTAGAGCTAATCCATTCAATCTCACCTGTCTCATTGTGTTGCGTAAATAAGTCTTAATTCTCCACAGAGTAGAGAAGCTTCTTTCTAGTGTAGCTGTGGTGACAGGAATAGTCACAAATATCTGAAGCAGAACTAATGTATTGGGGAAAAATTGCTTGTTACAGCTCTTCAATGCTTCAATGGCTGTTTCAGGTCTTTTAGTTTCATCTTCCCACTTTTTTTCCATAGTTTCAGTTCGGTTTATATTAAATGAGAAGAATTTGTCTCAAGTTTTTCATATTTCTCCGCTGCCTGGATCACATCGTCCTCACAGTATTTTAAATTGCAAGCTGGAATAAGGTCTTCGAGGGGTAATATTGCACGAAAATTTTGGGAAAATCTTGATTCCAACTCAATAATAAAATGATCTACAGCAGATAAAAACAGTGTTTGTCTTAAGTATTCCTCGGTGCTAGAAGCAGGATTAGATTAGATTAGATTAGACTGTTGGCGGAGTTCCTCTGAGGAGGACCTAGGGCACCCAGACCTATTGGTCCTTTGTGCTAACCACCATGTCTTGGTTACCCGTGGAGTCCAATGGCCTTACTGAAGGCCAGCATATCCTCTATGGGGGTAACCCTGATTTCAGCCGGATCAGGAAACGGGAATCCTAGATGTCTTATTCTAGTCCTCATCAAGGCAGGACAGTTACAGAGAACGTGTGATGTTGTTTCGTCCTCTTCTTCGCACCATCTACATCTGGCAGAGTCTGCTAGCTTCAAAAGATGAAAGTGCCTCATGACCTGATAGTGTCCAGTTAGGAGACCCACTATCGTACGTAGTTGACCTCTGTTCAGCAATAGAAGTCTTCTTGCCAGTCCCAGTTTGGGTCCTCCAATAAAAAGCTTGGCTTGTCTGAGCCCTTGTGTGTTTTGCCAGATCTCAGAGTGGCGGGCAAGGCCCCACTTCTTGATCTCCATGATTCCTGCTGAAGGTGTGATTGGAATATGAGGCTCTGGTCCCATGAGTGTGTGGTTTGAGCCTTCTTTTGCGAGTTGATCCGCAATTTCATTTCCGGTGATACCCTCATGTCCGGGGACCCAGAAGAGTTCGACTTTGCCAAGAATGTGTAGCGAGTTGAGCACTTCACGGCATTCATGAAGGAGTTTAGAGTTGCACATTTGTAATGCTAGGGCCTTTAAAGCTGCTTGGCTATCGGTGCATATGTGAATTGGTCTACCCTTGAGACCTGATTCCTTGATAATGTGTGCGCACATTAGTAAAGCAAACACCTACGCTTGAAAGACTGTAGTATGTTTTCCAAGTGAGATGGTGATCCTCTTGGCTGGGCGCTGGCAGTAGCTCCCAGCCCCTGCTCTGCCTTCCTTTTTGGAGCCATCGGTGAACCACACCTGGGCTCCATTGTGGGGATCTTTGTCTCCCCCTTTTGTCCACCACTCCCTTTTTGGAGTATGGATTTTAAAGAGTGGAGGTGTATTGAAGAAGAAGGTTATCATTGTATCCGATCCCATTTCAACAATGGGGCTCGACTCTCTAAGCTCCTGCCATATTTTCCTGTGTCCGGACAGGTTTCCCCTGTCGTTCCACTGACCCTGTCTTTTAAGACGATATGCTGCAGCCCTAGCCTGTTTCTCTACTTCCACGTTAAGTGGAGCAAGACACAGTAGGGTCTCCATAGCCAGTGTGGGGGTGGTTTTCATTGCCCCCGTAATTCCCATGCAGGCCATTCATTGCAGGTGGTTGAGCTTCTTCCTTGCGGAGCTCTGTCTTGTTTTCCCCCACCAGACTAATGAGCAGTGTAAAAAGCTGGGCTTCACCACTGCAGTGTAGATCCAGCTGATCGCTTTTGGCTGGAGTCCCCATGTTTTACCTAGTGCCCTCCTACAGGTCCATAGGGAGGCACACGCTTTCTTGGCTTTTGCCTCAAGGTGTTCTCCCCAGTTGAGTTTGGAGTCCAGAAGGACTCCCAGATATTTTACTGTAGTTGAAGGTTGCAATATCCTTCCTTGTATCGAAGGAAGTATGAGCCCTTCTCTTTTCTTCTTGTTGGTAAAGAGAACAAGTTTTGTTTTCCCTGGATTTACCGTCAGCCCTGTTTGATGGCACCAGCTCATCGTTCTATCCAAGGCTTTCTGCATAAGTCCAGAGATAGTGCTGAGGTACTTGCCTGTGATGAGAATCACTACGTCATCCGCATACCCTTGTGTATAGGCACCCGTTTTGTTTAGCCTCGTGATAAGTCCGTCGACCACCATGTTCCACAGCAGTGGGGATAGAACTCCCCCTTGCGGACATCCTCAAGTCACGGCCACCTCCATCGTGCTCTCTCTCAGAACAGCCTTGACTGTTCTTTCTTCTAACATTAGTCTGATCCAGTTGACAATGTGTGCATTGACTCCATGTCTCCTGGCTGCAATGCAGATCTGTTCAAATGATGTGTTGTTGAAGGCTCCTTCCACATCGAGGAAGGTGCCCAGACCAAACATCCCATGTTCTAGCACTCCTTCTATCCTGGTGATAAGGTGGTGGAGTGCTGTCTCTACTGATTTGCTTTTTTGGTAGGCATGTTGGTACGGGTGCAGGGGATTGTCCTTCAAAGGTCCCTCCCTGATATGCCTGTCTATTATTTTCTCCAGTGTTTTCAGCATAAAGGAGATGAGGCTGATGCCACGAAAGGAGTCAGCTTTGGTGTAGTCAGTCTTTCCTGGTTTAGGGATAAAGACGACTTTAGTGGTCCTCCACTTCTTGGGTACATACCCATTTGCGAGGCATGATCGGAAGATTCTGACTAGTGGTAGCAGTACCAGGTCCTATCCCTCTTGCAGAAGTGCTGGGAAGACTCCGTCTTCGCCAGCTGATTTGTATCGACTGAAGCTCGTTATTGCCCATCGTGTAATGTTGTATGTAATGATGCTGGAGGCCAGTCTCCACTCCGTCCTAGCAGGACGATTGAGAGGCCTCCTTTGGCGCATCTTGACCTCCAAGGAGCCTGGAAAGTGTATCTCCAGCATTAGCTTTAGTGCTTCCTTGTCTGATGATGTGAATTCACCAGAGGGAAGCAGAAGAGACCCCACCCCTGCTTCCGGGTCCTTTGAAATGATCTTGTTGAATCTTGCGAGTTGTGGAACATCTTCCACAGTCTCACAGAAACTTTTCCAAGATTCTCTTTTCGAGCGCTTAATTGTCGCTCTATATTTCCTCTGGGCCATTCTATAGTTTTCCCAGTCCCTGGGTGTAGATGTTCTCTTCGCTTTGTTGAAGAGCTTTCTTGTCTCTTTCCGGATGTTCTCTAGTTCCGCTCCCCACCAGGGTAGCTTGCAACTTTCCTTCCTGGTTTTGATGGGGCAGCTGGATTCATAGGATGTGATGATGCTGTGCTGGAGAGACTCCACAGCAGCATCTATGTCATTTACGTTCCTGAATTTATGTCCTGGGGCTTCGGACAGTAACTTCTGGAGTGTGTGCCTATACTTGCCCCAGTCCGTTGATCTGGGGTTTCGGTATGTTGTCGGCCTGTTAGTGGCTTCTAGAAGAGTGAAGTATATGTGCCGATGGTCAGAAAGAGAGACTTCATTCGACACTATCCACTCAGTCACGCCATTCACCATCTGATTGGTGCAAAGAGTAATGTCTATCACTTCTTCCCTAACTCTGTTGGAGAAGGTGGGTCACGATCCTTTGTAGAGTATATGCATCTGTGGACATGAGATACTCAAGCAGGGCCTCTCCCCTGTCATTGGTGTCCTTGCTTCCCCACACCGTATGGTGCGAGTTAGCATCACACCCGACAAGGAGATCCCATTTTTTTGACTGGCAGAATCTTACCAGACGCTCCAGTTCCTCTGAAGGTGGTGGTCCTGGTGCATCATACGGTAGATATGAGGAGCAGATCACCAGCCTCCTCTCTTCTTCGCCAGCCCCAAGACTCAGCACAGCTGCCGCTTGGTCCCTGGTGGTGAATTAGGGCAGATGTATAGCATTCAACCCATTTACAAAGATACATGCTCTAGGTCTTTCGACCAACGTACAAAAGAATACTTTACCCTTGGTCATGCTTAATCCCCTGATTCTACCCTGGAAAGCCCAGGGTTCTTGAATCAGAGCAATCTTAATCTTACCTTCAGAGAGGATCCTTTGCAGGACCCCCGAGGCAGCCTTACTATGTTGGAGGTTGACCTGTAGGCAGCGGATGCCCGCCATCTTGGTCTGCTTCCTTCGTTTCGACCTCTATTGTTGAGGTCGTTGGGGTCTCCTCTTGACCGTCTGCCTTCCCGAGGAACGTAATTTCAGCCCTCTGCATGCCGACGTTTGCTCGGAAGTCCGGACTTGAGATGAAGGTGGCGGAGGGCTCGTCTACTCCAAGGACGAACCTCGTCCCATGCTCCACCTCCTTCCTCTCGTAGGTTCTCCAGAGAGAAGTTTGAAGTCCTGGGTTGGACCTCTTCATTCTCTCGATGAGAGTCTTGGTGTCCAGTTTGCTAAATCCAGGGACCCACACCATCATTCTTCTTCTCCTGATGAAGCTGTCGGCATCAACCACCTTCACGATGGTGTCGCCAAACGGTCCCATTTTTCCCACGGCCTCGACCAGCCAGTTGGCTGAGTAATCGTTGCCGCAGGCGAATTCTACTGCCGAAATTACCGCCAATAGAAGCAGGAACATTTTCTCATATGGTCTGGATCGAGCAAGTTCTCGGAGTGGCAATTTCACTTCCAATATCTGCAGCCAGTTTTGTAGCATCTTCAAAAATCCTTCCAAATTCTATTACTGCATCTCTCCTTAGATTTTGGAACACCTTTAAAACATCCTTGACATGATTTAAGGCAGCCGATAAGCCTATTTTAGGACTTTGGAACTGTTTGCTTAGTCTCAGAGTTAGAGAAAAACAGTATGCTATAGTTTCTACGGCTACTATGAAGTCCCCCCTTCGGATAGCAGAACCAAATATATACGCTTTGCTAGCCGTTTCTCCATCATGACTTCTTGAGAGTTCATCAAGCCAGGTAACTAGAGGAACAAATAGCCCTTTTAAAGTAATAAGGGCATCGTGTCTTTCCACTCACCTTGTTGGACACATTGCTTTTAACCTTTTCTTTTTACACTCTGTGAATGGCAGCTGTGATATAACTTCTTCCAAGGCAGTTTTTCTACTTGAAGAGGTGACAAAAATGCTGAAACTGATCCTACAATTCCCAACGTATTTCTAACAATGGGAGTACGACATAACTTTGAAGCACATAAATTCAAAGAATGGCTGAAACAATAGGTATACACAGCCAAAAGGTGTGCATTTAAATAAGGGCTTGAACTCCTTTAAATATTCCGGCCATGTTTGAGGCGCCATCATAGCCCTGTCCACAAAGATACTGATAGTTCAGACCGAGGATCTCTAGTTCTTTATCAATGGCTTCTATGATGGAAAAAAATTTAGCCTTTTTTATATCCCTTGATATTGAAGAGCGTAGAGCCTCATGTATGCAATATATGATTTCATTTGGAACAGTGTTACTAATCATTGAACTTCTTTTCCACAAGTATTAAAATGATGCTTTAAATCTTCATCTCCAGCATCCATACGGAAAGCCAAAAGGCTCTGAAATACTCCATACTTTCCCATCAAAAGATCATCGGTTTTTTCTTCTTTTAAATGAGTAATTAAACCGTGGTCACGATGACCTCGTAAAGGAAGATTATTTCTCGCACAAAGGAGAATAGTTTTTATTATAGGTCTCAAGAGTTTTGGGTTCTCTTCAATAATTGCATATTTCTTGGCATCAAGAACAACAGCAATACTTCTTTTACTCGTTTCCATACATTTGGTGTATTCTAAAGCCTTCTCCATTGAACATTTGCTGTAATTCGTATTTTCATGTTAATGAAGGTCTTCAGTAGCCTTCTTGAATTTTGCTAATGGTTCTTCCACCAGCTAAAAGAGTTGAAATCGGGCATACAGTTGTTTTTAATTTATTTTTTATAAAATTGGAAGCTATATAAGAATTAAGTGAAAAAAAAATAATGGAAACAACAAAACTTTGACTGCCTTTTAGGTATAATAATAAATTTTAATGTTATCAGAAAGAATTTAAGGATACCATCACACAGTGGGCTGAACTCGAAAAAAGCTGGCCAAAATTCAAAAAGGGGATTTTTTTCAGTCTGGAAGTTGAAATTTGGCATAGTGACTCTCCTACTAATGGTACATATTATGAGTGATTCATTTTGCATAACTCTTCCGCATTAACATTTTACAAGGGTTTAAAGTTGAACAAATTTTGCAAAATAATCCAGAAATGAGATTTCACTGAAAATCTCCAAAATGAAGAGTCAACAGAACCTTTTGTAGGAGTTTATTGAAATAAAAAGAGATATCATTTTAAAGAACAAACTTCATTCTTTGGCATGCTGAACTTTTGAATGATCTAGAGGGGTATTTGCACTTTTAGTAGGACAAAATGGCGGACCCTATTTTTAACTGATGATTTTCTGGCTTACGGTAGAAAAATAGTTGAGAGGGACACGGAGTAAACGTAACTTACATCACAATATTCACTGAAGCTTCTAGAATGTGAATCCGTTGAGAAAGTCTACGGCTGTCCGTGGCACCGATTCAGTTTTTCGATCGTGCGGCAGGGTCCAGCCTTGCGCGCCAGCTAAATGGAATACAGTGACGCTGTGAGTATCATCACACACTATTCAGCCATGAACTTAACTATGGCGATTTTCTAACTGTATATGGTGTAAAGGATCACCAAAGGTGCTATAATAGTATGTAGTATGAAAAGACAATCCATTCTCTTTCACATGGCCTGATACCCCTGTTGTCTCTCTTCGAATGCATTCAAGGAGCTAAACCAGGCACTTCACGCTAACATTTAAGGCTGTGAACAATTAGTTCAATTTCTGTGGGCAACATGCAGAGCCCATTGAACAGGCACACTGGTGTCGCACAACCATTCTTAACCCCACCCCCTCCTCCAACCTCCCCCGCCCAATCTCACCATGCCACCCAGTGAGTGTTTGCAAAAGGGGCGTTTTATGACATTTTAGTTTCTCGTCATCACTCAGGGCTCCTATAATTGCTCTGCCAATATCATATGGGTCATATTTTGTTTCTGTCACTTCCAATCGATTTTCCTATGAATTAAATAAAAGTTTCTCAAAAACAACTAGCTGGTGTCCCACTTCCCGTCCTATCAGATGGTGAAATGTAACTCGCTTATGTTCAGACCTTATTAGGGAAAGTTTTTCTTAATGCTGTCAATGTCAATAATATGCTTTTGGCTTATTTGAGCCCAAAATACGAAAATTAAATACGTAATATTTCCAAAAGAAAATAAAAAAAATAGTTGCACAAATCTCTGACGCTTCCAATTTTTTAGTGTATGCAGTAGGTACATGCACAATCAGGTTCTTCACGTGGTTTCTTGGCTCTGCGATCAGATTTGCCGAAATAATCTGTAATTCGGAGCTTCATTTAGGCAGCAGTTCTCTGCTTTCAAACACTATTGCACCACTATTGCAGCTACTAGTGATGAGTGAAATATCACTGTGATTCTATCAGATGATGAAAAGCAGCAGTCACAACCTGTGACATAATATTTGAAATCAATGTGATTGTGGTGACACTGCAGTTGAACACCAACAATGCAACCACTACTAAAATCACTGTAATGCTACAGCAAATTAGGGCAGGTGCACACTTGGCCACTTGCGCCAGCCACTAATGGCCGCGATAAGCAGCGGCAGACGCCTTCCATACTTTTACATCAATGTTCCACACATTGGGCGATTCGTGTCGCCACGTCTGGCTACCGGCTGGGGCTGTCGCTGGTTCTCGCTGCTTGAGGCAGCCACTGGTTGCCAACTTCAGGCGAACACTTTGCAACTGTTGCAGCCAGCCAACTGTGATTCTCACTCTGTGCCAGGACTCTGAAGAGTGAATTTGTCATGCTCGGCATGGAGAACTTGGATGTGGATATATTCATTTCTGACATGTTAGCAGGGGATGTACCCAGTAACGGCAATGAATTTGTCACACTCTTCACTTTCGATGTCGCCTCGGCGTATTATAATCATAATGCTATATTAACCAAACCGTCAAAATCGTCAAACCTTCAAAAATGTACAACTTCCGGAAGTCATTTTACCTAGTGTAAGATGAGAGCCAATGGGGGGGAGACCCAAAGGGGGACCAACGCCACTGTTGTTTACCCCTGAGTATGTGATCACACCAATCATTAGGGTCATGCAACCAAATTGAAATTCAAGTCTTTTTCAATAATGATTTTTTAGTTGTTGAAAAAACAGAATACCATAGGGGCATGAATTAAAGTTTATCTTTTTTTCCTTATGGATACCCAAGGATAGTGGATTCATCTTACAATTGGAAGCAATATCCTCGCATTCAATCGGACTGCATAATCTAAATATTTAAACTAACCAGTGTAGGTATGTACATGCATAATAAAATTCTGTTTAGGTTAAGGATTCCATAACATTCCACCACGAATGACCTTTCATTTTCCCCACCTTTCCTTTTCCCCACATGCTTCCAGCGCATTCTACAATTATTGCTTTCAAACTCAACCGCACATCATTACAAATATATTCACCCCATTCTCTCGGCTTCTAAGATTGCATTTCCTTCAGCATGCATTCATACTGTTCCCTCACCTCATTGTCAGACAACATATTATGTATTCCGGATTTTTCATTTTTTTGATGGATAACAAGTCAGTTACCAGCATATTCACTCTCTTTTATCTAATTAAAACCAAGAATAGCTGCATTCAAACCATACTATGTACTAACCCACGACCGAGAGTAAACAGGCAAGAATCTTCCTGCTCCATCAAGAGCCTAAAAGCATCATTCAGCTTATCGTAAGTGAAGACATCAGTGGCATCACCAACCACCACACAATTTGGCTCGGATTGATCCACACGTTCAAACTGAAGTAATGCCTGCCAAAAAAAAATGCAAATCTCAATAACAGCAAAGTTTGTTTATTGTATATTATTTTTATTGTAATCAATGAAAACATATCATTGAGAGAGGACATTAGAAACCATGTCACAACCATGATGAAAAAGAACTGGAAACCGCAATTAGTTCTCTCAATTTGCACTTGCTAACATTACAACTCACAGAAAATATTCCAGGAATGCCACTACTTTTGGCACCTGGTTTTCCATTTCATTTCCTCAAATGAATTTCTTTCTCAACAGAAAAAAATATTAGTTGGCATAACTAGGAATAAATTATGTATATAATAAAATTACTGGCTGTGATACTCTTTAGCTAACTAACAACGTCTCTGATCAACCAATGAAGAGAAAACAAGTTAAAAAAATTATACTATTTATTTATCAAAAGGGAAATACCCTTCACATGAAATATCAAACACACTACATATTAATATCAAATGTATCAAAAATACATGCTACATTAAAGTTAGAACAAACAACATTAATACACAATAAGACAAGAGAGAAATATAAAGCAATGAAAAATAAAGCTAAACTACTCCTAGTAATTAAGTATTGCAATGTTTGGAAAGTTTTTCAAAGATTAAAGATATCCACTTGAACATATGGAATACAATGTAGTTTCTCTCTTTCCAACACAAGGGTAATAGGTACAATTAGTTTCCCAATATGTATGACTAAGTGAAAGAACCAAAATTTCTTTTGTTTTTGGAAGAAACCCAAAAGGTTTTTTGTTGTTTTTGAAGAGAGATGAACAATTTATTTTACTGTGGAAAAGTCAGTGAAGAAAAATAAGTCGCTTATATTCTGCATAACTCCAGGGAAAACAGTTCAAATCTGATGCCATGACTGAGTAAATATTGCACTTGGATGGTTTGATTCCAAAAATTGGTCTGGAGCCATTTCATTGATTTGTCAATGAGAGTAGTCCAAAGGAAACCAAAAGGGCAGACAGTATCAAATGCTTTTCGAATCTTTTTTATGATTCATGATGATGTGTATGCTATCCAAGATTTTCCGTAGTCGACTGAGAGTAACACTGTCATAAGCTTTGTGCAAATCCACATCATGTAGGTGAATTTCCTGGCTGACTGCCATCCTTTTCTCATTTGTCTGAGTGACACAAAATAGATGATTCATGATGGATTTAACAGCTCTATAAACTGCCTCTTCCTCAGCTTCATGATCTTTGTAATTGTCTACAATTTTATTTTTCAAAATCATTTCATGTGATCTCCTGGCTGTGCAAGTGACTGATATTCCTCGGCAATTCGTTCGTATCATTTTTGTGGGTAACTGAAATGAAAGATGTTCTCCATTCTTTTGGAACCTCTGCTCTGTCAATGCACTTATGAAATAATGTTGTTTGGTGACAGTATAGCTCTCCTGGGGCATATCTTATTTACTCAGCACTGATGCCACCTGGACCAAGAGATTTTCTGTTCTTTTACAAACAAACTTCCTTAAGTATTATGCAAACTTCCTCAGCTTCAGAATCAGTTATTACTAGAGGGGAGACTACCGCAATTGTTTGATTTTCACACACTTTTTCATTAATAGTCTAGTCTGCTTTTAGATCCCAGACATGTTCTTTCCATAAATGAGATGCTGTGTGGATATTGGTGATATTAGGTCTGCATTTTTACTTTAAGTATGTTTTTAATCAGATTCCAGCTTTCTGCACTCTTCATCCACCAACATCAGTGTTTCTTTTATAGCAAGTCTTTTCCCACAACTCATTTTTCTTCTGTGTAGGTATTCCCCTTCTGCGCTCTAACTTGGTCTTCTTTGTATATTATTTCATCTGTGCCACTATTTGGAGTTAAAATTCATTGATATTTCAGACCCTTATCTTGTACGTCTTTTCTAATATCATCATCCCACCAATATGGTTCATGTTTCCATTTATTCTGTCAAATTATTCTTATGGCTTCCTTTACTGCAAAGTGAATTTAATTCCTTTATAGAAAAATTGGACTGTATGCTATTTTCTTTGACAAGACACACTTTCAGGCTGATGATAGTATTATGTGGTGACTTAAATAATAATAATAATAATTTTATTTCTGTTTGGTTACAAATGTAACATAGAAATCGTCAATTTATAGAGGACAAACAACACATGAATTAAAAACATAAAAGACAGCCGACAGTGGTACATATTTTAGCTTCCAAGGCTTACCAGGCTACAAATATTACATAGTAATCGTCAATATAGATATAACTGCACATAAAATAAGAACATATTAGACATAGGTACATGATAGATCACAGTGATTTAATATATACATGTTATGGCTTGAAAGGTGTAGAGTTCTTTTTGTTGACATATTTTTTACACAAGTCGTAGTACTCATCTAGCGAATAAATTGAATTTTGCAATATAAGTGCTTTTAATTTGTGCTTGAATGAGTTGATATTTTGGATTTTTTAAATATCTGGTGGTAGAAGGTTAAAAAGTTTGGCCCCTTTGTGATATGGCCCTTCACTTGCGAGTTTAGTTGACCTCGGTTCAATATGTATGTCGTGTTTCTGGCGGGTGTTTATTTGATGTATTTCATAGTTTAGATCAAATGCGTTCAGATTTTTTTTTACATACATTATTAAATTAAATACATATAAGGCAGTAAGAGGCATTATTAGTAAGGATTGGAAATGTGCCCTGCATGACTCCCTATAGGGTAGATTGAGTATAGCCCTGATTGCCTGTTTTTGTTATTTAAAAACTTTATGAGATTGATGTGAGCTACCCCAGAAAATAATCCCATATGACAAATGTGACTGAAAATTTGCATAATAGAGGCATTTTCGAATACCAATACTGGTACTTGTTTTTAGATATCTTAATTAAAAAAGAGTTTTATTTAGCTTAGAGATAAGGGTTTCTACATGCATAGACCATTTCATTGTTAATTCAATGTTTACCCCAAGAAAATTGAGGTTTTCAGCAAATGTTAAATCATTTCCGCATAATTGTACTGGTGGTGTTAGGTCTCTGCCAAAATTAACACAGACTGTTTTTTGAACATTTATGGCCATCATGTTATTTTGACATCAGTCTTCTAAACATTTCATAGTGGAACAAGCTTTCTTTAGTAGATCTGATTTTTTATTGCATTCAATGAGAACATTAGTATCATCTGCAAATATTATAGTTTTTGCTTCTGGGATACTCTCAGGTAGGTCATTAATATACAATAGGAATAATAGAGGCCCAAGTATGGAACCTTGCGGAACACCCATTTCAATTGCCCTTCCATCTGACTTGTATTCAGCTCTGTAATTTGTGTCATTGTCAAAATGAGGGATTACAACCACTTGGGACCTTCCCTTGAGATAAGAATGGAACCATTTATTTGCATTTCCTGTAATTCCATATTTAATTAGTTTTTGCAATAATAGATTATGATTTACGACATCAAATGCTTTTGAAAGGTCTAAGAAGACACCTAAGGATGATTTACCAGTGTCCATTGCACTTAAAATATTGGTAATAAGTTCATGAAGAGCTGTGGAAGTAGATTTGTTTTTCCTGAAACCATGTTGTTGATTAGAAAGAACTGAATTTTTATCCAAGAAATTTACAAAACGTTTTTGCATTACTTTTTCAAAAACTTTTGAGAAGCCTGATAGCAAGCTTATAGGCCTAAAATTTGTTATATCATTTACATTTCCTTTTTTTGCAATGGAATTACTTTGCTTACCTTCAATCTTTCGGGAAAGCTACCCTCACTTAAGGAAAGATTACAGAGATAGACTAGGATTTTGCTGATAAAAGGAATGGAGAATTTAATTATTCTGTCTGGTATACCATCAATTCCTGCAGAGTTCTTATTTTCCATAGATTGACCAATTTGAATTTCTTTCTCTGTTACAGGAAAAAGGTAAAGTGAATGTAGTACTGTAGTACTAAGACTATTTTTTAAATTTCCATTTTTAATAGACGAGACAGAATTTTTTGGAGCCTCAATAAAGTAGCGATTTAGAGTGTTTGCTATGCTATTTGGGTTTACCTGCAAATCATCATTCACTAATAGCTGTATATTTTTTACTGGGTTATTATTATTAGTCTCCTTTTTTATTATTTGCCAAGTGGTTCTAGTAATATTTTTTGCACAGGCAAGAAGTTTATCATTTGAGGTTGACTTTGCTTTTTCCACAGTTTCTTTAAAATATTTACAAAAGTTTTTGTACGTAGTCTTATGTATGTCACTGTCAGTGTTTTTAGCTAGAAGATATAACTCCCTCTTATATTGACTCATATTTATAATTTCCCTAGTTAACCACAATTTTTTTGGATGGGTATCAGAAATGTTGTACTTTTTCACAGGAAAGTTGATATCAAAATAGTATAGGAATTTGTCTAAAAATGCATCCATTTTTTCATCAAAGCAGTTAGCAGCAAAGACTTCTTTCCATTGTTCATTTTTTAGATCATAGGCTAACAGTTGCATTTGATTATCGTGGAAGCACCTTTTATAAGCGTGATACGGATTGTTTTTTACACAATTTTTTACATTAATATACACTGAGATACCCTTATGATCAGAAAAACCAGTATCAAATACATTTAACTCACAATTTTCCCTGTGAATATTTGTAATGATTTGATCTATAATGGATTTGCTAGTATTAGTAACCCTGGTGGGTTCAGTAGCAATAGCACTAGCCTGGAAGGAGTCTAAAACTGACAGAATTTGTTTAACTCTTTCACAATTGCCATTAAGGAAATTTACATTTAGATCACCACACACCACAATGTGGTTTGATTGTTTGTACAAGGTGTCAAGTAAGTTATATAGATTATTGATAAAGACATTAAAATTTCCAGCTGGTGATCTATACAGGCACACAACAAATATTATAGGTTTCAACAGCTGTATAATTGAAAATTCAAAATCTTTCTCCACTACATTAATGTTATTTGGAGTGACACGTTTGAATTCTATGCCATTATTAACAAATATACATGTCCCCCCATTTTTGAATTCATTTCTGCATGAAAAACTACCCAAAATATAGTTGCTGACGTTAACACAACAATTGGCTCATAGTGTCTGAGCCAATGTTCAGTAAAACATAAAATATCCATCTGATTTAATTCACTTTCTAATAGAACATCGAGCTCTGTCAATTTGTTTTTTAGACTTTGAACATTTTGGTAAAATATCTTTAGAGTTTGTGTCTTTTCTTTTCTATCATCATCAATATGGTTGGATTTAAAATGATCATCATCTGGCACTTTCTTTAGTTTCCCTGTTTTTGGCATAAGGCAATAACATTTTCAATATATTTACCAAGTAAAAAAGAACCTTTACGATTTAAGTGCACACCATCTTTTCCCAGGCAGTCAGATCCCACATATTTGTTTACCTCACAGAACAGAGCTCCCAGAGTTTCACAAGCCCATCTTATATTACAGTTTACCTCATTTATGTATTGATTATTTACATCTCAATCATCAATTTTCATCATCATGTTTCTCAAACATCAATTTTCAAGATGGCCACCGGACTGATCTCACAATCCTGTGGCTCCTGTACAAATCCCTTTGAAAATTGTGAAAAAGTTATTTCGTGTGACCTCTGTCCTCTACTTTTCCATCCGAAATGCTCGAGGCTCAATGAAATATCGTTGAAAGCTCTGTATGAAAACCGTGATATCTTTTGGAAGTGCTTTTCTTGCAGGAACGCTAATCTCTTCCTATCCAACATGGCGGCTGACATTGAAAGTCTAAAGCAAGAATTTTATAATTTTAAAACAAATCGCGGAGTGAGCATACTTAAACAACAGAGAAACGTCACTTTCGCAAATGACAAAGTAAGCGATCGTCTGATTTCAAAGAGTGATCCTTTTTCAAACCCTACCCTCGTTGGCGAAACTCCGAGTAACATGCAAACAACTACAGTGAAAAGTGCTGCAACTTCCTCAAAAGCTAGTGAAATCATCGAAGAAAGTGCAAACGGAGATCCTCAACTTAACCATCAAGTTACATCAAACGAAGAGGATGGCTTCGTTGAAGTTAAATCCCGGAAAAAAAGAAGAAACTACGCTACTATCGGAACCGGTGAAAATCAAAAAAATCCCCAAGGTTTATGGACGGCAAAACGCTCAGCGTTTCTTTACATCGGTCGTTTAGATCAGGAGACTACGACGGACGAGGTAATAGACCATATTCTTAATAACTTTGGCATAACCTGTGATTCATGTGAAAAAATAGTTGGTAAAAGTAAATATGGTGTGTTCAAGGTGAGTGTGCCGTCTTTCAGCTCTAGTAAGTTGAAAGATAAAACTCGGTGGTCTCCCGGTGCTATTATCAATCGATTCACGTACCCTAAAAGTGCTGTGAATGATGAAGATCCTAATAGCAGCTCAATTTCGGTGACATCTGAAATATCAAAAAACGTGGTTCGTCGTCCCACAAACATGACGGTATCTCGCACGCAAAAATGACTAGATAACTGTCTAAGTATCTACTATCATAACGTACAATCTTTGAAAAATAAATTGAACGACCTAGAAATACTGATTAACAAAGAATATGGTAAAATTAATGTATTATGTTTTACTGAACACTGGTTATTGGTTGAGAAACCATATGCTGGCTATCAACCTGGAAAAAACGGTCTGTGTGAATTTCAATTGTAAACTGCCACCAAAAGTGGAATTATTCAACACCGAAATCACTTATGTTAATAATATCTCTTTTCTTGGAATCACTTTAGACAAATCTTTGAAGTGGACTAGACATATCGAAACCTTAACCACCAAGTTGTCTCGCACTATATATCAACTGCGCTATTTACGATCAAGTGTTTCTTTGAGTGTTTTAAAATATGTATACTATGCCAACTTTCAATCCCTAATTTCTTATGGTATTATTTTCTGGGGTGACAGTTGCAATAGCACTGAGGTATTTATTTTACAAAAGAAAGTTTTAAGAATTATGCTAAACTTAAAGTATAGAGAATCTTGTCGACCGCATTTTGAGGCACACAAAATCTTAACCATAACATCCCTCTATATTCTGAATTTAATGCTATTCATAAAAAACATATAAATTCTCTCCCAAAAAATGCGGACTACCACTCGCACATGACAAGAACCAAGGACTACTTGCATGTTCTTCCTAGATAGTCAAAAAGGAGTACTGAAAGTCCTCTCCATAAGGGTACAAAACTCTACAACCTTTTACCAGAACAATTGAGAAATTTGTCCTCAATAGAACTTTTCAAAGCAAAGCTCAAAATATATCTGGTTAAAAAAGCTTTGCATAGTGTTGATGAATATATCAATTATTGTAAAGAAAACAATTAATTATGTAAACTTATTCAATGAGCATTACTTGTACATGAAATTTTGTGCTGTGACTATATATTTGATTTGGAAAATGTATATACCTTTTATGTGAATGTTACCTGATATACCAATCTGTATCATTATTATCACTGTATTGACGAAGCCTATACCATTTACTGCCTGTATTGGTCCTTTTGGTTAATAAAACTATTATTATTATCTCTCCTGTGTATGATGGAATTCACTGCAATCAAGGACTTAGGAAATGTTTCTTTGGTCTTCCTGATGAGGTAGTACATTTCACCTAAGATATTATCAGGGTTCTTGGATCTTGTCAGGTTGTTGGTTCCTACATGGAGGAAGATAGTTATTGGGTGCTCATTTTCTTCATTAGGTTTCATATCTTGCACTTTTTGGCACAGTTGCTCGATCTTTATACCCCTATACACTAATTTTGAGGCACTCTTTGTTTCAACGTGTTTCATCATTGAATCACCAATCAACAAAACACTTCCACATTCTGGCTTGTTTTGATGTTTTTTTGTGATTTCGGTGACAGATCTTTCACTTTCACTGGTCACTTCCACATTTAAAACCTTTCTCTTGGTCAAATTTCCACTACATTTCTTCACTTTTTTCACCCACTTGTATTTTGACGCCTCTGTTACGCCTTTCACTACGTTACTATCTCTGTTGCGTTTATCTATCGGGTCGGGGCTTAGAGCTTGGTATTTATTCCTCACCGGAATATTCGGAATGTGAATAACTTTTTCTCTCACTGTTTCACGCTCTACAGACCCAGAATATTGTTCACACGGCACATTGCTACTCTTCACGAGCTGGCTACGTTTGAGTTTGTTTAATAATTCCGCCTTCTCATCTACAAGGACTTTGTTTCGTCTATTGAGATCCTCGATGTCCTTTTTCAATGAAAGAACTAATTTGTCTCTGGTTTCAACGTCACTTCTTAGCCTCTGAATGCTTTCTTCATACGTACATTCATCGCAGCGCCATGTGTCTTCGTCCTTTACTTTGTTCAAATCTATACGTGCACATTTACTGTGAATCCAATATTTACACTCGGCACAAAAAATACCTTTTAAAACTCCTTTTGGACAGTATTTACACTTATTTCCGTTTTTTAAACTTTCTTTTTTGATATTTTGTTGAGGATTCTGAGGCACGTCTGCACTTCCGGCCGCCATTTTTTAGATCCATTTTTTTAGATTAATCGTAACCTTCTATTAGATGGGCATGAACAAAGACGATTTCTTCAAGCATTGGATTCTTATAACTTGAAACCTCTCGTTAAAATACCAACTAGGGTAACAAGCAGTAGTAAATCTCTTCTTGACAATGTGATTACTGACTACAATGAATGCAACACTGCGGTCCAAGTTTTTGACCCAGCTTTGTCCGATCACCTTGCAATAGAGGCAAAATTTTGTGTGAAAGAAAATAGCAGTGTACATAATCCCATCAGATATCAGCGGTTCTTCTCTGAGTCTAATGTGAATTACTTCTGCAGACTGTTAAACCAGCATGACTGGTCAGGATTATATGGAGCAAATAGCATAAGTGATAATTTTGACACATTTTATAGTGCGTTTCTTCACCATATCAATATTGCTTTCCCCTTGAAATGAAAAATATCAGGAATCAACCAACTAAGTGCTGGCTCACACCTGAAATTTGCTCCATGTCTAAATACCTGAAAGAAATGTCACAAAGCATTAAATACACCAATGATGATTCACTGCTCCAAATATTAGCTACAAAAAAGTGAGAGTATAGGCACTTAATAATAAGATCAAAAAAGAAATATAATGACACGCAAATTCAGCAAGCTTCTTGCTATTCCAGGGTGGCTTGGGACATTATAAAAAGTAACAACAGTTCCAATGATGCTAAATCCCCATCCTTGTATATTGATGATAAAAGTAATAGCATAACTAACCCAATAGAAATTTGTTTTGTATTCAACAAGCACTTCTTGGATCTCCCAGATAAGCATCATCCAATGACTACTATGCCTAACCTATCCTCGTCACCAATGTATGTACTTAAAGCCCTGCAGTGAAAATGAACCAATGTCTTATCTAGTTAAGGTTGGGATGAAAAAGTCAGCCGACATTGATGAAGTTACTGGCAAAATTATTAAAAATTGTGTGGAAGCTATAATTAATCCTTTGCTATAGCTTGCCAATCAATCCTTAGTTGAAGGCATATATCCAGAAGGTCTAAAAACATCAAAGGTTAATCCTAACCTATCCTCGTCACCAATGTATGTACTTAAAGCCCTGCAGTGAAAATGAACCAAGGTCTTATCTAGTTAAGGTTGGGATGAAAAAGTCAGCCGACATTGATGAAGTTACTGGCAAAATTATTAAAAATTGTGTGGAAGCTATAATTAATCCTTTGCTATAGCTTGCCAATCAATCCTTAGTTGAAGGCATATATCCAGAAGGTCTAAAAACATCAAAGGTTGTCCCAATCTTCAAGAAAAAAGGTGATCGAAGTAACATGAAGAATTATAGGCCTATATCCATTATTCCCCAGTTTGGAAAAATATTTGAATATGTATTTTGAAGTAGACTGACTACTTGGAGAGAATCAATTTGTTGTCAGCCAATCAGTTTGGCTTTCAAAAAGGAAAGTCTACCGAACAAGCATTATTTAATGCCTCGAGTACATTATGGATGAAGTGAACAAAAAATGTAAGGTGATGGGAAAATTTTTCGACTTAAGTAAAGCCTTAGGCACTGTAAATCACACTAAATTACTTCTTAAGTGTGAGAAGCTCAGAGTCAGGCATTAAGTCACTACAGTGGCTTAAGTCATATCTTGCCGAATGACACCAGAGGGTGGCATATCAGAAAGATGGCAAAATAATTCTCTCTTCATCACTTGACGTGAGCAAAGGTGTACCCCAAGACTCAGTTCTGGGCCCTATATTATTTCTACTATATGTCAACGAATTGCCGAAAATGTTAATGATGAATGTAAATATTAAATGCATAATGACGCTGATGATGTCAGTAAATTAATGTCTGGGAAAACCTTGCCTAATATAATTTAGTCAGGTAAATTGGTAAAACAACAAATGACAAGCTGGTGTGATAGCAATGATTTAATGTTGAATAACAAAAAATCACAAATTTCCAATCCACAAATAATGAACAATGACTTAGTCTGTATCTTTGCCGATCTGAATGTTGAGAACAATGTTAAATTACTTGGGGTGCATGCTGATTCTGCGTTGAAGTGAGATATGCATACTACAAAGCTATGCAAAAAACTGAATTCTGTATATTATTTGCTATCTATTTTGAAACACACTGTTAGCTTAGACATTATGAAAATCCTATACTATGGATTATTTTACCCATGTATATCCTATGGAATAGTCTCATGGGGATCTACATCCTTTATAAATAGTGTATTTGTCATCCAAAAAAAGTTTGTAAGAACTATCTGTAAAGTGCATTATAGAGCTCATTGCCGACCACTGTTCAAGAGTTGAGAGCTATTAACAGTGCCAAGTGTTTATGTATAGCATTCTGTAATCTATGTTTAAAAAAATATCACAGATTTTGAGAAGAATAATCAAATCCATATGTACCTACTTATTATACTAGGCTAAAATATGATATGCATGTGATGTCTTCTTGCTCCACTAAATATCTAAAGAGTCCTCTAAATATGTGTATAAAACTTAATAATAACTTACCTGCTGATATAAAACTAGACGACAAACTGAGTGTGTTTAAGAAAAAGGTATTTTATTTCCTGTTTGAGAGGTGTTTTTACAGTGTTAATGAATATCTCATGTGGCATGGAACTTAAACTGTACACCTGATTTCTTTTTGTCCCATTTAGTATTATTTCTTTTGACATGTCCTATACGCTTACCTAATACTTGCATTTTTGTACAATGTCATTTGGACAAATAAATTATTATTATTATTATTAACATTTTTTTTGTTACTTCTGTAACTTTCCCCTCCGAGTCCCCGGCTAACATCGGGTTTCGTTGCCGTCATAATGGCCGAGAACTCGAGAGGGGCGGTGCAGAGTTCGTAGCCGCTTCCGATTAACCCATCGGATCAGTGGCTACGCTGCGTTCGGGTCGTGCGCACGGAGCAGACGGAGCGACCCCAACAGGACGGCCTTCTGCATGCGGGCTGCAAGTGATTCCGCCTGTGCCACGCAAGCAGGAATACACTTGATGCTCTGTATCAGCGAGCCCTTGATTCCACCGAGCACACCTATGACTAGGACTACTAGTTTTACCGAGTGTCCCGGGTACATCTGCCGAAGTTCGAACAGCAGGCCTTGATATTTCGTCCGATTTTCCGCCTCTTTCGAGTCCAAGTTCGTATCGGCCGGAGCCGAAAACTCAATTACGAACATGGAACGAGATTGGCGGTCGAGGAGAACGATGTCAGGCTTGTTCGCCTCCAACTGCCTGGCGGTGGGGAATGAGTAATTCCACCAGATTTTTATTTTGTCGTTCTCCACGACGGACTCATTATCTCCAGGGGCATAGGGCAGCATATGTACTTCGTCGATGCCGTAATTATATCGGAGGTGGAAATACAACACCCGCAGAGCTGCGTTGTGCCGAGGTGAATACGCTGACTGCGCGTAATAACTGCAGCCGGAGAGAAGGTGACTCAAAGTCTCCGGCTTGGCTCGGCACGCTCTGCATCTCGTGTCCGTCACCTCCGCCTTGAATATCTTTCGGCGGTACACGAGAGTGTTGATGACACCATCCTGGCACGCGAGAACGAAACCCTCTGTTTCGGACCTGAGACCCGCGGAACGAAGGAAGGCAAACGTCAGCTCCTTCGATAGCCCATGTTTTTCCATGTTTCGGTAGAAACCTCCATGCATGGGCTTATCGGTGTGTGTCTTGAGCAAGGTCTTCTGCTCAGCCTTTTTGACCTCGAGCTTTAAGACGTCTGCCCAAAACACAACCCCGAGGGGATTGCTAACGCAGCCATCAGCCAGCAGCCATCTTGACCGGTATAGTTCGCTGTGAATCTGAACGCAGAAAGAAGAAATAAACTCGTTCTAAAGATATTTGAGTGTGGTGATTTGTGAACGTAGCCACGACGCTACAAGCTCTCAGGTGATTCCTACTTTTTGTACTTCTTTATTTAGTAGTTCAAAAAATCATTATTAGTGTTAATTAATAAGTCCTCATTAACTCCATAAACTCCCAATATTGTTATCTTATGGCTTAGCATCATGAGGTTCATTTTTATAAATCTTTGGTTGATAGCTCCCCAACCAGATATAAATTCCATATGACTTCTCATTATCATAATTGAATCGTTGGGCCCTTTGGTCTCTGGGTATTCTGCTGTTGAAGTGATGGTAATGTTGTACGTTCTCTGACCCTTATCCTTTCCCTTTTGTTCCTGTGATCACAGCCATGTCTACATTTGAGTTCTTCAACTCTGATGTTACTTCATTAATTTCCTCAGAGATACTTAGTACATTCCATTCACGGAGTATCCTACTCTGTGATTCCATTCCTCAAGGATGAAATTGAAAATATAGAAAAGACAAGATGGCGCCGACCGAGGTGGTTCAAGTTGTTAACGGTGCTCATAAAAACGAAAAAACGACAGTATTATTGGTAATATCTGCAACATTTGCTCTTAAAGAGTTGTGAAAGGAATCAAATGCGATATGTGTTCACTCTGGCTACACAACAAGGGCGCGAAAGTTAACGCAAATGATACTGACCAAGACGATTACGAATGGCTACGTTTTACGTGTAGATGTGATCATGAAGTCTAGGGTATCCTCCACCCAAGATAATTCCCCATATACTTTTTAACAGAATTTATCACAGTAAATCCAGTGGAATTCTCAAAGGCCCTGGTACAAGAACCCCAGGAAGCAGTGTATGATGTTACAGACATTGATCAAAAATGTAATGCCTTCTTCAGTATTTTAATAATTTACTGTATTGCAATGTATTGGAGGTAGGTGGTGATGGCATTGTGCATAGTCGTAAACAACTGTGGCTCTTGCCAAATTACTGTTTTATTAGTGGACAAGCCTATTTGTTGTGGCATCTGTTTGACTTATTATCATCTTAAATGTTCAAACTTAAATGAATTGTGTTATAATGATCTCATTGACCACCAATCGTTGTTCTGGATGTGCAAGATAAGTAACTCTGAAAAGCTTCGTGCCCTATTCAAGATGGCGGAAGATTTTTCGCTCTTAAAAACCGAAGTAGAACTCATTAAAAATCAAATAAGTGCTTGTGGTCAACTCATCGCCCATAGCCCTGATAGAGTTGAGAATACAATTGTGTCTGTCGACAATGGTGCCCTACTGTTAATGCAAAAAATGTCGATCCATCGACTCATCATGCCGGTGCCGATAACTCTCTAACGAACCATGCAGTTAAACTCGTGACTTCAAATGAACATAGCTGTGTGTGCTCCTCGAACATTACAAATGTCCCCGCTGATATTGGGGACGATGGCTACACTGAAGTTGTCCACAAGAAGCAGAACCGACGAGTGTGAGTTGTTTTAGTCTGAAAACGCCTGAAACTTCAAATGAATTGTCCTCTAACAAGGCCAGGGACCACAGGATGAAAAATTGTCAGATATTCGGCTCCAACACCAAAGAAAACAGTTTTTGCACAATTCCTAGACTTCTCGGTCGTGCAAATCCTAATACCACATGTAGTGATATACTTGCACATCTCAACCGTAAATTTCCCGGCTACAACTTTCTGTGTGATGAACTAAAGAAAGGTGCTATAAGTCAGTTTCAAAATAGGTGCTGATATATCTATCCTAAACGAACTCTTGAAAAGTGAAAATTGGCCATCTAATGTGTGCATAAGGAGATTCGTTTTCCGTAAATCTCTTAATGGTCGGGCTAACGACAATACATCGCGAGTCTCTTCCCCTGATTCTACTGTTAATGGATCCCTGGATCCCCCAAACTAGATTCAGCATGTGCATTAGATAAAAAACAATGTCTGGAGGAGACCTCAGTAATCACCTCTCCCCCCACAAATGGGGTAACTACCCGGAGTCAGAACGGGATTGCTAAACCTAAAACCAAGGGTCTAGGTATGATGTGTCCCATCACTCTAATTTGGCAGTGTTGCATATCAACATTCAGTGCCAAAGGAATAAGTTTCCTGATTTAGAAGTTCTTTTAGATCAGCATAACCTAAACATCTTGTGCTCATATGAGCACTGGCTGTCAAGTGAAGAGATTTCTGCACTCAGTATACCAGGCTTTTCTGTATATAAATATTTTTGTTGCGTCCTGCATAAGAATAGTGGTGTTTTAATTTTGGCAAAAAAGGATGTTGCCTGTCTTAATTACCTAGTCACCTTTGACCACTTTAATACTGAATGTGGCTTTGAGTCTGCAGTTGCCAATGTTATTATAGGTGACATATCCTTACATGTAATCACAGTGTATCGATCTCCTCTTGGTAACTTTGAGTTATTTTTAAATAAGTTGGACAGTATGCTAGATTTACTTTTTGGATCTTTCGTGTCTCCAAAGATTATAATTACTGGGGACTTCATTTGTGATATGCTTTCTAATAATATCAATAGAGATGATTTTATTAATCTCTTGCGGTCCTTCAATCTTTTTAACTATGTTTCTTCACCAACACGTTGTACTAATTCCTCCAAAACCCTTTTAGATGATGTTATTTCCAATGTTAATCCCAACCTAATTACTACTACTTTTATCAACTCTGATATACCTATCTGACCAATACTTGTCCAAGTTTTCCATTATCCAAAATCAGACTATTAAACTTCAAACTATGCTTTTGTTTACGGAATCTAATAGATCTAACTATTTAAATTCTCTCAGTTTGGAGGACTGCTCGGATGTCTCCTCTGAATCTGACCTCAATACTAAATTCAACTTTTTTAAAGATAAGTTCATTTATCACTTTGATATTTCCTTTCCTACCACTAAAAGGAAAGTTTTATCTGCTAAGACTACTAAAACTTAGATCACCGCCGAAATACGCTAAATGTCTGTTACACTTAGACTTAGCTGCCTCTTACAAATTTAGTCTTAATCCTAAATTGAAACATGGATATAATACCTTGAAAACCTCTCACCATAAAATGATAAATTCTACCAAATGCACAAGCAATAACTCCAGAGTCCTTACATAATTGTAGTAATAAATCCTGTGAAATGTGGAAGACTATTAATAATTCTAAATGCGATTCCTGTTTTAACCCCTCTTCTAGGTTTGTTGATGGGTCAGGAACAGCAGTTCTCTATTATTCCTCTTTAGCAAATAGATTCAATGACCATTTTGCCACTCCTTTAAATAGTTCAAATACTCCATCTCATCCTAAGTGTCTCATTGCCTCTTCTTGTAACTCCCTTTTCCTCCCTCCTCGAACAGAGTCAGAACTATTAACTAACGTGAATCATTTGGGATGAGTTCTGGCATAGATGATATTCCTAATTTTTTGGTAACCTATTGCATCGATGTAATTGAGCCTTTTCTTTTATACTTAGTTAATGAGTCACTAAGACTAGGTATGTTTCCTGCAAGGTTGAAAACATCAAAAGTTATTCCCCTTTATAAGTCCAAAGGTAATACATATGATCTCAATTCCTATCGCCCAATCACAATCCAATCAGTTTTCTCAAAAATTTTTGAAAAGGTATTCTATAATAGATTGATATCATTTTTAGAGCATAACAGTCTTCTTTCTCCTAACCAACACGGTTTTCGTCGTGGAAAACCTATTTCTGCGATCTGTGATGTCATTAATCATATTTTGTTTGCTTTACACTCTAAATTAGAGATTGCAGTTATGTTTTTCAATCTCAGCAAAGTTTTCTATAGCGTGAATCACATGCTACTCTTGAAGAAACTGGAAAACCTTGGTATTCATGGTAGTTCTAATAATAGGATTAAATTATACTTGAGCAAGCAAGCTAGATTCCAGCAAGTAGTTGCTAAAATGAATGACAACTATTATCCTTCACATAAGGCAGAGGTAACTCAGGGTGTTCCCCAAGATTCTGTTCTGAGGCCCATTTTGTTCTTATGTCAATGATATATCTGATATTTTATCAAAAATTGCAGGTACCCACCCAGTTCTCTATGCTGATGACACTAATGTCATTGTTTTATCAGTTGATTTTAATACTGTTACCAATCAATGTAAGTCGGTTTCTAGTAGCCTTGACATCTGGTGCTCCAGCAATCTTTAATCTAGTAACTGGCTTTGGCTGTTAGATATAAAGAAATTATTATTATTATTAAAAAATATTTGGTACTCAACTTGTTAGCCAGAGAGTGGATATGAGATTCCCACGTTAGAGAAGCATGCAGTTGCAATCCAAGAAATTTAACACTGGATGCGTGGGGAATAGGCTTTTGATCACTTTGAACATCAATTTTATGACAAGTTTTATTCTTGGTTTTAAACTGAATAATTTGTGACTTCTCAACATTTACATTAAGTAGATTATTATTTAGTAAGATTATACATAAGCTTTACTTTCTAAGTACAACTGTTGACTACATCAATGTTACTTAAAAACAAAACAAAAAAATTCAGAAAATTTCAATGCAGTACTCATAAAATCTATCATTGAAGATTGTAGTACGAATGTATTTCATCGACCAGGGATATCATAACTGACACAACTAAAACCTTCAGTTCAGAAAACAGCCAAACTTCCATTGATTTTAATGGCATCACAGTGTCTGATTCAAAACACATTACTCATGTTTAATCAACATCTCTGCCTTGATACCTCAACAAATAATTAACCCAATGCTAATAAACTCACTCACTCCACTCATAGTTCCTTTACCCAACTTATCCAGCTGAGACTTTAAAAACAATTCACTTCTTTAGCAGCAAATATTCGTCTCGACTTAGCAGTATCTTCATGCCTAATGTAAAGCCTGCTTTACACATGGCACATAATTGAACAATCTGATGTATGAATGTACAATCATGCATTTCAAATACCATTGTGTTAAGTAGTGAATTTCAAGAATACGTGTAGGAAAGCATGGATGCAAGATGGCAAAATAGCTCTGCTCTCATTCAATAATTATTGATAGCAGGTAGTAGTAACAACTCACACTAGATTAAGAAAATTTCATTCAATTTCTTCCTCTGGCTGACATAATAAATTTATCAAAGTGGTCTATTCTCATCAGCCCAAAAATACATGTGACACCTGTTCCTAAAAAAAAAGCTCCTTATATAATGTTGATAAGTATAGACTAACATCAGTGTTTTGTAGATTTCTTGAAAAACTGCATTGTACTCTTGACTATGACAATCTAAAGTCACATAAATTGCTACATGAAAATTAACATGGCTTTAGAGATGAAAGTCAAAATCCTTTGCTACCTTTGAGCTACCAAATAATGTACCACAAGGCTTGAATTTACTGCTATTTACTATGGACCTATTTACTGCTGGCATAATTTTTTTATTTAAGCAAAGCTTTTGATCTCAAAGATCATTTCACACTTAAAACAAAAACTTAACGTGCTTAGAATTTCGGGTGCATCTCTACTCTGGACCATGACTTATTCAAATGATGGACAAAAAGTTGTTAACTCATACAGGGATGATGTTAACAGCTAAATCTAGTCCTCTGACAACAGTTTCAGGTGTTCCTCTAGAATCCATCATTGTATCTCTTTCCCTCCTCTTGTTTATTAATAACCTCCAAAATCATTTACACCAATGTCGAACTACACTCTGTGCTGATGATACTTCCACCACTGTCACAGCTGAAAATATCAACAATTTGATTGACAACACTAAATTAAGTCAAGGAAATGGATCAGAGGTATAAATATAGCAACCTTAAACTAAATTAAAGCAAAACCGTACTTCTTGAATTCCACAGTAGGAATCTGAAGCCAAAAAACAAATATCTGTTGGTACCTTCATGAGAAGAAAATTAGCACCCATTGTGCCCACTCATATCTTAGAAATGATTTAGTATGCAAAAGGTCACTCACACATTTCTCATTCAATTATGTTTTGGAGTCATTCAGCCATAGCAGGCAGAGCCTTTCCTGCACAGAAGCAGGCAGTAAAAGCTATGCATCAAGTCCCAATCCTGACCCCTGGTAAACCTATTTTCATTGCAGTAAATTTGTTAATATTGCCCTCTGTGTACATCCTTAAATGTGTATGTTTTGTGAAATATAATATTTTTAAGTTTCCCATTAACTCAACCTACCACAACTACTCCACTGGAACCAAAAATGATTTCCATTCAAACCAATACTCTAACTGCCTCTGTTTTAAAGCCCTGGTTACACCATACATTAACCCATACGAGTTAATGTACGAATGCATGAAAGCGTGAATGAACGCGAAAATTCATCGTGTAACCACACCAACTTGTACGAATGCATGAACAGGGAAATAGAACCTGTTCTATTTGGTTCATGCATTCATTCATGGACCTGTAAATGAACACGTACGGGTTAATTTATTGTGTAACCAGGCCTTAAATGTCCACATCACTCAGCATCATTGTTGTTTCATAAATGACTGAATCACATCGAGGATATCCTCTCACCAAGGCTATCTTCCAAACGAGAGTTAATGAGTTTCTAAGCAAAAATGATTTTACAATGTAAAAGAATACCTAGAAGATGTTTTATTTTATTAAATAGTTAATAATTACTAAAGTAATGTTGTATGACGAAAACATGCATTGTATTTGCCAATGGAGAACTTAATTGACTGACTGAGGACCAAAAATGTTCATTCATGGGTCGGCAGCCTCCGGAACGAACACCCAGCCTACTAATAGCTTTTCTTCGCTGGGTGAATGGGTATTTTGCAACATTTCTAGTTTTGTATCACCTGTTGGCAATACCTTCAGGGGAATGGTCATGCGGCCACCAACCACCAACGTGTTTCATGTGTGAGTTGTTTAGCAACGTAACTGTTTATTTATATCTTAGAAGATTATTGATTCTATTGTTAATGTAAAGCTGAAAGGAAGTAAAAGTCTTACTCTAAACTTAATATCTATTTGCTGTGCACTTCTAGAGAAATACATCCTCATTGGAACAATAAATAAAACACACGGAATAGGCATTATTATGTGACACTAATTTTATGAGTTCCTTTTTCACAAAGGTAACCGATGTGAGACCTAAAAATAGCAAAGGATGAGAAAAATAACATCCATTTAAAAAAACATATTAAGGGGAAATATATGTAACAACAGGGCTACGCTGAAAAATCTCGAGGCCGGCTTCTATCAAGGGTTATAATCAACTTCTTTAATTGTTGGGACCCGCAAGAAAGATCAGAACCGCACTGGAGGAGATGCATGCCCGTGCTCGAGGAAAGTTGAAAACTAAACCACAAATTTGTGTAGGTGTACCAGTATCATCAATATGCTCAAAACTACACGATGCGTCCACAGGCCCCTCGCTACGTACACTCTGAAAAATTGGCCAATACGACCAATGTGTAAAACCAAAACAACATACGTATGCGATAAAAATTTGCTAAGTTCGAGAAGTTTCTCCCTCGTCATTTTACACTCTTCACTCATTCCCTGAAGCAATGAACCACAGATTATTTCTAGCCCCTTAGGAATACCACCCAATTTGTTCAACCAGAGATTTAACTCACTTTGGGATGTACCAATAGCATGGGTCTTAATCTCCTTTCTTTCAACAACTTCACCATTACGGGAGCAGGAGAAAATATTTCATTTTCGTTTAGTTGATAGCCAATTTTAATCAGCTTCTCACAGAGCATTCCACAAGTTAGCTGCGTTTCGTTGGTAACAAATCTTACTAAAATTCCCGCGTCTCTCAGTCTGGAAGAGTTTGAAGATATAAAGGGTTAAAATCTAATCGCAGGACATAAAAAGGGACATGCTAATTCCCAGGAAAAGCTTTAGGCACCTTTTGACAGCCTCGACGGAGCCTTTAATCGCAACATCCCCATTCTTTAAAACTCCAGAGATGTCTAGCATTACACCTTTCACACACTTTGCCCAAGACATAATATCACTCCTTCTTCGACTGATTTTCAATATAAATTATGTATCATAACCACGAAAGAGAGAGAAAGAAACGTGTGACAAGATTAGTCAATTCTCCACAACACCTTGTCACACGGAAGATTAGAGAAAAGGTCAATATCAGTCAATATTTGAACTAGAATACCTTAGAACGATTAGGAGACGACGGCGACCTCCGCAAAAATCTATATCAAAGATTATAATGATCTAAATCAAAGATTATAGTACACAGGATCTATATGGCCTTGATGAGTTGATGGAGTTGATGAAACTAAACAAAACACTGCCGTTAATCTCACACATTCGGATGATCGTATCCAATCGTATCCATCGTATCTCTCCCCTCCCTTTGCCGCGCGGATTATCGCGGTATAGCCACAGTGTGTGTGTATATATATATATATGTATATACTTAGAATATCTCCGTTCCGTTGCTGATACGCTACGGGGTGACCGAATTCTATCAGAAATGCATTCCGATTTTCAGAGGACTATTTCCTTTTAAATGCTAGCTCATGCATATTGATAGCGATCAGTTATGCGAAAAACGGTCGGACGAATGAATATATCTCAAAGGCTTCATAATTCTAGGGATGAATAGCGCATATTTTACTCCTTGTGATATAAATGGCATTCAGGCGAAAGAGAAAATTAATTGGAACTTAAGGAGGACATTTGGACAAAGGAAAAAGTCTATAGCTAATTAAAATCGCTTTCCAGACGTATTGTGCGCGCCGCGAACCCCGCGAACAACGCCTGTTAAGTCGGCGACGCGCGGGAACGCGGTAAACTTCGAAAGAGTGGGTTCACGACGGAGCGGGCAATATAAACACAACACAAGCGTACAGTTGTCTACAGGGAGCAAGATATTAATCGAGAGAGAGAGTTCTTATCACCGATTTTCGTGTCACAACAGACATAAACGAGGCATACGAAAATTTCGGCACCGACGGAAAATACAAGTTTAACAAGCCACCTTTGCGCCTTTCCCGTATTTAAGACAGGTTCTAATTTTTTAAAACTTTCATTAATGTCTACATCACTGCCAGTCTCTTGCATCTGTCTATCGTTTTTGTCACTTTCATACTTTGTTACTTACACTTCTTTCTAGCTACTTGTGATTTCGAATACCTCTCTGGGGAGCTTCTAGTATCATCTTCTGATATGACTTTCATAGCCTACCTCTCCTCTCAGTCCATTCAGGATGCTATAGTACGTACATTAGGTAATTTGGCTCACTATTTCAAAATAACCGAAAAAAAAACAAAATCCTTTCATACCAGTCTATTACCAGATTCACATTCTCTCATGACCTCCTCTCCTTCCTCTCCTTTTTCCTCAAACACCGCCAATGACATATACTCATAATATTCTGCCTACATTTATACTTACCCTGGTTAATAATATATTTATGTGTTAAAAATATGTTTATCCAAAATACCACGCTATATATGAATGTTAACAGTCCATGGCAAGCCATATATACTAAATAAATCAAATATTTGTATAGAAATAAATGTTTCATTGAAACATAATCGACAGGTTCTGGTTCAACAGCTAAAGATGATTTCCTTCTTTCAAGCTCCTAGAAAAAAAATGGAATGAGTGACATGCAGTTAAACAGTAAAATGCCTTTTATTTAACAATTTTTCTCATTTTGTAACTAGAAAGTCTTGGTGCTTTGTTTTTTCTGTTATGAACCTCTCATTTAAATACTTAATCCGCATAAATATCCTCTGCTGAACAAAAGCTTTAAAAATTGTCTTGTCCATTTGTATCTGCATAAATGCTCAACTATTTTTTGGACAAGCCCCCTACCTTTTGGCAAACCATCCTTTGAAAGCATATTAAATGCACCCTCCAAAACACCGAATTCTGAGATGAACTCATCAGATGGCTGCACTAGACCACCATATGATTAATGAATTACCCATGGTAGCAGACAAGGCGTTGCTTGCAGGCTACCAAGCAGATATTTCATGTGTACAAGTTTCAGGATTAGGATGCGTTACCATTAATTTTTTGGCTATCCAGCCACCTAAGTAACTAAGGGCGTCAGTGGAGACCTCGGGCACATCACACACTGAGATTTCAGGTGAGGATGAAGTGAGCAAAGAGTCGCCATTACATTCTATTTCACTTGGAATTTCCAGTAAGGGTGATTCAAAATAACCCCCATCACATTCAACCTTCCTGCTCAATTTAGTTTTCTCAAGGGCTTTTGCCAAAATGTACTCTTCATCACACAGAGTTCAGAGTTAGTAAGTTCAACTAAGCCCAGTAGGGGATCTTTACGTACTTTAACTCCGCTCCCTAGCACAAATCCTGAATCCAAAAGCCAATTTCGAATCAGTTTCAAGAGATGTGGAGCATCTGGAAAAAAATAAATATTCCCTCCAGTCTCAGGGCGAGCAAATGAATTGCATAACACAGTGTTATTGTGAAAGGATAGCCCTAGATCCTTCCATAGACCCTGGTTTCCACAGTCACTCACACAGGCCACAACTACATAGCCAGCATGATACAATTAGCTCAAAACTGAATTTAGCGATATATAAGTAAACATCAAATTGTAGCGAACACGCGAATGGCAAGCCTAGCAGAATTATCCAAGCGAGCGCTGGAGCATGCGCAGTAGTGTGTGAGACAACCTTACTTTTAATAATCTTGGGCGGTGATAACGGCATGCAGCGAACAAGGCGAGGTGCGGGCAAGGGAGCGAACAGCAGCGGCGGTGCGAGCGGGCCAGCTAGGCGAGGTGGGGGTGAGAGGGTGAGCCACAGCCTGCAGCAGTGTGGCAGTGCCCGCGAACCATATGAGAGAGAGAGCACGAGAGTGTGTCGAGCACAGGAGTCAGAGTCATCTACATGCCGCCGACACAACTATCAAGTAGAGTCGTTCTAATCCGCCATTGTAGGGACGTCCCAGGCCAGTGTTTCCGAGTCTCGTCGTGTGTGCCTCCGCGCGTTTAACAGTATTTTATTGTAATTTGAAAACTGCGACACGCATTACGCTTTGTGACCATGGGAGGATGCTGTGCACCAAACTGCAGTAATAGAACGGACAGTGGCTTCCGTTTGTTCTCCTTCCCCAGAGATCCAGAAAGAAGAGCGAAATGGCTTCAGATGTGCCGAAGGGATAAATGGAAGCCGAGTCCGCACGCAAGGCTCTGTGAGGTAAGACTTCTTTATATTTTATTAAATGATTTTAATTATGAATAATTATTTAATGCACTAAGTATTTCCCTTTGAAATTACTTTTTCTTTTATACTCGCTCAACTGACGGACGTGCCCCGTAGAAAAGTTTCGTAGTGTTTGACTATTTTCAGTCAGTTAATCGCAGTATCATGGCAGCTTCAGGTACCTTTTTTTCACTAAAGAGTTATATCTAAAAGCAGAGAGCCAAGTACACTTTTCCTATCTGTGACTTCGAGCAATATAGGAACAGCAACCATGTACTTTTGACAGCGCAAACTTTTGTAGACTCAAGTATAAATCTCGATAAGTCCAAGACAACTCATTAGATTTCCCGATATGTGCATGATCATTTCGATAATTTTAACCTTCATTCAGTATGTGTAAGTTTATAATAAATGTCAGGCATATTTCTTTGCACTGAGTAAAATTAAGGTCCCATTTTTTAGGTGAAAGAGCGCCAAATGTAAGTTCAACGCGAAGTTTTAAAGGTATAAACGTGGAACTCGGCAGATATAATTATGATATATAAGTATCAGGCGTAACATATGTTACAATTTTTTTTAAGTTCTGCTTCGCAGTTATTGGACGTCATAGTTACACTTGGTGCTCTAGCACTGAAATAAATTGGACCCTTTAACACTTAAGTGCTGAAAACTCGTCCAATATTTGATTTACAATGTGACCAACAAACTGTTGCTTATACAGCTAACATATGTATATGATTATGTGCGCAATGTGTAAATCCAAAAAGCCTTCTCGGAATTATGTAAGTTTAAATTCTTTTTCGCAAATTTTTTTACGTGGACTGCAGACATCTTGTAGGGTTTGTACATAGGGTTGTACAGTGGCGGAAAAAATTAACGCAAAACTCATCGGCGTCTGTATGCGGCGTACACGGGAACTAATTGAAATCGTTTTTCCTTCGACAACTTGACAACAATGAGACAGCATATGGAAACCGGGAATATTCAAACTCTCTATGAATGGATATCGATTTTATGCGTCATGTAAATAGCCATACTAATAAGGTTTACGTTCGCGAGATCGTCTAGGAGTTAAAAACGTGATGAGCTTGCTTCGACCCGCACTCAGTCGAGGTTCCGAAGTCGTAGTTGATTATGTAGAGATGCTTACCATATTTTTTTAGAGCTTTGGACCGTTTAAAAAGATTTTCTTGATTGAAACTTAAGAAACAATACGATGAAAGCATTATTTGTTGGGACATAAAAATTTTTTTATTCTCCAGATCAAATTCACTTACAATAAAACGCATTTCCGCGTGCTGGGAATAGCTGTGGATGAACATCGTTTTTATAGACCTCAAACCACTTCCGAGAAATATGATGCATTACAATTAACATTTTGGCGTAATTTCCTGTGAATTTCAAGTTAAAGTATGGGAAATCTGGTTGACTTGAATGGTTTCCATGTGGAGAAAATTATTCTTTAAAAGTATTTCCAATACCTTAAAACCCTACGTAAGTTTCCGCCCTCGTGCACACAGGTCGTCTCAAACATTTGAATTTCTAAATTTCTCCAAACGTAATATTATTTAATTTCTGAAAACTACTTTTAAAAATCCAGAACATTTTATTTGGACCAGTTTTTAAAGGAAACATTAGAATTCCCTTTTTTCGTTTTGTAGTAAGAACCACTGGACGCCGATTCCTCTTCATCGATGAAGTAGCCTAGAGGGAGAGCGTTTGTCTGCGGCCAAGAATGCCTGGGGTTCAAATCCTGGCGTGGCCTCTTTTAGTGCCTTAAAAATTATCTTCGCGATGTGACTTTATTGCAGCCAAAACTTCGCAGGAATCCGCAGAAGACCCAGGGAATGGACATTGACCTCAACCATGAGTGTGTGAGTTTTAAACATATTCAGGCTTTGTAAAAGAATCAGAGCGGTCTCCTTGGTCGTCGAATGAGATGTTTACTTCCTATCCTCGGGTACTCGGCCCCACTTGATTTCTACGTCCTGTCTGTCGTATGATGCTCAAATCCATTCATTCGCCAATTCACCACTCAATGAAAAGCTATTCATGAAGGATGGAATAGACCGGATCTCTGATTGTGTCAGTTACTCGATTTAGTGAACTTACCTGATGCTACATTCACCTTTAAATCACTTTGAAATAATTTAGTAAAGAGGGCAGTTATTTTTATTAGGAATTAGAGTTTGGTTCTATCTGCCGAACTTGTAAATACCGATTAATTATCTGAGTGAGAGACCAAACAAGGGTTGAATTATATTCAAAATATCTTCAAAACGGTATTTGAAGCTTTCCCAGCATTGTTTTCCAGGTTTGCTATGAGCAATACATTAACCGTGTAGTTCAAATGTTCAACTTATAAGATGGAGAATAATACTTAAAGGATAAGGTAAATTATTGAATCACTTAAATATCTTTTGACATATTCGCAGTGATAAATGTTTGGCTAAAATTACGCAGTTATATTTTATGAGGAGCATTTTATACCCATGCGTAAGTAATACTCAGACAAAAATGCATCGCGTATCTTCCCCTGTGAAAGTGATAAAATACTAAAAATCATCTTTTTCATGTAGCGACTAAGCAGTGATTAGATATTTTCCCTATGGTCAGTTGTATACTCATAAATCCGCAGAGTAGTCAATGGAGTGCAAATTAGGAATGTGCACCATCAAAGATTATACGATTGCTACGTTCCTAAAGAATCTATTCCTCTTCAAATGTGTCGTAATATTATTGCTTCAATGGAAGTTAAAGTTGTGAGTGGCCCCACATGAAGATATTAACAGACTTTTTACAGGGTCATAAATTTCATCTCTTAGTGGTAATGTATTTTAACGGATGTTGAAGAGGGACACTATAATGCTTTATTTAGAACGAGTGGAAAAGGTTGAAATGTATGCGTAATTCTCGCAATTTGAGTTATGTGTGCACATGATCACAGCAATTGATCATCGAGAAATATGCTGGTATTTACATAAAGAATGTGGATGTTTATTAGCCTTATAATCAATCCATCCCCCTCCATTCTCGATTTCCTGACCAAGTCTCTGTGACATGGAGTTGTCCACATTTTGGTATCCTCTTACTGGCTTCATTTCCCATTCTTCCTCCACGATTTTCCTCGTTGCATCTTAATTTGGGGTTGTTTCGTTTGAGGGGGTCGAAAAACGTTTGTTTCTCGCATTTTTCTCATAATGAACGCTGCGCTCTGTGCAGCCCGCTCCATCTATGTTACATGATTTGTTTTGAACCATCTCCGAGAATTTTGACATTTGTGAACTCGTAAGTATTCCTAGTTGCGGGCGAAAAATGAATGTTGATATACATTTGATTAAGCATAGTTCTTATTATAACGGACATGAATTTAATGCTTTTCGTTTGATAGTAGTGAGAAATAGGTTTTTTTACTTTTAAACACCAAACAAAAGTTCAGTGGGTGAAAGTCGAAGGCGCAACACCTCTTCGGGTAATTTTTCGACAGATGTTTTTGCCTTTTACAAACATACCATTCGATTCCTCCGCCTGGGAGAAAAATGAGGCATACTTAAAGGCTAATAAGATCTTTTTTTCCTCCAAGAATTTTGGGAGAGGCCGCTAAAACTTTGAACAGTATCTCGGCTTGCGCTGTCCGCTCTGCTTGTTCGTCTATCGACGCTCGTCTCAATGAAGTAGTCATCAGTAAACCTTGGACAAGTTCCGGGTGGTGATGGTCGGGGTGGTTTGTTGTTTGTTTGCCGTACGCACAGGTTTCAAATACTTGCTACACCAGAAAGAAAAGGTTCGTTGCGCTTCGAAAAAATCGGAAGCCCCCGTCGAATACTTTTAAGGGCGTAAGAGGAGTCAAATACCACTTCTTTCCTGTGAGTTAAACGCCTGACGTCCGAAACATTATCTATGGCAGAAAAGGTATCGCCAGCAACACAAGGGGAAAGTCAGCTCTCATTAAAGGCATACTATTTCCCAAATCAATATAATACGTCCTTCATACATTCCGATTTTGAATGGATTAGTATTGGTGGAGCTTTGTATCGACACGGGGAAATACTCAAGAGTTCTCCAAGATTGCTCGTTGCTTTAACTCAGACTAAAGGTGGCTGGCCTCCAAACCCATGCATGATGGGAACTAATGGCATTTGATTGGAATGGTCTGGGCTGATGAGGTGAAATCTGAGAACTACATCTTTCTCTTTGTATTCCCGGGAGAGTAGTATGCTTTTTCCTAACCTTTAGTTATTTAAAACGTTCGTAGACAATACCACCACTCATTTTAAAAGTAACTTAGTCCACAGCAACGCATACGGACGCAAATTAATTCACCGAAAGGATACGAAACATCATCATAAATCCGCCTTGACATAAGAAAGCTCAGTAAATGGTACTGGGCTGCAAACCCGAATCGCAATCATGGTTCTCCATGATAACATTGTTCGAGTACGCTCATGATTGAAAACGTGATCTTCGTCAAGAAAGATCGGGTGCTACATAGCAGTGGAGTGCGCTCCCAGGACCTTGTGCATTGCCCTACCAATGCGGCTTACCTTTTGGATGACAATAATGACCATAAGAAGAAAAGAACCGTGATCCCACCCCTGGTCGAGACACTTTTGAGTTTTTCATTCAATTTCTGGTCAAGTAAAATAAGTTTTATTCGGCAAATTTTATCTCTTTTGTAGTTAAAAAAATTCATAATATCAGCCAGTCATTGTCGCCAATATGAGGAAATTTATATAAAAACTCATTTGCGTTCATTAAAAATCGAACACGGACCACTCTTAGCCAAAAGCCAACTCTTAGTTAGCCAAATACATCTGACAGCTACGACATTAACGTTACCTATTTATTTAATTCATTAATGATATTCTACTCCAAACTGAAGTCTTTTAAAAGGCTTTTTGTTACTTTCATATGTGCGGCGAATTCATAGCTAAGCATATAAGATATTATGCAATCATCCATATGTTATCCATAACTACACCTAATTTGGGTAAACTTTTCTGAATGTTTATTCGTATATCCTGCATTTACTAGATAAAGCGTAACAGTGGACAGCTCATCACCAAGCTTTCTGTGATAAGATGAAAGTAATATCGGGAAAATATGCCTAGATTATTCGGTATCGATGCATGCACATTTATTTTTATTTCGTGAAATTATATACATTAACGTATGTTTCCGTAGTTTAATCCCATTCTGACGAACTAAAGACGGATTTACATTGGGTCAAGAACGATTCATTCATAAATATCCGTTTTGAATTTAATAAATATCCGTTAAAGGAACTTCGTCAATCTACAAATTTGAAAATCGTGAAAAATTACATCACGTAGACTATACTTATTTCAATTAAATCTTTTTTGTATCGACATTTGGTGCAGATAAATCTCAATTTATATCATTTCGGTGAAACAGGCGCAGTACGCGTCATTCAAAAAGATCCTCGGAAAGTCGACCTTAATAAATATCCCTTGGTGGTAGAAGATGTAGATTTTAGAATATAGTATACTGAATTGGGTGGGATAGTGAATATTTTTTATAATCAGTCTTTCTGTATAAATATCATCATTCGACGGAAGAACCATGCTGAAACAAACACAGCGATGCACCGCGACTGAATGTGCGAACAATATGAGAAGAAAGCTAAAAAATGAGGCGATTGATGACTAAGTTTTACGCTCCAGCAAATGTGAGTTCCATTGCGGATTTCAAATAATTGCGGTAGACGATGTTTTCCTCAGTGTTGCCAGTCTTTCGAGTATGTACTGCTCCTAGAAGTTCCCAAAAATGCCGCATTCTGGCGCGCGAAAAATTTTGCGTTAATTTCTTCCGCCACTGTACATTGTAATATGTACAGCCCTAAAGGTGGGGTCATTTCAAAAAGTGCGTCATAATTTATTTTGGGGAGAATGGTGAGAAACGACCAGAATTCCAGGAAATTTGTGGAGAATGCGCACCTCTGATTCCGAATATACCGGGAAATAATTTTTGCTAGAAACCCCGCTGAATGGGGAGCTTGATTTAGTTAAAATTTTTGTAAAGTCTACAATTTTTCAAAATACTCAGAATGATTGCCATGTATCTAAACGGAAAAAAACCGGCCACTTCGCTTTTTTCTCATTCTGACTTCTAACTCATATTAGGTCCACTTTGAGGAGTCCCAGTATGAACCTGGAAGAAAAGACAGCTGGAAAAAATTGATACCTTGTGCAGTACCTACGCTGTTCACTGTTCCAAACTGACCCAAAAAAATCACGCCAAAACGCATAGGGATGCCACACTCTGTAATGATATCAAAACGCCATAATGTGAACTATTATTTCATAAAACGTTTAGTTGTGTGATAGAGTAAAATTAAGAGGTAAATTCTGTAGTAACAGGATTATTTTCAAATCAGGCAAATTATGTATAGTAGAATTTTGAGAGTAAAAAAAATTGTGAGCCGGTAGGACTTTACTGTTAATAAGAGATGAAATATGTAGAGCTGAGAGAGAAAAAATCGACATAGACATTAAAACTGAGCGTAACGACCCAAATTCCATCGGTAAAGGTTCGGAGTCACCTGGTAATGCTAACGAATGAAAAATAATAGCCAATTAATCAATGACCTTTAAACACTAATTAATTTCAATTCTATCTACGGTTTGGAAACCTTCCAGTTAAATATTCACGATTTTTACTGGTTCATTTCTCCGTTATTGCTACGTTCAAGCGTACATAATGAATTTTCTCGTTTCAAACTAATTTTTCCGTAATAATTGTAATTCAAATCACTATGTTGCAGGAAGAAGAACTAACCAGGAAGATTAAGGCTTTAAAGGCAAGACTTGGTCAACACAAAAGTGCCTTCTGAAAACCAAGAGTCAGCTGAGTCAATTAAAGGGCAAGATATCCAAGCTGCCATTTCTCCAACCTGGTCAACTGGAAATTTTAGCCAGCGGAGCGAAAAGGAACACATGGACCGCGGAGATGGTGAACGAGGCACTAGAAATCCGATTTGTGGTCGGTTGGAAGGGGTATAAAGTACTGGTGAAAAAAGGTTACCCCCTCTCATCCTATAGCACCATTTGCAGGAAACTACAGGGTATTGATTTCAAGCCTGGTGTACTACACGATGTGTTGCCACTCCTGGAAAGCAAGGGAAAAACATGCACTTCCCCATTACAAAGAGATTGCGTATTACTGGTGGATGAAATGGAGGTAGATTCAGCACTTTCTTTTGACCCTGGTTCCTTCTCATTAGTTGGACATGTTACCCTTGGGAATGGAGCTAAGAACTTGATTGGTTCCCAATTAATGGTTGTCATGATTACGGGAATAAACTCAAACTGGAATCAAGTTATTGGTTACCATATCACTGGCAAGTCAACTGGGTGCATACATCTTTATGACTTCATTAGTAGCTGTCTAAAAGCTGCAGAAAATGTTGGCTTCAATGTCATTGGCATTGTTAGCGATATGGGGCCTAAAAATCAGGCCTTATGGAGAAGCTACGGCATTAAAGTGGGAAGATATTGTGAGGTTTTTACAGTTAGGCATCCAGTGAGGGAGAACAGTAAGCTGTTTTTCTTTCCCGATGTCCCTCACTTATTGAAAAATATACGCTCTGCCATGCTTTCTCATGATATTGAGTTACCCCCAGATATCGTTGAGAAATATGAGTTGCCCAAGTCTACTATAACTGCTGAGCTCTTACGGAGTCTTCTTAGGCTCCAAAAAGAAAAAGATATTAAGATTGCGCCAGAAATAAACGAAAGGACCCTCAATCCAGGTCAGTTTGATAAAATGAAAGTAAGTATAGCCCTAAATTTTTTCAGCCACCAAACTACAACTGCCATCGAAACACTTACTAAACTAAATTATATTCCTGATAGTGCTATGACAACAGTATGGTTTCTAAACCAAGTGAGGAAGTGGTTTAGGGTGATGAACATAAGGCGGCGTAATGGAGCCATAACCAGGTTCACTCAGGAGAGCATTGTACGAGACTTGCTGGAGTTAAAGGCGATAATAGAGAAGGTCAAGGTAGGGATAGGGCATTGGAAGATTAAAAGATTACAAATTGAAAGATTACAAATTTCATCGAAAGAATCAAAAAAAGATATATTTCTCAAAAGGAAAACTGTGTTTAGCTCAAGAAGTGCGTATTGGTCAGTGACATCCTTAAAAGTGTGAGTCACTTATGTAACTGTAATTTCTTTGACAATATTTTGAAACTGTTCCATTTATTCATTATGCTTCTCATGTTATTTTCATCTGTTAACACTAAGTGCGCATGTAGAGTATTATCAGTTAAGGGTATTTTTTGATTAGCCATAGGGTAGCTATATTAAAATTTTTAATAATTACACTCTAACGCTGGAAGCAAATGCGATGAGCTTCACCTCCAGCAAGACATAATATATGAAAAATTATCAATTTTTTTTTCAAATGTAATGAAAAGAATTTATTTGAAGTATTAAAGACTTTTAATTTTCCTGTAAATTATCCTAAAAGTAACTTGAAGACGCAAGTCATAGAGATTCAAAGAAATATTTTAGGGCTTCGAACTAATATGTTTTGCGGCGAGCCGTATCTTCGCTATCGGCTGCTGGTCTTTTCTTCTAGAATCATGCGTGTTACCTAATTTTAGCGCTTCTTCGTATGTTTCTCATAGTTTATATTCACGTCCATATCCTAACTTCGATTACGAATAAAAATCAAATGTTCAATTTATAAAATAATTATCTCTTCTTATTTCATATGCATCCAATTCAACTCAACCCAGTACTTTCCTCGATAATTAAGAAAATTACTCTCCCAAAAATATTCTAATCAGGAAGGTATAATAACTGATATCGTACGAAAAATAAAATCGTGAACTATCAATTACACAACAGCTTCCTTTGTAAATACTAAAATACCGCCAATTCATTGAGTTTTAATTATGGAAACAGAGCTAAAAAGAAAGAGAATTTAAATGTCATATAAAAGGATACCTAACATGAAGTTTGATATTGTTTACATTGATTGCTGTAATCAAAAAAATTAGTTGCAGGAGAACGGTGAATTCGAGAGGAACACTTCCTCTATTTACTTTCTCAGCGGCTGATTTTGAGACACTACCTCAGGGGGTGAAGGATTTGGTTGCTTCCCGGCTGGCCATAGCAGTACTGGACAACCTGACCCTGCTAGAAACCCGAAAAGAATTTATCAGCCACTACATCTGGTGTCTTTGCTTCTGCTTATCATATAAACGAGGTCATCGCGGATGAGCCAGGAGTTGTAATTATCTGAAGTTGTTTTGAAATTCTTAAGCACTTTGAAGTCGCTACGCTTATTTACGATAACACGCACAGTTCTCATTTTGTATGACGCCCGCATGCTACAATTCTTCCTTTATATATAGTAAGGGCATTTGAAAGCTCTCTTTAATGAGTGAAAGTCCATAATCTGCCTAAAAATGAAATTTTCGCAATAAATTTCGCGTTTTAACATTGATTCTCCATAAGGGACAATAGTGCTTTTGTCCCAACAATGGCGGCTGACGGATTTCCCATAGTGGAAATGTATGCGACGACTCTACTTGATAGTTGTGTCGGCGGCATGTAGATGACTCTGACAGGAGTATCCCGTCAGCGCCTCCACCGGAACACAAGAAAACTCGTCAGCAGACGACAAAACAAATGAAAAACAAAATGAGTTCTCACAAAACGCAACATCCTCGCCCACCTTGAACTACATAGTTCAACAAACACAAATCCAAACAGAGATTAAAAAATAAGAAACAAAATAGATTCTTACATATCAGGGTAAGGTGAAGGAATAAAGGATGTGGATGGGGGTTAAGGAGGGGATGGGATTAGGAATTAAGCGGCAAGGGAAATACTTTGACAGCGGGTCTAGTGAGGGTTCCCTTGGCGGTGCGGAGGTGAACTACTCGAACAGTCCCATCTGGTCCTGGAGAGGTTGCTGTGATTCGAACTAAACACCACATGAGCGGAGGAATATTGGGTTCCTGCACTAAGACCAAGTCTCCTTCCTTAAGTCTATCCTTGGATAATATCCACTTGGGGCGCTGTTGCAATGTATGCAGATATTCCAGGTGCCATCTTTTCCATAGACGTTGAGCCAGGGCTTGGACTAACATCCGTTGGTGAAGTCGATTAAGGGGAATCCCTGATTGATCTTCTTCTGGCAGTGCCCTTAACGGTCTTCCTATCAAAAAGTGGGCAGGTGTTAAGGCTTCTGATTCGGAGGGATCGGAAGACAATGGAGTAAGGGGACGAGAGTTGAGCATGGCTTCCACTTGAACTGTTAGCGTAATGAACTCCTGTAAGGTTAATATCTGCTCTCCTATGACTCTTGACAGGTGATACTTTGCTCTTTTTATAGCACTCTCCCATAATCCCCCTTGATGAGGTGCAGATGGAGGGATAAAATGGAAATTAAATGTGTTTTGAACAGTAAAATAAGCAAGTTCTTTCTCTATAGTTCTAAAAAATATTTTAAACACCTTACTAAGTTTAGAAGATGCTCCAACAAACTTAGTGCCGCAGTCAGAGTATAAGTTAATGCACAGTCCTCTGCGTGAAAAACAGCGAGTCAAAGCGGCAATGAAGGCATCTGACGTGAGATCAGTTACCACTTCGAGGTGTACAGCCTTTGTACAAAAACAAACTAAAACACATAAGTACACTTTAATAACTTGAGTGCGTTTCATTAGGTGTATTCTTACTTTAAATGGCCCACCATAGTCCATTCCTGTTGTACTGAAGACTTGTGCTTGGGTGACCCTTCTTAATTTTGGCAGATCTCCCATTAAAGGTGCTATATTTGAAGGCTAACATCTGAAGCACCGAATACATTTGAAAATGCAGGAACGAAAGATTGAACGAGCTGATATAATCCAAAACTCTTGGGATAAAATTGATTGCAATAGTTGCGGTCCAGCATGCAAATGTTTCACATGACAATGAGCAATGATTAAAGTTGTAATACGATGGGACTTAGGCGGGAGGATGGGATGTTTAGCACTTTGTGGTAAGGTTTAGTGACGAAGTCTTCCTCCAACGCGGATGAGGCCATCTTTGTCCAAAAAGGGAGAGAGACGTTGACGTTGAGTGCTGCATGAATTTTCCTTTGAAAGAGCTATCAATTCAGATTTAAAACTAGCCTCTGCACTAATTTACATACAGAGATAGTTGCTTGCAATAACTCTTTGCCAGTAATTGGGCCTCGTTGGTTGGTGGAATGCCGGAAGTTATTTCGTAAATCTTTGTGCATAACATAAAACATATTGCAGTTTAGACCAAGAGGAAAATTTAAAAAGTAAATCCCACTCCGGTGGGTCGGCAGAAAGGAGAGCACTGACTACTGTAGGCTTACATTCAGGTAGGTCATCAGAGGATTTTGGATACTTAGTGTGTGGCCTCTGGTCAGAAGGGAGAGAGAGCCACTGCGGTCCACTCCACCATAGTGAATGTTCTTGGAGCTGGAAGGGCATCAGGCCGCGCGAAGCACAGTCAGCAGGGTTGTGGCTGGAAGCAATATGTCTCCAATGATGAGAGGGTATCCATTCTTGAATTTCAGCCACCCGATTGGCCACAGAGTTTTTGGGGCGGTGAGGTGACATCTTAATCCAGGAGAAAACAATAGAGGAATCACTCCAGGCAGAGAGAGAGTCTATGCTGCAATGAGGAGATTTCAGAACATGAGAGTATTTCAGAAGTTTAGCCAACATGTGGGCTCCACATAACTCTAATCGTGGAAGAGTAATACGTTTTAGGGGCGAGACTCGTGACTTTGCGATTAACAAACCAAGCCATCAGGAACACGCAGTCCACGCCCTTCCGAGACGAACTTGCAGCCTTGATGTCTGGGAAACCACTGAAGAGGTCCTCACCCCTGCTACCCCTCAGACCATTCTGCGATACGGATGGAGTACTTCGCGTGGGTGGTCGACTAAGGAATGCAGTTCTGGCCTACGACGAGAAACATCCCATCATCATTCCAAAGGACCACCATTTCACCATGCTGCTGGTGCGCCACGCGCACGCAGCCACCCTTCATGGCGGACTGCAAGCTACAGCGGCGTACCTGGCTCAGCGGTACTGGATCACCCGCAGCCGCGTAGTGGTGAAGCGAGAAATTCGGAACTGTGTGACCTGTGCCCGGTTTCGCGGGGAGACAGTGGTGCAACGCATGGGTGATCTGCCAGAGGAAAGGGTTAAGCCCCAAAGACCCTTCTCGTCTACTGGACTGGACTATGCTGGTCCATTCCTCCTCAGGACAACTAAGGGTCGAGGGCATAAAACCTATAAAGGATATATTTGTCTATTTATCTGTATGGTAACTAAAGCCGTTCACCTAGAATGTGTTTCGGATCTTACCACTAATTCTTTTCTTCTTGCATTTCGCAGATTTGTTTCGCGAAGAGGTGTTTGTAATTCTCTCCACAGCGACAACGCCTCAACCTTCCGAGGAGCTGCGCAGGAATTGAAGATAATGTTCCAGCAATCCTCATGCTTCTATGAAGAGGTCGGCTGTCAGCTGAGCAGCGCCGGGACGCAGTGGACCTTCATCCCACCGTATGCGCCGCACTTCGGAGGCTTGTGGGAGGCAGCGATAAAATCGACTAAATTTAATTTACGTCGCGTAATTGGCGACCAAATACTTACATTTGAGGAAATGACTACACTACTCTGCCAAATTGAGGCATGCCTTAACTCTCGGCCACTATCGACTTTGAGCAATTCTGGAGATGATTTAACCCCGTTAACTCCGGGGCATTTTCTAATTGGGGAACCTCTGGTTGCCTTGGCAGAGCCGCCATCATCCAATACTAACGGAATGGATTTATCTAACAGATTTAAACTTTTGAGACAAATGAGGAATAATTTTTGGAGTAGATGGTCAAAGGAATATCTCAATCATTTGCAAAATCTACCTAAATGGCGAAAACCTTCCCATAATGTGACTGTGGGTGCATAGGTAATTGTTAAAGATTCTTTGTTACCCCCAACTAAGTGGCAAATGGCAAGAGTAGTGGAAGTATTTCCTGGAAATGATGACCTGGTTAGAGTCGCAAAACTGAAGACTTCTAAGGGCATTATTTTGCGCTCTGTTAATAAGTTATGTATATTGCCTGGCTAAATTTTTACTGTATTATATTGTTAAATTCTTTTGTTATGGTGGGAAACCTTATTCTTTTTTTGTAGGTTCAATTGAAATCTATACATTGGCTTCCTAATTTCTTGTCACGGCGGGCGGCTGTGAATGTTAAGGTATTATTATTTCGTCATTGCCGAGGCGGGCGGTATGTTCGGGATTTGGATTCCCTCCAGTTGGCAAACTATAGTTCAGGCACTCTCCACTAGGGGTGTGTCTATTGCGCATCATGTTGGCGCATCCGTCTAGTTGCCGTTGAGCGCTCACGTTCGCTCTCTCTCTGGCACTGAACCTGAAATGGAGACCTTCTCATCCCGCAACATCTCGTCCGCAACGCTTTGCTACTTGTCGGATTAAAATATTGCTTAAAGGAGCTAACGTGCCTTTCTTTACCAATAATCCGAAACAGATCGCGAGAATCGAAAATGTGTTCTTGGTCACCACATTTAGCAGACGGGACAGACAAGTCCTCTGTATCTAAACATAATGGACAGCAAATCTGGCAGACCAATAAGTTAGGTACGTGATAATATGACGACGTCTTTTCGGGCACTTTGTCATCTTATCTGCATTCAAAATCGTAAAATACGAATGCATATGACTCATTCAGAGATTTTCCTTTGCTTGGCTGCATGTAGCAAAGATCGTTCTCCTGATGTCTACATTTATGTTTCACAGTATATTTCATCGCAAACATGGCGCTCCTTGCTTGTCTTGTAAACTTTGCAGCATGAATAGCATATTTTGATGGATTCGCAAGGAGATTACATCAATATCCTTTCTCTCATTACCGTCTGGAGCAATATCTGAAGGGCCCTCAAACAACACCTCTTTGCCTTTTCTGTCCCCAAAAACAGTGGTTTTGTTGGATGATAGGTGGTGCTGAAAAACCGCAATGTCCTCTAACCCTCCTCCGATCTCAGGAAGTGTAATCCCTGATATTTCGCAGAGAGATACGGCACGAGCTTCCTGAATATTTAGCCCTCTTTTAATGGCATAATATGTACAACACAGTATTGTCTTCAAATCTCGACATAGCTGCACTGATTTCCCTAGGCAGATAGCGATTGTCGTCATTTTTATCAAAATTATGGATATCTTGTTTTTTTGCAGAAATCGTGACAGGGTTGCAAAAGATTTCTCATGTTGCCACTCCCTGTCCACGTTACTACGCATTGAAAGGAGATATTTGATACTCCTTCCAGTAAGAACTTTTTGTTTTATTGAACGGCCTTTTCAATGCGTTGTAGAATCACCTCTGAAGATAATTGGTCAAGACGGCGAAAAGGGATGTGTAAGACCTTCTCAGGGGATGATTCGCTTACGATTGACATGGACGCCTTAACGTCGTTTGGGATATCGTTCTTAAGACGCTCGATTAACTTCTCGAAAACAACTTGAATCCAAGACATTTGGTCCGAATCCGTGGGGGCTGGCCGTACATCAATTGAGATATGTCGTCCCCATGCTCTGAAATGTCTTAGAAAGGTCTTATTTTCATTCAGAATTATGAAATAATTATCTGCACCACCACCCGTCTGATCATTCATTTGGATACGTAGTAGGGGCTCATAAGTTATATCATCGCATTAATAGGTTGGGTCAGAAGAGAGTGACCATCGGTTGTATATACCATCCTCCATTACAGCGCCTGGTAGGACGTCTTCTCGTGTAGGATGATTAAACTGAATGAGACATTGGCTTCCACCCAGTTCATATAGTTCCCCATCAGCCCCTGCACTTATACCCGGTACCGGAAAAGCGAAAGACGTAGAAGCAACACTCACCTCGCAATCCTCGTTTATGTCTCCAAAATCAATAGGCTGAGTCAAAAGGGAGTAAACATTAGCAGTACTCTCCCCTATTACAGCGCCTGGCATAACAACCTCTTCCATTGATGGAGAATTTAATTGTAGGAGACAAGGGCTTGCATTGGCTACTTCCCTTGTGCCCACGTCCTGGGTACGTAAAGGAATACTTTTGTTCAATCTACACATTTCACTATTATCAGGAACAGGTTTTTGGGTTTCCAATCCATTAGCATTGTTACCATTTAAAAATATGTCCATTTCTCGACAGGGAATCCGAGGAAGGGGTTGAGATTCTGCAGGGTAAAAATCCGGAGGGGCACTATCGAGCGCCTGAGAGCAAAATGGAAGCGATTCGACATCGTTTGCATCGACATCGATTCGAAATACTCCTATTTGTTCTGCTTTATTGGTATTCAACCTTGGTGGTGCTTATGGAAAAACATTTCTCTCACCAATCCCGTCTTCCCCACCCAAATCAGGAAGAGTAGCCTGAAACACATTTACCCTCCCTTGCTTCCAAGAGCAACACTGCCCGCTGACTCATTTAGGTACACCACCATTGTGCATCGTGTCATTTCGATAAAATTCTGTTGGTACCCCTGCAGTCATTTCCTCCGCAAAAACCGTTGGCCCTACCTAAATCATGAAAGGTTCATGTAGCGCATTCACCCTCCGCCCTCGTTCAGGGCAATTATTGCCATTCGTTGCTTTAGCATATTGTGTCGCATCATTTCCATCAAGCCCGGATGGTGCTCTTGCAAAATTATTTCCATTTTCCCCACCTAAATCAGGAAGTGTGTCATGAAACACGTCCGCTTCAAGAGCAACACTGCCCGCTCTGCCATTTACATCACCAACTCGTGGGGCGTCATTCATAGAAAAACATGGTGCAGCACCTAACAGATTATTAACCCCAACACACTCATTACCAGCGTTCAAAATAGGAAGATTACCCCGATACACATTCTCCCATTCAATGCTTCCCGTCACTCGATTAGCAGCGCCAAACTGCGGACCGTTGCTTAAGGGAAAACCAGGTAGCTCACCCTGCGAGTTATTTACATTACACGATCGTAGATTTTTATAAAATGAAACTTGGTTACCTTGAGGCCCGGAGACTCTATTTACAGCGTTCAAAAATAATAATAAATCATTCTCATCGAAAACATCTCCCAAAACAGTGATGCGATGAATCAGTCCCTTATGAGCACTTAACAATAATTCGGGCGTTCTACGTGTCCATCATCCCGCTAAGGTCAAAGCAACGATTTACACTTGCCTTCCACATATGTACTACCATTTCCAATGAAATGTAGACACCCACTCGCCCCATTTTACAGATTTGATTGAATGAGGCTGGGTCAGAAAAAACTTGGACGGTTGGCACACATGGCTAGCTACGGCCTTTGCCTTTACGTCACCCAGAGCCCACGAAGACGAACGCGGATGCGACAGGGCTGGCGAAATTAGAGTCAAATAAACTTCGAGAGCTAAAGCCGTAGCGGAAGGAAAGAACTGAGGAAACTCACACCCACGCACACGTTGGGCCGGTCGGAGTCCATTCTTTCGGCCTCCATCGCGAGGTTTTTCCTCTCCCTAGATTCAGATTTGGACTCACGGTGTGCACCTCATTAAGAAGCAGCTCCGTAGCCGAGTTGGTCAATTCCATCCGCGGAAGTTGAGGTGCGGTTCTGGCAGCGTTCGAATCCGAAGTCAGGTTATTTTTTTCATCTTGTAGATAAAAAAGATCCATATTTATATCAGCACAATTTATACAGTTGACAAAAGAAAGAGTTAACGCGGATTTTTTTTATTTAAGGCTTAATTTATAAAAATAATGACTCTATCTACGTTACCACATTTATTTCTTCACAGATTTCATTCACTGAGAGAAAAAGAGCATTGGACGTGGCAGTGGTTGTATCTTTGAGTCCTTACAGTGAAATACATACTTATTGTATCTACAATCCTCTCTAAATAACCAAATGCATTCGTAGTTGCGATCATTTTGATAAACCCTAGAGTTTGAAAAATGATTGTAATTCAATTGATAATTTTTATCTTCAAACTTCTAGTACTTGGTCACGTAAAAATGTGGGAAGTTAGGTGTTTCAAAGTACGAACGCTTTCCTTTCAGCTGGTGAGCGCAGCGCCAGATTACATCTACATCATCTACGTCATGCCCTGCAAGCCACCCAAAGGGTGGTTGGCAGGGCAGATTACCAATAAGGCAAAGTAGGCAGTAGCCTATGGGCCCCGGGGGGGGGGGGGGCTCTGAGAATTGTTTTCCCCTCTCTTCTCTTGCGACTTCTTTATTAACGTGGGCCCCGTTGCTTGTACTGCCTACAGGCCCCCAAGTATGTTAATCCGACACTTGGTGTGCGAACCATAGTAAGCTATAAGGACCAGGAGGAAATAAATAGGTATATGAGCTCTTTTACCCCAAATTATCCGATGATTTTTAATAGTTATATATGTATCGGGGGCTGCCCTGCTGCAGGGGGAGGGGGTGTCGCCTTTTTGAAAAAGTGCATTTCTGTATACCGCAGCTGCATGGGAGTGGTCATTATTTTCCGCTACCGTGGGGGGGGGGAGGTGCACATTTGCCACAAATGCAACCGAGCCCTCTCCGCTGCATGCGCTCCATCTAGTTAATGTTTTCCTGGGTGCCAGGAGGGGATCCCATAAAACAGAAACGGCTTCACTAGGTTAAAATAAGCTATCCGTTGGACCGTTCGGATGCACTCCAACGGATCCGTTGGAGTGCATCCGTTCAGACATCGGGATACGCGGCCGAGTAGTTTTTGGCGCCGCTTTAGTAAGGGACAATATCTACATGTGCTTATTCCACCGCAGATCGCGCGAGATGTGGATGCCGTGAAGTCGTTCTCTCTCCCCACATACATATGGCAGAGTCGAGCCACCGACGCTGTTAAGGGTGTGGAGAGGGATGCGCGCCCGCGAAATGTCCGTCATTTCGCATTAGTGTTGAGAGCTATGCCATTATTGACGCATCAGACGTCGACGTTGGACCGGTCTTCGCTCAAGTCAGCAATATATTGCTGTTTCTGGATATTATTGTAGACAGTGCACTCGTCGGCGTACTGTACGAGGGTGGATTTTATAGAACATCCGGCAAGCCTGCCACAAAAATATTAAATAAGAGTGGTCTAAGAACGCTCCATTGGATAACGCCACTTGGTACGGGGAAGGACCGGACAGAACACCACTTTGTCGGACGGAATGAGTTCTACCGACCAGAAAGCACTCAAACCAACGCAGCAATTTGCCTCTTATGCCGTAAAACTCGAGTTTTGAGAGCAGTCTCCTCGAGTGGGTCACCCTCTCCAAAAAGGCCTTTTGCTCCCGTCCAGAAAGGGCCTCCGCGTGGATGTGTGCGCCGCTCTGTTCGTCCAGTGGTCAATGGTACCCGTAAGGAGAGTGACTCAAGAGCGGCTCGCGCGGAAGCCATGCTGGTTCATAGGAATTAAGTTTTTCCTTCCTAAAAATTGAGCTGTTCTAACTCGGACAAATTTTTCGAGTATTTTCCCACAAGAGAGCTAATTGGCCGGCAATTTCTCACATCCGTTTTCTCGCCATCTCTGAACATGGGGATGTCCGCGGCGTATCTGGACGGAACTGGCAGAATATAGGTTGGTCCATGGGCTGGAAATTTATTGGCACTACTAGACAGTACTTAAGCTACGATTCCGAGTTCTTCCTCCAATTGACTACACTATCTTTGACTTCAGTGCTATCACGTTATCATTATAAAATCGCTAAATCTCAGCGTTTGTGCTGTTCTGGCTACTAATATCGAGTATATATTTCCTTTCACAAGAAACTAATTGAGAATGATGACACGTTGAGAAAACGTAAATATCCTTGAAGGCATAAGTAATCACAAAGTAATTTTTACGACTTGGAAAAATACAGTTGAGTCCACCGTAAAAGCTACACGTTAAGTCTTCTTATTTGAAAAATGTGATTACATAAATTTTGGAGAGATGTTAGAGGCCTCATTCACGAAATAGGTAGCCACAATGAAAGAGGAGAGCATCGATGCATTGTGGAAATATTTTTTGGAAATACTACGTAAAGGAATGAATGAATATATTCCATAAAAATTCAAACGGGAGAATAAGGAACCTCGTTGGTATAACCACAAAGTAAGGCGGGAGCTCAGGAGAAAAAGGCATCCTCGCAGACTCGAGATCCTGCTCTTATCCACTCCCCATTCCACTCTGAAAGCTGGAAATGCCAGCGGCAGCTCCGTGGAATTAAACTCTCGCGACAGTTAATTCAGTACAGTCAAACGAATAGACAATAATGAGTTTTGAAAAGGGAGTTAACAGATGACATTTGCCTTATGATAGCTCGTAAACGGCTTTGAGCGTCGTTGGAGTGAGTATTTATTTTCATTTCGTCAAACAGATAAAAAAAACTAGTTGACAGTCATATTTGCGACTTTATTTTTCATTTTTCCGGGGATTCCAAAAGTAAAGCTCTCTACTTTATTTGCAAATATTTAATAAAATGAATTGGTATTACAAGATTTGACGTAAGCTACGATGGTTAGAGATAACTACGACATATAAAATAATACTTTAACAGTAATTAATTCGTAATGCACGACAAATGATGGAATAATTACAAATGCTTTTGGGTCCATTGCTACAATCACCTTTCACTTGTAATGATTGGCGATGAAAGATGTTACATGAATCAATTTTTGGCCCTGGGTACATACCAAAAATGACTCCAGTTTTATACCAATCAGTATTTATTAACGAATGTCTATATGAATTCGTTCTGTGCTGATTTCGGAATGACCGATTCAACAACAATAAGTGATCCGCCAATGACGAAGAATAGCGGAATCGTAATCCGCTATAAAAGGGCGGCATTATCCCAGCAATCAACAAGTTCTCAACCACCACCGCGTGACCACCCGACAAAGACGAAGGTTGACCACCCAAGAATCATTACAATGACGGAGGAAGCTTGAAAAGGGGATCTTCTGCAAGAGACCGATAGCCATTACGAGTCGGTGTGTTTGATGAAAGGTCGTTGGCCCGAAGGTGGATCACCATGTCAGCGGATGTCCAGCCCACGGATCGTGTTGAAAGTAAAGCTTATATCGCGACCTATTTTTCAGGTTCATCTGCGGAGCCAGAGGGGCAGGGATTTGAAACGTTTGAGAGACCCGACCCACAGTAACCAGTCTCATGTACCCACTTCCCGAAGGGATTTCCCCGCCCGGGGACAATGCTCAAGGTTCCGGCCCGGAGAGAATAGCTTCCGGTCTGGAGACCGAGAGTCGAGGAAACTACGGCGGATACATGACAGAACCTTTAAGCCTCCGACGCACTCGTTGGTGTAGCTAAGGGCTCCTTTTTACACTCCAAGCCATTGCACTGTCTTTGCTCTCTGAAACAAGCTAGGGACCAAAAGTCAGAACACCGTAGAAAACAAAAATGATGATGCAAGCAAACTGATACCTTGGTTCTCACATGCTGGGGCAGAGACGGCTGTCCTGTGGGAAAGCGGTAAAAAGGGTACCTGCGGCTGGGAAGATATTGACATACTACTTGCTGGCCTGTGAACGCCAAAGCCAGTCGCGACACCAAGTAAAGAAACCCCTGGGTCCTTCTTCGCGCCTTCCAAACACAGGTTTTCCTTGGGACCCGGCGCCAACTTATTCTGAGAAAAAAGCAGTTATGGCAAAGCACATAAATCATATCTCAGCTAATTTCTTATACAGCAGTGGACTGAGGATTTTCCAAACGAGTAATCTAATTTCATAGTGCTCGTTTTCGATGAAGCCTGAAACATATTAGTGGGTAGAATAAATGTTAAACTATTACTAATTTTTGTTGAAAATTCATCGTATTCGAAGAAAACAATATCGAGGAGAATTGACACTTTTAGACCGATGAGAAACTTCTTTTCCAGTAGAACCCACAACAGCTTTGGAGTAATTTGAATGCACGAATCCTGTGTGAATAAACCCCTTTACAGGCAATGAGGCAGGGAAGCAATGAGAGGACTTTGCATAAAGTAACAATTAGTGCCAAACATCGTAGTAACTCAGACATACGAGGAAAAAAAACACTCAAACGCCGGAGGAAAATCTTACTTCACCCCCAGGGTCAAGGGGAATAAACGGGCAACGAGGATTATGACAGTGGGTCGCGTTGTCCTCGGGACCATCCTTTTGCATTCTCAAATTTCGAGGGGATGGCTGTAATAAGGCTCATTAATGTATTAAAATTAAAGTATACATGTTTGCGAGATTATAACTAGATCTGGTTTCCCCAAGAGCGAGGAAATATTCCTTCACAGTTCTTCATTCCTCGTACTCAGGTGACAGGAAACCGACGAGACGGAGGGCGCGAGAAAGCATTCTTTACAAATCGTTAGAGATAACGGTCGTAGGGTACTTACCTTGACTGGAGAATATTAAATAGACTTTCCAGTACCTGATAAGGTAAAATCCCTGGTTCTCTCAAGTTTTCATTGAGTTCTTACAACTACAGTAAAATCTGAAATGCCCACATCCAAACTCCACACCGGAATCGCCCCTCCCTATCTTGCTCATGTACACCTCGATGGACGGAAAGAGACCTTGATGGAAGGAGGGGAAATTTGAGGCAAGATTTTTTTCTCAGATCGTAGTACAGTGAAACCTGTATTTAGCGAATGCTGACGGTTCCGCTGAAAATGGTCGTTAAGAGGGGTGGTCACTCGACAGGGGTTCAGTTTATAGGAGTACATATTATGCAAATGCATGGACGGTAGATTTGAAAAGAATGGAATAACTCATATAGCAACTGTTTCGTTAAAACCTATACCGATGGCGTTTATATTCTCATAATGAAGTTGCTCATGAGGAATTTAAATGCAGAACTATTAATTTGACGTGCATATCCAGTGAAGCCTAAATGAATCGGCCACCGACGGTTCCGATGAAAGTATGTCGTTGAGAGGGGTGATCGCTTGATGGGAGTGGTCGTTAAGAGAGGTTTCACTGTACAAACTTAAATTAGGTACGGATATCAAGGCCAAGGAATGCCGATAGCATTGAATTTATCTCGATTCACAGCAAAAATAACTAAAACAGTATATTTTTTAATTCTTAATTACAATGTACAAATAATATACAGTAAAAAAAGTGTATCACTTAACCTCAAGCATAAAATGGGTAATGCGTTTTCAAAATTCATGAGTGACTATAAAACACGCCAAGAACAGAAAAAGTGTACCAGTTTCCACGATAATAGACAGCTAAAGACTGTAAATTTGACTTTATACTGTAAACTGACTTTATACTTTTTAAAGATGTCTGCTGACATAAAAAAGAACTTATGGCATTAATGGTTTTAGCCTTTAGTATTCTGGATATTATACTATAATTATCTGCTCTTGTCTCATTCACAGAAAAGTGATAAACATCATTTTCGGACTCCTTTTTCAAATTTAATATCCCTGGGCGTCTTCATCTCGTGAATTAGTTAGCAAGAATTCAAGTTAGGAAAAAGAAAGTATAGTAAATGAAGTGCTAACGGAAGGAGAATGTAGAAAAATGGAAGAACTGGTTGCGTAGATAGGATTTCCGGTGGAATGCAATAGTGTGGGTGTAAATCATCCTTAAGTCGTTGAGTGAATTATCGCACGTACGATTAAAAGATTCTGACGTTCCAAAGAATTGGACGAATACAAAAATATTTGTCCATTGTATAATGGAAATGGTGGGAATATTGAATGTAATAAGTATCGAGGAATTTGCTCATGGAGTGTTTCAGAAAAAAATTTTCAGCATAATTTTTCAAAATTATTCAATGTTTTAACGGATACCTGTGTAAGACATGCACGAGGGAAAATGAAAATGTGATGGGCGGTAGAAATGAGGACTTCAAAAAATGACAGAACTTTTCCATAGAGCGGTTACGGATGGTTCTAGCGACGTCATATTGGCGGCGCTGCAATCCTCACTACCTACCGAGTAACCGCGGTCATCCATTGTGTAACATCTTGTCTAGTTACCGTAATATATAGGCTGCATAGGTGGAAGATGTTTCAGTCGCCGTGGCGATTTTTGCAATGTCCGAATTAAAGGACCAACGTTGCAACGTGAAATTTTACGTGAAACTTTTCAAATCTTTTATGGAAACCTTCAAACTTTCGACGGAGACTGACGGAAATATTGCTCATACTCGTGCACAGTGCTATTAATGATTTACTGGTTGCAAAAGTGGTCATCTGTCAGTTAAAGACTATCCTCGACCAGGAAGGCCTTCAATGTCAAATGATGGCCGTAACACTCAGAATATCGAGAATCCATAGCTCGATATCCGTCATTTGACTGTCGGAGAGTTTGCTGGAAAGTTTGAGATCTTGATAGGATTATATCGTGACATTTCGATCGAAAAATGGAACAGGAATCAGGTCGCAGCAAAGTCAGTTCCTTTTTTGATAGCAGATAAACAAAACGACATTCCTCCGCCACGACAACGCGTCTGCCCGCTCAACCGCCCGCTAGTCAATTCGTGAGTCAATGAAAGAAATGACTCAGCTAGCCCAGCCTCATCACTCACTTGACCTGCCCCTGTGCGACTTCTTTTAATTTCCAAAATGAAAATCAACGCTTCACGAAAGTCGTTTTGAAACCATGGACGACATAAAAGAGAAATCGGCGCAGGAAATGTAGGTGATACCCGGAGAAGCATTCCTGGACTGCATGGTGAAGTGGAAAACCCGCTGGAATAAACGTTCCTCTACACAAGAAGAGTCATTTGACAGATATAAGGACCAAAAGAAAACAAATACGAACCATAAAATAAACTTTTTACAAAATGTTCGTTATTTTTTGAACAGACCTCGTATGATTAGTGGGTTCTAATGTACGCAGATGATGCAGCTTTGCTATGTGGCAGCCCACTTGAATTGCTGGGGCTCCTGGATAACTTGCCGAATGTTTATGAACAACGGACGGGTAGTTAAAAGAGATTATAAGGCATGATAATTCCGGCAGGAAAGTCGAAGACAGTATGTGGAGAGTGGTTAGTAATGAGTGTCAGTCTAGGGGAGCAAAAATCGCAGAGTACAAAAGTGTTCTCCTTCTGATAGGTGGGCAGCGAAGCCTCTGTTTGACAGGATAAGCGCAAGAGTTGTCTAATACAGAGGGAATGGAGTATCAAATGTTTGCGGCAGAAGTGGCATGAATAGGTTAAGGGTTTGAGTGGGTAATTAAAAAATGTGGGTTGCATATATACCAGTCTCAGGCATAAATGAAAGAAGTACGCGTCGCTGATTGGCGCCATGTCAGGAGAAAATGGATGAGGGTCGAATGAAGAAACATAAATCAGATAGCGGAGTGAATGCAGAAGGAAGGCAGTAATGGATGAATGTAGAAGAGAATGTGAAGAGGAGCCTCAAACAATATAATGAGCCTCATGCACGACTCTTTATGCAAACGCCTATTTCTGTTCAAAGTTCGGCCTCGCGGACTGTGGTGCCGAGAGCACGCCTTGGGACTGCTCCTCGCAGGAGACCTCTAGATCTTAAATGGCCAAAGCAATCGGCTGGAAATCGAGGGATCCGGGTTCGGGCATCGGTCAAAGAGAATGATTCCTCCTCCGTGGAATGTCGCACTCCTGCGCATTTGCGTGTAAAGACAACGCCTCGGTTGCTGCTCCCGGTATGCTCGAATTTGGTAAAATAGCTCAAGTTAAAATTATAAATTTTCAATCATTGCATTAACAAATGATGTGCTGCGAAGTCACTCCCACGGGTGCATATACACCAGGGTTGAAATTGGCCATGAAAAAATCATTTGACTTAACCGGGATTCGAACCCGGATCTTCCAATTGCCGGTCAGGTGTGTTAGCCAGTTACGTCACCAAGCCATCTTCCTTCAAGGCGAATTTAGAGGGGGGTTTATCATCTTTAACATCTTGTTCGCATAAACCCCCCTCGAAATTCGCCTTGAAGGAAGATGGCGTGGTGGTGTAACTGGCTAACACACCTGACCGGCAATTGAGAGATCCGGGTTCGAATCCCGGCTAAGTCAAATGATTTTTTAATGGCGAATTTCGACCCTCAAAATTATAAGTCGAATTACAATTCAATAAAAATTATGATCTATGCTTACGTATAGCAATACGTGAAAGTTACACATTTAAAATTACTGTTATGCTCCTGTTTGATTATAAAAACAGAGAGAATCTGTCACAGTCATGAATATTGCTCAAGCTGATGAAGACATTAAAAGATGTTTACTAATCAAATGATCGCATTTATCTTTCCAGTAACTTTGAAGCAGGCACTACACTTGGTATATTCGAAAACCTCTGCCTCAGCGTAGATACAGAGCAGCAGTACATAACTCCTTTATGTGCATCATTTCTCGCCTTCCAAGAAACCCAATGGATCCGGTTGCAAACATCATTGCAAACAGGAGGCTCAGAATAAGGCGGAGATGTCGCAGGATGGTTGAGTAAAACAAAAGCTACACTTTCATTTCGACGTGAGTCCCAAACGATCTTCCAGATGTACTTGGGCACAGGAACTTGGCGTTTATTCCCTTGGGCTAGATAGAAGGGTACGTCGTTTCCGTTGATGTCTTGGAGCATTAGAATTCCGTTGGACCCGGTTAAGACATGAAGATCGTGTGGGGAAGGTGTGGTGGCCTTGATGCGGATGGCGTTTTCCAAAACCTACAAGAAAAAAGCACCGGTTACTCCACATATGGGTTTACGTGAAAGCATCCATTAATCATATGAGATTAATCGTGTAGCACAGAAAGTAATTATCCCTCATCAAAGAAAAGAAGAAGGAAAGGTCAGGCACTTTCCGAACACCCCACATTATGCACACTTGTTAAAAAAGACAGAAATGAACTTTAAAATGATTAAATTAAATCATTGGCTTACATTAGTTTAATAAATTTAATGGTCTCAAATATAGAATCAATGGGCGTCGATTGATGGCTTATGTTCGTCAGATTATTGATGCTCGTCTTACAGCCAAACTTCATCACGAGTTTCTACGTCTTACTCCTCCTACTCACTGGCCCTCCTTATATATACTATAGTAAGTCCTGGTAAGGGGACGTTCCCCCTTAGGTCTCATGGTCCCCATTCCATTGGGGCATAATACAGGTGAGATAATTTGATTCTAAATACTGGCACTTTCCTTGTCAATGCCATCAACAACTTGCCGAAAAGCAACCCGGAGGTATTTTTCTAATATATTTCAAGTCGTGTAAACAACCGAAACTCCCGACATCATTCATAAATCTCAACCCTAGGCATTTAAATGCTTATCCGAATGCATGTCTCCTATTTCGTGACGAGACGTAAAACAACACGCGGCCGATTAGCGGGATTAGTGTTGGACTTTAGCGGGCAGTCGTTCGTATTGCACGGGATTTAATTATAAGTACAGTAAATGGAAAGTAAGCAAATTGTGAAGCAGATTATGACTGCAGACAAAATATTTTTTAAAAGTCTGGAAGAAGTAGACAGACATCCACTCATGAAGCGAGTGGAATTGGCGCGAAGGTTGAATATTCCTGCGTCCGCCTTAAAGCACGATTGTCAGACATGGAGAAGAAACCCAACGTGGTCATCGAGACAAAAACGAAAGCGTCGTCCAGTGCTAACTTTATCATCTGCATACTGCCCTGCGAGCCGCCGCGTGGGCAGGGGGGGTGTTAGGACACCAGCCGAGTTAAGGATGAGGTTTTGGGAGGTGAAATAGCGAAGTGCACTAAGTTTTAAGTGTGGTTCCGGATATAATGTGATCACTTATTGGGCGTGATTTGTACCCATGTGTTCGGCAATGTATCTCTCTTGTTGTATCGCTTCTCTATGACATGGAAATTTAGTGCGGCGTCAAAACAATGTTCTCTATGTCACTCAAAAAAACACCTTTTCAAATTTCCCAAGCAAATCTAGTGCGCAGCTTTCCTTTGTATTTTATTTTTTTTTGTTGAATCTTCTGTTCAGGTTCCCAAATGCTCGCGGTGTATTCTAAGTGCGGCCTAACCAGAGCGAAGTAGCATCTCTCTTTTACTTTTTCATCCGAGGACCTTCCTATTACACGCTTAACAAAACCTAGTTTCTTTAATGTTGAGCCGCATATGTTTTGTATGTGTGTTCTCCACTACATGTCCCAAGTTAGGGTAATTCCAAAATATTTGTCTTTATCTGAAGACTTTATGCTTACTCCAACCACACTATAGATATGGCATTTGTGTGACGACCTTAGCAAGAGGTGCACTGTGGTGCATTTACTAAGATTGTTCAAGCCCCCGCTCCTGGCACCACGTATGAACGTTGTTTATGTCCAATTATAGACGATCTGAGTCCGCGTCTTCGCTGATTTCCCGGTAGACGACCGTATCATGAGCAAATAATCTTAGTTTGCTGCTAACACGAGAACTTAGGTCATTTATGTAAATAATGAATACAAGGGGGAGGAATACGTTTCATTGTGGAACACTGGATGTGATTGTAACCATATTTGAGCTTATATCATCAATAACTACTCTTTGTTTTGGGATCACTGAGAAATTCCCAATTTACTGTTTTTCCTTTTAATCCGCATTATTTTAATTTGTAAAATATTTTTTTTTGTTAGCAACCTCGACGAATGCTTTCTTGAAATCAAGGAATATCGCCAGGGTTGAAATTCGCCATGAAAAAAAGCATTTGACTCACAATACACCTGACCGGCAATTGGGAGAACCGGGTTCGAATCCCGGTGAAGTCAAATGATTTTTTTCATGGCGACCCTGGTATATATGCACCCGTGCGAGTGACTTCGTACCACATCATTTGTTCATGCAATGATTGGAAACAAGGAATATCGCTTCAAATTGTTCATTCGATTCACCTGATTTTAGGATGTCGTGGAGGGAGAGCGCAAGGGAGCTGTGTTTCGCTAGATCTAACCTTCCGGAAGTCGAGCTTATTGCCATATAAGAAGTGACTATCATCCAGTAAGAATGTTGCTAAAACCAATGTGCCCGTGAGTCTTCCATAAAAGCGAAGTTAACGATATACGCCGGTAAATCCCGATGTCGTTTGCAATGCCAATGAAACTGGTTTATTTTTCAACTTAAAGCGGGATCGAACACACGAATTTAAAGAAGAAAAATGGCAAGGAGGAAATTAAAATAAGGAGAGGCTGTCAGTTCTCTTGTGCGGCAACGAGAGTGGAACTGACAAGCTGATGCCGCTTTGCGATCGAAAAACTAATTCGAGCGAGGGATTGGATCGGATTGAAGGAAGGAAACCTCCTTTGGGCTCCCAATTGGGGATCGACGAGAGTGGCGGCAGCAGACGACATTTTTAACTATCCCACGCTAAGCTCTACGCAAAATCACTACAGGTCGGTCCAAGAAATAAAAAGTCGAGAACCTTTGACAAATTTTTGACGTGGATGAAAGCTATAGAATAATTAAAATCTTAACGCAATGCAACATCTCAATTGAACAGCGTCATCAATCGATACATCGGTCGATCAAATAAACGATCGAATGTTTTTATACGAATAACGAGTGCTTGGAGCTGAGGATGAATTATAAGTAGGAAGGTACCATGAGTAAAATCATGATACATTGTTACACGACTTTTAAATCTCTTTCAACACAACTAATTGACATTACATTCATAGGGTTATTGCACCATTCACCAAGTATGACCTAAGAAAGACTTTAAATACACTTGTCACTTTAAACCTATTATATCATTGAATAAAGAATACGTGACGTAATTTTGAAGCATATATATAATTGCATCTCTGGGAATGCTTTGAAACGTAATTTTCATTCGGTCTGAGTTGACTTGTGAGTGAAATAGTCCTTATTTTGTTAACTTTGTGCGTGAAAAGAGTTGAGAAAGGGGAAAATACTAGAACTGCAGAGAGTAATCGTAATTGCTGGAGCCTCTTCTTCCGGTGTAGCTGCCCGGAGTCAAAATTCATGACAACAGTTTCTCCTCCATTACAGGAGGCGTCTTCTGGTGAGTGAGTGAGTGTAAGTGAATTGGTTCGGGTCGAAAATATGTTTATTTCCACACAAAAACAAAACAATATAACAACAAAAACAATAGTGTGGACCCCGTTTTAGGCTGGTGCCTCTTCAGGGTATAATACGTTCACTGGAATTTAATATCACCGATACGGGAAGATAATGGCCCGGCATTCGCCCTAGTACGGTGAAAACCCCTAAAACCCACCGTCAGGTCGAAGTGAGTTGAGGTGTCCTTAGCTGCGCGCAGCTATATTTCAGAGGAGTCCATGCTTATTTCGGCTTTTGCTCTGTGTCTTGTCTTACGTCAGCCGTCTTTGGCATTCCAATCACCAATTATAGTTTTAGGACATCGATTGATTGGTCGACTTCCAGTGTCCCAGACCGTGCGGTTCTCTTCGCTAATGTTTCTTAGGGCCTCAGTTTTGCTTTCTTTAAGGCAAATTGGTGCAGGGCACAGGACACACTCGAGGAGGAATTTTGGCGCCAACTGACGGTGGTTTTACGTGCTTCCCACCGTACTTGGGCCAATACGCCCGGATACATTTCACTATTAATGCCCCCTTCGCACCCTTATATGCGCTCTTTTGGATCGTCACTTCTCTGACGTGATGCCACGTAGTGCCATGGTGCCATTCCGTTCCGTACAGGCGCATCCGTACAGGAGAGTGTAAGGGCAGAACAAAAGAATTCCACAACGCACTCTTATGCGCCATTATAAGACATTGAGCTATACTGTAGAGCGCGGCTGCAATCAAGAGTTGTTTCAGTTTAATCCTCGGAATGGAAGCAGAGAAGGAGTTTATTTCAAAGCATTCTGCTAAACAAGTGATTTTATCAATATTTCTAAGTAACTAATTGTGCACCAATACACACGTCTCCAGAGTTTTGCATGAAAGTGAATGATGTCAGTTACAGTCCAGTCAGCCGCGGTCAGCCCCTTAGCCCTTCCCAGGAGAAAGTAATCCGCTAGGCCTATCGACGTTTTAAAATAAAGTGTTTTGAGATTAGGATGACTCCCTTTAGGTCTGCTGTTAGCCTCCTCAGGGGCTCACCCGATTGCGAGTCCTTAGGGGCTGGGATCGCTGCGCTTGAGAGGACGGTGGACGAGCTCCGTGCCCTGGTGGAGCGATTGATGGCAAGTCCTGGAAAGTCTCAGGGGAATGGGGAGGGCCTAACACCCTCCAAACGTGTCAAGGTCCGGGGAAGCTCAGGCACTGTCACGGGATGGAGGGTGGAGGAACTTCCCGAGACTTTGGTGCCTCCGGAGGAGTCTCCCTCCGTTGCTTCGGACGCATGGATTGTGGCCTCCAGGCGTAGCCATGGGGTCACCCTCCGAAAACGAGGATCGGCAAGGGTGGAGGCTGAGCCAATCCCAGTGAGCAATAGGTTCGATGTTCTGTCGGAGGCTGAGCATCGGAAATAGAGCTGGGAGGTGGGTCGCCGACTGGGATTCGAGAGGGAAGGGAGGGAATTGTAGTTATAGGTAGTTCTAATGCCCGGCGTATACAGCGGCCCCACTGCGTGGTAAGGCCCGAAGGGAAGGAGACGATGTACGGGTCACCTCCTGGTGTAAACCAGGTGTATACCTGGTGTATACCAGGAGGTGACCCGTAGGAGAGAGGTGGCACAGGTGACGAAGGCGATGAAGTCGGCGGGCGAGAGCACGAACTGCTCTAAGTTGTATGCGGTGGCCCATGTTGGGACCAATGACGTGGGTCGGGGATCAGAGGAGATTTTAAATTCTGTGAGAAATCTATGCTCCGTTTCTGCCGTATTCGCAGCGGCTTTGAAACTAATATGAGTCTCACTATATGCAGCTTGGTACCAAGGACGGATCGGGGTTCGACGGTTCGGAGCCGAGTGGAAGGCATAAACCAGAGGCTCAGTGACGTCTGCGGGAGCGAGGGAGCTGGATTCTTGGATATTAGGCCGGTGCTGGATTCGTGTCGAGTGCCATTAAATCGCTCGGGTATCTATTATACGTACGAGGCATTGAAGAAGTTAGCGCGCAGGATATTCGAGCATACCCGTCGAGTTTAGCATAGACGTTAGGCGAGAGGGTATCTAGGGCCGCTATTCTGCATCGAGCGACGCTATTTCTGGCTAATGCTATTCCTTGCTCCAGAATAGCGTCAGAAGCGATTCTGAATACGATGCAGCTATCCAAGGCGTGGGTTCCGTAATGCTATTATTAATCCCGCCCCTTTGGGTATGAAAACCTTCTGGTACAGTAATTGGAAATTCAGGCAGCCAATGACGAGCGATGTTTACGTTTTTCACAAACAGCTGAGTCCTTCGCCATGGATGCCGTGAGTCTGGTGCATGAAAGAATGTTTTCAATAAATAATCCTACTAAATTCATTCAATGCTGTTTTCGGATACTATTATAATACTTTATTTTGTTCTGCATTCATCAGCTGATAGATAACTCTGATAATTTTAGAGTTTGTGATAGAACGGGATTTCAGTTTAGGAAAGGCTGGCGATGTTTGTTATGCATACCTATATGAACATATAACTGTTACCCGAGCTGGGAAAACAATTTTCATTTCTATTATGATAGTTCACCTCACCATCGTAAAAAAGCATATTGTTTTCATGTATCTTTTAGGTTAATTTTTTAATATTTTAACTTATACAATTTATTCGACGGAGCGGACGACGTTTGGATACATGAGACGTGCATGATACAGCATTATCTTCAAAGTATACTTTCATTTGAAGTTATCATTGGATTTGTTACCTATAATAATATAGTATTCTATTAAATTCATCAACTGATAGAAAACTTTCGGAGAACCTGTGCGGTGAACGGAAACTCAGTTCAGTAAATTCTTGAGACGTTTGTTACATATTGACAAATAACGGATTACCATGCTGAGAGAACAATTTAAACACGTATAATTACAGTCTAACTCAAAATTGTAACAAAGCTTATTGTTTTTGTGTATCTGTTGGGTTGTTTATATTATTCTCACCACTTATCCGACTGAGCAGACGACGTTTGGATGCATACGAAGTAGGAATAATGATATATTAGTGTATCAAGGAAAGTGATGTGATGGTAAATATGGTGAAAAAGTATCGTAAAAAAAAGGTAGCGCTGCAGGCAACGCGTCTTGCTAGTGGCGCTACATGGTGACCAAAAAAATCGTTAGGGGTTGACGAATCCATGAATCGGCCATTATTGCTTGTTAGTTTTGGACACGTGAGCGTGGCTGAGTAGATCGTTTGGCGAAGTTCAAAAAGTGAAGGCAGCGTGGTGAATTCCTGGCTAACCTGAAGCCTGCGAGTAAGGCAAGAAGTGGGAAACGTAGTTTAGGAAAAGGAAGAGAACTGAAAGGTAAGTGACTATGATTCCATAATGCTATTTTATTCCAGTGATGAAGTACAATATGACTATTTGCTAGATTTTTCCCTCCGTGAGTTTCCAATTAATTTTAGTGGGTAATTGTGATTTTTTGCAGTTTCCACGCAGATCCAACGCAGTACGTTTCAGACAAACACTTCCACGATGCGACGGCGTCAAAGTTTTTCACAACATGCACCTTTCTGCGATCGTTAACGTTTTGTACTGGTGCCTCAGTCCTCTGCTATTGCCACAACTGTATACATTAGACAAAATTAAGGAGAAACGTAAGGAGATAACAAATAATTTAATCAAATTAAGTCTATGTTTACGTTTTTGAGCTATATGCTTGTTATTTGATTCAAAGGCAATTCCAGATATCATATGTATATTTTAATACTCATTAATGAAAATTTGTTTGCTATTACTGATCAATAAAGTGATTTATTGACACCCTGTGTTCTCAATTCATTGTTAATGCCTCTGGCTGCGGTCCAAAACTCGCTACGGAATGCTACAATCGCTACGCTCAAAACGCTTCCAAAAAGCGGTCCACTGTCGCTCCAAGTCGTTCCCAAGTTTCCGCCAGTGGACCGGTTTTGGAGCGAAGTGTCATGGCGGAGTGTCGTACTTTCTCAAGTCTAGAGTGGGAATGATATTCTTAGGACTTCAAATAGCATTGGGGAGGAATCCCAGGTAGCATTCCGATGTCGGTCCAATGTCGGCCCGACATCGGGATATGTCGGCTGCAGGTCGGCCCGACATCGGCAGCCGACATCGGCCCAACGTCGGAATGATAACGTTTAGCCGGGCTACAGCCGACGTTCCACCCGACGTCGGCCCGACATCGAACCGACATTGGACCAACGTCCAACTTACACTGGCCCGACATGAATCCGACATAAGCCCGACATGAAGCCGACATAGGCCCGACATGAAGCCGACCTAGGTCCAACATAAAGCCGACATAGGCCCGACGTGAACCCGACATAGGCCCGACGTGAAGCCGACATAGGCCCGATGTGAAGTCGACATAGGCCCAACTTGAGGCCGACATAGGCCCAACACCAGACATACAGCCCCAGCATTGACGAAACATATCCCGAATATAGCAATATATGTGATATATTCATCTGACATAAAATCAACATAGGCTTAGGATTGAATCAACTTAGGTGCAGCATATAGAAATTATATGAAGTCCACAAACTAACAATCGTTGAAATAATTGATATGCAAGATGAATTCGGAGCACCAGGGTGCTCCGAATTCATCTTGCACCACTGCTACCATGGTCAAACATATTGGTATAAATTACCATACTAACCTATGCAACAGAGAAAGCTTTAAATGAAACTAATTAGTGAAATCTATATAAATCATGAAAAATAGGTCTTAGGCCAAGATATTTGAGTATCCTTGATAACATGATTTCAGTTAACTCATTTACAGTAAGTATTTAATGACCTGAATGGGCTTCAACTGATTGCATCTAGTCTGAGTAGATTTATGAAAACAACACACATGTGCAAATGCCCATATGAAAAATACATATATATGTTCACATTAAAAAAAAAAATCCCACACAGCAGAGTAACATTCATTTAACATCTATAAAATATTCCTTTTGGACCTTTTAAATATCTATACAACGTTAAAATATTCATGAATAGCATGTATTGAGCATTTACTAAGAGCTATGAATACTATTCTGAAATTACTAATCTTACTATACTAATTTTACCCAAGTCAGATAACTGGAAGAGACTTTGAAATCCCTTATCAGTATTATTCAAGAGAAGAAAAAACAATAGTTGAAATTTAACAACTGACGAATGTTAGTGAAAATACTCCAGCTGATGCAAGCTCTAAGAGAAGACTCATACTGACAGCCAACGGCCATTCCTAATCAACTGACAGCCACGATTTATGAATGATACTAAAATTATAAATGCAGATACTTTAAACACATGTACATACCTAAATACTATGGAAAATAATTTGTAAACACACATTAATGCAAATGAAATAGAAGGGATAACGTAGCCACATGTAAGATATTATACTTTGTTATTTTACATATACTTAAACATTAAAAAGTAAACTGCAGCAAAATAGACTTTCTTTGATAAAAGTATTTATTTTAAGGATAATGTCAGTTGGTGCATAGATAAACAATAACAGCATACATACTTCATTTGTAGATCTCTAATGCAAAACCTTCCTTATGAATCCAAAGTTTCATTGACATAATTGACAAGCATATTTGACAAAACCTAATCGAATGATTATCAACATTTTTCACAAATGACACCTTGAAATAGTTTGCTTTTTCCCAGGTTCCACCATGACGAAAACCTATAAAGAAGATAAACACTTTTAGAACATCAAGCATCTAAACCCTTAACTATTTTATATTTTTTAAATTGACTATTTCGGTTATGTATGTGAAATACTTCACACATTTGGATCGCATGAACATACGTACAATTTTTTGTATGACCAAGGCAGATGATATCAAAGCATTACGTTCTTACCCTTGACGTATCTACAATGAATTTTAACCTCAGATTTGGCCATCTCATACAACGCAGGAAGCACGCCTCACCGAAATCTTAAACAAAAAACAATATAATTGATACGAGACACAATCCAAATTCACATCAACTTATAGTATACATAACAGAAAGGTAGGTAAACGTCCGCTTCCGTAACACACTTCTAAAAATTTTTGGTAGAAATTCCTGTATTTCACGTAAATGACAGCGTTAAGTGAGAATGGCTCATAATTTTTTGTGTGGGTGACGAATGCGGACGTTTACCCATCGACTAAGTCGAATAATTTCCGACGGGCAATACAGACAAGACAAAGTAACGAGTATGAGACTTAATAGTTTTCGCACGCATTGCAAACAAACAGAATTGAGGCATAAGGGATGAACTTACCGTCAAAAAGAAGATTTCAGCATCTTGGAATGGTTCCACCCCTCATTCGATTCATTCCACAGATGTTTGCCCACATATGAGTAACTCATGATGAATGTTTTCACCGAAGTTACATTCCAAGTTCACTATGGAAAATGTGGTGTCCTCGCCCGCGTCATGATGATTTTATGAAGCACAAATTCCACAACTGAGGTATGCAGTATGTGAGTATAAGATCGGCGACGGACGCCAATAGTATTTTTCTCGTTCATATATGATCTTGATCCATCAAAGATAGCAAATTCATATCATAAACACTTTAACATATCAATTAAGCTTGCAAACCGACAAAGGAACAATGGAGCATCGCATTGCGGAAACTGGGAAAAAAGCGCGAAATAACTGAGGCGCGGTATTCAAACTGAGGAGTGCGCTTCTAAATATTCTGGTCAGACTTATAAATTACTTTTCGACTTAACTTTAGAGGATAACCATTGGATTAAATTATAATTTCGGTGATTGCTGGATAAATCTAAGTGCGTCATCCCTATGTGCAATGAAACGAGTTCTTTGGCAAATAAAAGGAGACTTTAATCTCTGATACTTAAAAGGTTCATTGAGATATTTCTTTAAGTACTCAAGAATCGTAGACATACTTTACCGCTTGAAATTCCATTGTCACATACACTTCACTCAGCTATCTAACAGATTTCACAAGTTACCGGTAAACGTAGACAATATCGTACTTAATATTTAAGGCTTGACGCTATGCTTAAAGTCTTCAAAATGTTAGCGCACAGTACTTTTAGAATAAAGAATATGCAGAAACAACGCAAATGGGCAAACACACTGTGATAAAGCAAATGAGACAGGAAAACAGTACACATCTGAATATTCTGAAACTTTTCTGAATGTTTAGACTTATTCTTCCCGTGCGTTGCAGGAGCATGCGTCGAACGTGGAGTTTCCGTAACACATGCAGATAGTTTTCAAGCTAGAATTAGTTTGCCACAGGAAGCTTCATGCAAACTTGCCACAACAACTTTGTCGTGACAAGCCTATGACAACCCTATGACAAGTTTGCATGCTATCTGGGCAATTACTAGAAGCATGATCAAGTGTATGGAATTTGTTGGAAAAATGGAAGTTTTAAATGTAAGATATGGACCAGCGAACATCCAAATGATTTGGTTAATTAATAATAATGATAAGGGATATGGCCCTCATTAATACAGGGAGTTAGAGTATTTTGTTTGAATGTATACATTTTTTTTAAATGGGTGGAGTGGTACGGGAATAAAGATTTAATTAACATATATAGAGGGCACAAATTAAGCCATAATAACAAATCTAATAGATACTGCAGCAGAATGTTGAATACTCCACTGTTGTGAATAATTATCTACTATAATTCTGATAGAACTAGTTACGGAACACTAGGAAATCAATACCAATACATGTCTTTTATCAAGGTAGTATTCCGATGTCGGCCCTACGTCGGCCCAACATCGGCATAAGTCGGCTGTAGTGCGGGTAGGGAATGCTGTAAACCGATGTCGGCCCAATGTCGGTCCGATGTCGTATATGTCGGCCGACATTGCCGACATGAAAACGATGTCGGGCCGATGTCGGACCGACGCACAGTGGGCGGAAATCGAAAAAAACTTGTCAAAACTAATATCTCCGTTATTATTTAACGTAGATCCACGATTTTTTCCATGTTTTATGATTTTTACCTCCTAAATCCGAATCTAATGTTTTTTTTGCTGTAAACCAATCAGGGGCCTCTCTGAAACAATATGGCGGAAACAGTAAAATGCCCTTCTTTAAATATTAAAAGCGCTGCATGTAAGATACTTATTATATTCCTACAAGTGCTATCAATAAGTTAGCAACATCAATACATAACTCTGAACAACTTTTCCGTTGTGATGTATCGATATCGCGTGTCGATACATCACATGTATCGATACCTCGCATCGATACAATATCCCATATGTAAATATAGGAATTTTATGAATGTATTCCACGGAAATGAATGTAATTTTTTTATTATTTTCATTAGCATATTTCTGTATCTGAAATTTATAAGGAGAATACCCGGAGCTTCCATCGAAACCCCATTTGCATATAAGAGTAAGATGAAGGTTGTGACGGTCTTCTCGAATAATTCCAAAAGAAGAAATCAGGCGAGAGGCAGTATGATTAAGAAGCGCTTGAAGGCTCACATCGCATTTTGTTTCCGAAAATGTCATCTCTTCTGGATACGCAGCTTCCTTCTCAGATCTAACCTTGTCATAGCTGGGGTACAATCTATGCCCACATTTATTGGCTGTATCTCGCAATGTTCTATAATGCGCCTTAGAAATATGGCAATTCACAATCAAGGAAAGAGCTTCCATAGGTGTCAACTCCCTTTGGCAGGTGGTCTCCGACCTCCACTTAGAGAGTATTCGTTTTCCTCTACTGGGTGTTGTTGTCGTCATTTCCTTAACAACCTTTGCTGCTGCATCATCTCCTTCTGCCCTAAGCTTTATCGACGTAGCAAATGATAGCTCCGCAGTCGATCTCTCTCGTAAGTCCGTGATTTTTCTACGTTTGGTTCTTTCGCTGGAAGCCTCAAAAATTTTTCTAGGCCTCCCCCCACCAGAATATTCAGAGCATCCTGAAACTGAATAGCAACAATTCCGTTATGCGCAAAATTCACATAAAGAGGACCTAAACTTTAGACCACAGCAAAGGAACTAACCTGAGCTTGAAGACCCAGGAAAATGTTTGTAAACAATAGCTGGAAATACAATTTCCGTCTTCAGCCAATCTTTACATTTCTTTTCGAACCTTTCATTAATTCTTTGACATGATTTCCATTTACGGAAATACGAGTTAAAAAAATTGTCCCTCATGAACTTTACCAAAAAATCCTTTATCTCTGTATCTCCTTCAAGGCTAAATTTTGTATGCAGAAATTTGAATGCCGATTGTTTTTTTGACTCGATCGTCTGCCCCATTCCTTGACAAATAGCATCGTGCAGTTCTTTTCGGGTCACTTCCCTCCTCTTCATTTTCTCCACTGTCGGAGGTAAAAACTTCTAAATCACAAAACCACCAACAAAAAAATAGCTACATGTTCAAACGTTGCGTTATCGGTATTAACTCTTTCTACAACTAGTGGTGTTAATCATACCTGTATCCGATGTTAATGTATTCTCTCCGTCGTGTACGACCTCTCTGTAGTAGAGTAACTTCGACAACCGGCAGCCAAACTATGGGTGCACCGAGGGGAACTCCTCTCTCAGTAGTCAATGTGACTAAAAGACGTCGATGTTTCTACACTCACCAGCTAAGTTAGACTGACCCTATGAGTAAAACTGAGGAGGCAAGAAATTTTCTAAGCCAATAGGACGTGCGTATTTTTGGGAAAACCGCCTTGTAAATTGCTGGCTAACTCGTTCGCTAGCGTGTTCCAGAGAAGCGATCTTTTGGAGGGCATTAACCGATGCACATACGCTATGGTCGTAAAACAATTAGCGGCGACTATTCAAAGAAATCACCAAGTCCCAAACACCATATTCACGAGCCCCACATTTTCAAGGAACAAAGTATTGGAGAGCACAAGAGGTGTTACTTAGTAAACAACTAGTAGTGGAAGCGGATTACGGCCCCAAGGGATAATTGCGGTCTGTCGGTCGTGTGCAATGACCGCGCCTGCTTCGATTCTATTCCCTCTTCTCAAGGTCGGAGGGACTTCTGGTTTGAAAGGAGCCTAAGTGCGGGAAATCCCCTGTATCCATGTGAGAATGAGTAGGAATAAGGAAAAAATATCCACTCTGCAGACATATGGTCACATGCCCTCATCGGCCTCATGGGTGACCGGCGGCCGCGGCGAATTTTCCACTTTCAATATGCCACAAAGAGAGTGTGAATGTACTTGTGGACAAATATTTGCATTTATTTTTAAATTTGGCATCTTTCCTAACAATTGGAGTAAAAGTCAAAGTGGTGGAAACTTTATTTGCTTTAAACTGGAGCAACAACAAAATCAGGAAATTCCGCGGCTTAATTCCGCGGGCCGGGCGGCTGCCTTGTCTTCTTATACATATCCCATCCTTAAAGGAAAAAGTGCAAGTTGGAGCAAGATTTTTCTTTTGAAACATATAGTACAGATTCAGGTCTTTCTTGCCATATATATTTTGCGGTCGAGTCTCGTCGCCCTTGTAAAGATTTTTTCCACTTTATGAAAAAAATAGTCCAAAAATAGTGAACTTTTGAATGTTTAATTATTATTTAAAAAAATAATAAAAACAAATAAACTTTTCCGTATAATTCTTAGGAAACGTTTATCTTTTCAGAAAATATATTTAAAGTTTTTGGAAAACCAGCTTAACGACTCACGAGCGAAAGTAAAAACTCGATTTTTGCGGAAATTCCGATTTGAAATTTTGTATTATTTTTTCTCATTTTTAACGGCTTCTGATGGTTTTATGGATGAACCAAATATTTAAATAGCCATAGTTCCTTAATCCTTAGACATTCTATTATCAGACTGTACCATTTTTGCTTTCCAAAAAAATAGTAAAAATTTAGGGTTTTGGCAAGCTTTTTTGTATTTCCGCCCACTGTGCGACGTGTGATGCTACTGGGGATCCTACTGAACGATACCATAAGAAACCCTAAATATATGTACGTGGTACTTGGTTAATTATGCCTTGCAGTTGACTAAAATAAAAAATAATAATCTGCAATTGGAAAATTGATACAGCGAGATCTTTAAATGTTGATTATACCTTTCCTCAAACTCGTTCCATTCATCATGTAGCTGCCTTCCATTTGAAATTATTTCTTAATGACAGTTAAAAGTTTATTCTTGATCCTAAGTAGGTACCTGCTGTCAACATACCTTATGCATTCTAGTTTAATCAGAAAAGTTCCATTGAAATTTGTTATCGAAGTAGGGAGATATCTATGTATCTCCTAAAAAACAACTTCCTCTGTGAGGTTGATAGAATCTGCAGAATTCCTAAAACTGTAAACTGCCAGAGAGACCTTAACTGACTGAGATGGAGCAAAAGAATTCAAAACAACTGGAGACAACAAATGATTTAAAAACCTGTAAAGTCTCATCAAAATCTGAAATCATTGATGTCAAATCACCATTTTCGTTGATTTGAATTAGATTAACTTCTTAATACACACCATTAGATGAGTCACATTCTTCCCTTTAGGTATAAAGATAGGCCTTGAAGGTATTACGCACATCATCAGCATACACTACAGATTTTAAGGTAGTTAATCGTCACAAAAACCGAGTATAAGAGAACAAAGAGCTGAACATGGTATTTACCTGGTAACAGGCAAGGGGTCAAAATAAACAGAAGCGTAATAAATACTGATCATAAGTCTTTCATTTATTTAAATGTCTTTATTAAAAGCTTAAATGTCTCAAGCAACCTCGTTGCAAATAGTACGTCTGAAAGAGGCGAAGTCCGAGTGCAGAAAATATATCGTTTAAAATGCATAATAATTATGTTTATTGGTCAAAAGTATTCAAGAAATACAAAGACCTCGTCAAGAAAAAGTTCGAGTGTACATTAATATACAGAGCACTCAAGGAAAGTATACATCATTACAGTTTATTATCTGAATATTAGAACACAATGTCACTATTATTAAGTGTAAAAAAATCATCAATAGAATACAAAGCATGTAAGGCTAGCCAGGAGTGAATCACACTCTTGAATTTTGTCAAGCTGGTTATTCTGGCTGAAATTGGTAGATGGCTAAATATCCTGATACCTAAATTAGGCAGAGAATGTTGAGTTTTAGATAATTTGCTTTGATTAAGGGATAGGAGATTATTATTTATTGTGCTGTAATTGTGATAGCTCCAGTTGAGTTTGATATCGATGTAAAACCAAAGAAGTTTTGTTGGATTCTGATTACCTGAGGCGAACTCCATGCTACAGATTAACTTTTTGAGTTTTTTCCCTGTTGAATACAAAACCATTAACCTTAGACCAGTCATCAGCCAATGCTAGGTGATCATCTGCATATTACGCGAAAACAAATGCATATAAAAACAATTCATGAAATATATTCATGAAAATATTCAATATTCATGAAAATTTCATGAAATAAATCAGTTCTTACCTTCGTACGCTTGTCGGTAAACCTCTTCGTTTACCTCGAGATTAAACATAGTCCCCGTCGCTTCGTCGTAGAGCTTAAGCTCCACCATCTTACTAGTTTGACTTTCCCTCGAGAAATGATTCGCTCCAGCAGACCCTAGTTTCATCCGTGAGCGTTGGGAGCGTGGCGGGAAAGAATGTGATGACATATTTGGTGACGTCACAGTGTATATCGTAGCGCTCCGGAGCGAATTACGGACCGCTCGGAAGCTCGCTCCAAACGCTACGGAGCGTTTGTAGCGAGTTTTGGACCGCAGCCTCTGACATACTTTTGTAGCGCTTTTGACATTCACTAGTAGCGAATCAGGCATGCATTTACAGCGATTCTGACATGCATTCGAAGCGATCGTGACACGCTTGTGCAGCGCCCCTGACGCGCTTGTGCAGCGCTGCTGACACCCGCTTGCAGCGCATCTGAGGCCGGCTTCATAGGTCGGCGGTGGCGGGGATAACGATGGATTTCGCCGCGGCCGGTAGCGGTGGACCCTTCATAGGTCGGCGGCGAGAAAACAAATGAAAGGCGGTAGGCGTACAATAACATTGTCACTGCAGTATTTGCATGTCATCGGAATAACCAACATTTTTTTACTCTTGAGAATGATTCGTGCTATATTATGATAAATTTGGTTAAAGATTAGTATGTAATTATTTATTAATGCTTATTTGATGGTAGTAGTTTCACTATAACCGTATTCGTCGAGCTAACGTGCAACGCCTCAATCTGAATCGCATGTTTATTTAAATGAGTTGACAAAAACCCTTGCCACTCAATTCAAGAATTATATTGTGCTTGGTTCTTACATTCGAGCGAGTGACATAAGTAATTTGGTCCTTGTTTAACTAGTTAGGCAATGCCATATCAGCATTTATGCGTTATCAGCTCCACTATCCGAACATGCAATAAACAATAGCCACAACCTGAATATTTTCTCCCCGTGGTTGCAGCATCAAGAATGGATAACTAATATTTTTCATTAATATATGCCAATTGGCGGATTAAAGCCGCACTCTGGTTAACGCTAGTAGATTAATGATGCTCTATAACCTTAAGGAAGGCTATTTCCGTTGGATACCAGATCATATTTTCGCTTTCCATTATAAATTATACTCTTACCATCTTAAATACATCGTAAACATTATGCGCATTGCTTATAGAATCTTTTACTGAAACGGAAGGGCTCGCTAATCATCCAAAGAGGATTCATTTTTGAAAGGCAGTGGGTTTTCCCGCTTCTCGACCAGCTTCCGCCGCCACAGAATTCAGTCCAGATTCAGCCAGGCTGAATATTTGCGGCCCCCTCTAGCCATCATAGCACAGCTCATCGGTCTGACGTCATGATTTCTAAAGAAGTGTCCTCATTGGCTGAGTACCACCACTTCCGCCGCTGCCGCCGACCTATGGCCGTTTTCGAACTTGGCAAACGCCTAGTTAACTTGATATCAAGTTAACTTGATCCCAAGACCGACTGGGTAGAATCTTGACTTGACACTTTCGTAGCCCTTTTACGGTGGAAGAGACACCATGCGGCCTTCATTTCGTAAAACATACGAAAAGCGCTATCCGTGTCCATAATTATTGCGGGTGATTGAAGTGGATTACTTCTTTAAAAAATGCTTCCCAACCTTATACGGCAAAGTAACAGAGAATATTATTTTTAAAATCTTATTGCTTATGAATAAAATAATTCTCATATACCATAATATGGTGTTTAACTAATATGCTTCGATTACTTGGGGCTGCGAAAGTGGACGACATATCGCTCACTGTATTTCACCACAATCAACGTCTTTGTGCAAAAAAAAGGCATAATATTTTTTGCCTGTATGAAAAAACACGTAACAATATATTAATGCATTACACTCCGAACTAACTACCTATGATCTCTGACTGTTGACTGATAAATACGCGCGTTGTAACTAACATAATTATAAGCTGAAAACAAATTACATTTACTCTGAAGGTTTATTGTCCCACTTCTTTGATGAATGCTGTGAAAACCTCTCCAATGTTAACGTTATAAACAATTATTATGTTCGTTAGCTAACAATAATGCTGCCAATGAAATTATGGCTACCTTAGAGTACTTTCCATCGGACCATAATTCTTTCATATAATTTCTTTCATCATTATTTCATTTCTTTTCCTTCCACAGTAAGGAAGATAGATTTTGTAGGTTCAATGAAGTAAACAAGGACGGTACATTTACAATGTATGGAATTATTCACACAACTATTAGGTCTTACTACAACACACATAAACAACTATCTTTTATCAGTATATTCACATTTGAAAAGCCTTTAAATATAACGAATTCATCAATTTTTCCGCAAAAAAATAATAAATATCACACAATTATACGTAGTAATGATAATATAGTATCCATTTGAAAGTTTCTTCACTTCTATCTTCCGTACAAGCCCATATTATCACACCCCGAGTTCGAACTTAAAACCTAGTGAGCATAGCAAGTCTCCTTTTTCGTTGACTTGGTATCTTTCCTCGATAGCTAGTGAACAAGCGCTTGGTGATGACTTGTCCATGACGTCATAGCTTTCGATGCGTACTAGGTTTCAAGGCAAGATGCTAGATTTGCCAAGTTCGAAAACGGCCTATGAAGCCGGCCTGAGAAGGGAAAAAAAGGGAAGTTTCTGCTGCAGTGCTAGACGCGCTGCAGCAGTGCCTTCGCGGCAGGTGCAGCGCTGCCGCGCAGCGCATCAGATGCGCATCTGCAGCATTTTGTGTTTACTGGGATACTTTCATTTTAAGTTATCATTGGATTTGTTACCTATAATAATCTACCCTGGCGGTTTTTGAGAGGGCGTTCGACATTGTTTAAGCATTTTTTTAAGCTTCAATAAGGCGTCGTAACTCCTGAACCATTGCTCAAGTAGGCGTTCAATAAACACAATTGTGAACGCTTAAGGCATTTTGTAAGCATTTCTTAAAGATTCTTAGGCGTTTCCTGGGCGCTCCGTGAACGCTTATTGTCTTGGTGAGGTTTTTTCAGGCGTTGTTGAGTGTTCTCGTAAATGGCTTTTACAGCGGTTCTTAGGCGTTCGTTGAGAAATGAAAACGCTTGGTGGGACCGGGTGGTAGGGATTCATAGCTGTGTCCCAATTCGCCATTTAGGCAGCTAAATCGGCAGATTTAGGGAGGACGCCATCTTGAAGTGTGTCCCAATTCGTTAGGCATCATGGGGGAGCGGATTTAGGTGCCTTTCTCGGGGGTGAAATTTAGGGTAGATGGAGTTTATCCTAAATCCGCCTCCATATTGAATTTCCCATCATGCAAAGCGATGCATGCACCAGAGAAAACATTCGTCGTAACCATTTCCTCCCCCACCTACAAAAATAACACATGACTGTTGTGTGATCCGAGAGAAAAAGTTGCCTACACTTCAATTTGAAAATGTCCACATGTAGCAAAACTCAGGAGAACTATCTGACACCTTAATGAAAACACAATTGAGACTTGAAATAGAAGCGGGCTTGTTATATTATGAATACACATGCCTCGCTCAAAATGTTAATACGTAAATAAATAATTTTTAAAATGTTAACCATAAAAAGAAAATACAAAAAGCTGTCAAACCTTTTACGAATACTTAAACGAGTCTGATAGAAAACTTTCGGAGAACCTGTGCGGTGAACGGAAACTCAGTTCAGTAAATTCTTGAGACGTTTGTTACATATTGACAAATAACGGATTACCATGCTGAGAGAACAATTTAAACACGTATAATTACAGTCTAACTCAAAATTGTAACAAAGCATATTGTTTTTGTGTATCTGTTGGGTTGTTTATATAATTCTCACCACTTATTCGACTGAGCAGACGACGTTTGGATGCATACGGAGTGGGAATAATGATATGTAAGTGTATCAAGGAAAGTGATGTGATGGTAAATATCAATTATTTCATCACGGATATTTGAAATGTATTATTATAAATAGCACCGGGCTTAATAAGATGGTTAGACATCGCAATTAGCCTCTTGAAAATCTTGTGGGACCGTTGGGAGGTTTGAAGTGAATGTGAATATGGTAAGCAATATTTCGAGCCGACTTGTTTAAATAATGTTTAAATAAAACTTGGGTTATTGGGAAAACATAAAAATAAATAAATAAATAAATAGCACTACGGAAATGCTAGATACAATTCTTTACGGAGAGAGTGAATACTCATCAATGCGTGTAGAACGGTGTAGAACAGGTTCTTCTATATTACCTAAACTTGTTATCCCCGGCAGAGAGATGAGAAAAATTATGCAATATTGCATATGCAAGAATAAAGCAATGAGACTCGCTCGAAAAAAATAGGGTTTTAGAGAATGGAGATACGGATAACCTCAGAAGCAACCTGATAGAAACGCCACCTATCGCCAGCATTTTCAACGGAAAAGGCAATGTCAAGGAAGGTTTCCATTTTCATGCTTAAACTCAACTTGGTTCAGTTTCAAAGAAGTTTGCTCACTTTTCCTTCCCGTCCAGCTTGGCACATTTGCCTACTTTTTATGAGAAGAATTTTTTATGTTTACTGGAATATACGTATTGACAAGTCAATCCTGCTAATATTTTTATGTATTTAGGAACACTTTTCAATGCATATTTTGCTGGATCCTCGTTAGATAACATGTGATAAAGAATCAGGTGGCCGTTTCACTCGAGAATAGCTTGACGCTATTATAACAACGTGCGGATCAGATCGTCGCCTAAAACAGCGTCGCTCCCAGGCGTCATCTCGCGTTCAGAATCACAGATAGCGGCGCCGCAATTTCAAAACCCGTAAATAGCAACTTCCGGTAGCCATTTCTTCATTCAGAATCGCAAAAAGCGTCGGTGACGCTATTCTTGGGAAAATAGCGTCACGATTGCTATTTTTGGCATATAGCTGTACAGCTATTTCATTCAGAATAGCAGCCAAAGAATCAGGTGGCCGTTTCACTCGAAAATAGCTTGACGCTATTAAAATAACGTGGGGATCAGATCGTCGCCTAAAACAGCGTCGCTCCCAGGCATCAGTCTGCGTTCAGAATCGCAAATAGCTGCGTTGACGCTATTCTTCAAACCGAAAGCGTCACTAATGCTATTTTTGGCATATAGCTGTACAGCTATTTCATTCAGAATCGCAAAAAGCGTCGGTGACGCTATTCTTTGGAAAATAGCGTCACTAAAGCTATTTTTGGCATATAGCTGTACAGCTATTTCATTCAGAGTAGCAGTCTAGGTCAGTTAGTGGGATAGAAATCAGTGCATTTCCAGAAAGTCAGATAATAAAGAGTATACAGAGTTTCGGGCCAAGGAAAAGCTTAATAGATGACAACAAATTAGAAATTTTCAGGGTAAGAGTAGGACATTGAGTAGAACAAATAGTGGGTAATTAAATAAAGGGATCACCGTAAATAATAGTAGCAATGAAAGATCTTTTAAAAATCAGAATAACTTGGTATCTGAACGAAATAGAAGCGGCTCAGGTTCATCAATAACTGCTTCCATTAATGTATCAAAACACTCTAAACAATGACACTGTAAGTTAAATCCAAAGGATTCCATTTCCATAGTGGTCGTCAATTGCCGAAGTATAAAAAATAAAGTCCCCAAGTTTCACCATCTCATCCTAAGCACGGACGTTGATGTAGTGATAGGAACAGAAAGCTGGTTGTCGAGTGAAATTTCGGATAACGAGATCCTTCCGAAATCTTATGAAATGTATAGAAAAGACCGATTAGCGAGAGCAGGAGGAACTGTATTTATAGCTGTAAAAGATGACATCGTAAGTAGAGCCGAAATATTTCCAGAAAATGATGTAGAAAGTGTGTGGTGTTCCATCAAGTACTCGTCGAAAAGAATTTCTATATGCGAATTTTACAGGCCACCCAATTGAGTTTAATCACACTTTTGCAGTTAGGAAGACAGGTGACGCATTTCATTAATCAAAATAACGAATGTACATAATATTATTATCGGTGGTGATTTCAACATTCCCTCGATAGACTGGAAGACTCATCGTTTCAAAAATGGCGGAAAAGATAAGGAAATGTGAGACACTCTTCTCCATAGTCAGTCTTACATCAAACTCTTTGCATTAATTAGTAACAGCACCCACGAGAGGAAAGCATGTTTTAGATCTTTTGGAGACAAACATACCGAAAGCATCTTTAATGCTAAAAAAGTGAACGGAATTAGTGACCACAAAGCAGTAAGTGCTAAAATTTCATATAAAAAGGTACTGACAAAAGGGCAGCCACAAAATAAGAAAATTGTACTTACACAACAGGGGGCAGATTCGATTGCTTAAAACAAGAATTGTCGACCTCATAAAATAAGTTTAGTGATCTAAGCCATAACCACACCACAAATGACGTACAGAATACTTTTCCTAACATCACACAACTAGCCATTAATAACGCAAAACCAAAAAAATTGTAAAGAGTCAATATGGAACCTACATGGAATAGTGCAGACGTCCGGAAATCTCTCAAGCGACAACGAAACTTTCATGCAAAAATGAAGAACACCCATCACGATCTACCAGACGAGGAACTTCAGAAAAATTATGATAAATAAAAGAGAGCTAAAATAACAGCAAAAGCGGCCTTGAGAAATACACCATGGGAATTCAACAGTAAAATATTAGGTGAATTTTTGGAAGATAACCCCAAGGCATTTGGGTCTAACGTGAGGGAGGTTCAAGGGAATAAATTTACAGTAACGCCAATGAGAAACGATCAAGAAGAAAGAGTTAGCAATGGATTGGAAAAATGTCCTTAACAAATTATTTCAAAGTGTCTACACTTCATGCTCTCAGAATAACACCGCAACATAGCCTTGCTTATACAAAAATCCAATGCAGTCTATAAATATTTCCTGTCGAGACTTTGAAAGTCACCTGAAATCTATTAACCCCTAGAAAACATCTGGTCCCGATGAATTTCCCGCCCGAGTTTCTAAAGAATTAGCGTCAGAAATAGCACCGTACTTGAAAATAATATTTGTTGAAAAATCTTTGGCAGAACATCGTGTCCCTTACGATTGGAAAATGACGAACGTTACTCTTATCTTTAAGAGCAGTGATATGGAAAATCCCAATAACTACAGACCTATCTCCCTCACGTCCATCTCATGCAAAGTATTAGAACATATCATCCCCAGCACAATTATGAGGTATTTAGATAGTCAGAACGTGTTAATTCAAAATCAGCATGGATTCCGAAAAGGCAGGTCCTGTGAAACCCAGCTAGTCCTTTTTGTTCGCGATGTTCTTTCCTCTGGAGAAAGGCACACCCAGGTAGATGTGATATTTTTAGATTTCAAAAAAGCTTTCTATAAAGTTCCGCATTCGAAATTACTTGTTAAGCTGAAAGCCTATGGAATACATCACGATATAATATGCTGGATTGAAGATTTCTTAAGTAACCATGAACAGAGTATAGTTATAGAAGGTTGTTAGTTCAGATACAGTTAAAGTCACATCCGGTGTACCCCAGAGAAGTGTCATTGGTCCCTTATTATTCCTTTTGTATATTAATGATATCACCACCGTCATTATGAGTACAATTCCTCTTTTCGTGGACGACACAGTATTGTACAGGGATATTAACACAGAGTCTGATAGAAATGTGTTGAAGAAAGACCTAGAAAGTGTAAACGAATGGCGCGACACTTGGCAGTGAGAATAAAATTTGAAAAAGTGCGTTGTCATGAATTTTTGGAGGAAGAGTAGCTTATAGCCAATGACACGTACGCAATTAATCAAGGCGAACTAATGAATGTAGAGTCAGTTAAGTACTTAGGAGTGACCCTTACTCAGGACTTGTCGTGGGGGAAGCATATACGAGAAATTTGTGGACAGGCACGTCATAAGTTAGGATTTATTAAAAGAATACTAGGAAAGTGTGACATGAAAGTAAAGGAGCAATGTCATTTTTCTCTCGTGAGACCCCACTTGGAGTACAACGCTAGTATATGGGACCCTTTCGAAGTTGGACTAGTTTCAGATATAGATCGAATACAGCAGAGGGCAGTTAGATTTGTTAAAAATTGTTATGATACACATAGAAGTGTTACAAAATTGATGAGGGAATTAAGGTGGGAACCTCTTATCTGATTGAAGGGGAAAAAATAGATTTTATCTCCTACGAAAGTTTCATGTAGACTATTTTTTGCCGGATTTTCAAAATATTTTGCTAGAGCCAAACTATTATGGTAGAAACGATCACAGGAAAAGGGTTAAGGAAGTAGACTGAAGAACCGATACATTTAAAATGTCATTTTTTCCATGTACAATAAGGGACCGTAATAGTTGCGATAGATCAGTTCTAGGATACTGACTAGGTTAACTAGGTTTTTTAAGTAGTGCTCAATATCTTAACATGAATTGTAGATACTAACCTCACATGCAATCTCCGGCATGATTATACTCCTGCATGTCTAAGTACCTTGTAGTGCTATTTATTTGTCGCATTAATAATACGAAGCAGTAGATATATCTTGAGTGGTGTACTTCATGGTAGCATGTTCTTCTCCGTGTCACTTCTCCTGATCTGACTGCGTACCATTGTCGAAACTGCTTTTGGCTTGCGCCTGGCATTCGGGGGAACGTGCGCGGTTCTGATTTGAATTGGGATGAGTGCTGCATGCCTGGTGTGGAATCACCTCGTGCCACACATCCTAGAGGTGGCATGCACGGTATTTCGTAGATGTAGGCATAACTCGGAAAGAGGCAACATGGATAAGGAGAATGAAATGGATTCAATCTTTACAAAGTACTTTGCTTAGTGAGGTGAGGCAGGTGTTAATTCACTGAAGAGTGAATTTTTTTATTTAACTAGTGCACTCTCGGGATCTTTCTTTTTGGGTTTGTACAGGCGACTGCAATTCTAGGTGTTATGGCAGTGGTGAAAACACTAATAGAAATGAACCTAAAGTATAATGACAGAAGTAACACCCTTTCTCTTTTCCACTGATGAAGACTTAATGGAAATTCATTTTGACCCTTACACATCATCTTCAATTTGGAGACGATGAAGTATGTTTGAACATGAAAATATCTCATTCTAAGCTTTATTTCAAAGGATCCAATACTAGGGGTTACTTCAGCAACATAATTCATATCAATAGCTAACAATTAATTATAATTGGTCAATACACGAAGAGGGGTCAACAGTGAGATGAATAAAAGAACAACATTCCACAAAGAAATAGGAAACGGCCCATTCCCATTTCTCATGAGACCTATAAGCACACACACATGCCTTCCTTTGAAAACCAATCTTTGAGAGCCCAAACCAAATCTTAAAATTGGAATAGGTCTTCAGTCTAAAAATGGATTAAAAATTTGAAGCTTCAAAGCATGGAAAGAATTATGACTTTGGTTTATACAGATTGATTAAATGAGCATACAAATTCCTAGGTCAGTCTACAGTTTTTCATTTTTTTTCCATTTGTTCAGCAGTTCAATTATTTCGCCTCTGGATGTGTAATCCAGCAATGTCACCAATAAAAACAGCATAACTGTAATTAAGTAACAGAGCCATACTACATCTGGTCAAGGATGAAAAAATGTTTTACATAAATACACTTTTGCACCACAAAAATAGCAATTTTAAGTCTTATTTAATTTCAGAAAATAGTAATGCTCTTCAACACATTTTGATTCAATAGATCAAAGAATCAAGACCCCCATCTTCCATAATCAATTATTATATTCAATGAGAAAACTCATTTATTGGTCAAAACAAAACATAATATTGTAAGATCGCCACCCAGTGCTCTCTTCGTCTTGCCTGAGTTGGCATTCCTTTCTTCCCCCGGTTCCTCCTTCCCATCACCCACTTCCTGCCTACTTTCCCATGCCTATGTCCCAACCCCCACCCACAAAGTCAGCAGTGAGCCTTGTATATACCAACTAGACGACACGCGATGTGGCTGATGACATCGTGGACCAATGAGGGCACTCTGGGAGGAATCACGAGGGGACGCCAAACCACAAGGTGGATTGAGAGGACGCACGTGATATAAGTAACCAGCCAGCATTACGATATTAAATATTTTATGCAAATGAGTAAGACGCCACACTAAAATCAAGATACAAACCTTCCAATTGCCATTGTTGAACTCTTGCCACTGTGGTACCACGTTGATGAAGTGGTAAGTAGCATCTTGCCAAGACTGGAGAGCAAAGTCAGCATCGGGTGATAAATGGCCTTTAGCTAGGAAGCTACTTGGTCCCCAGCCTCCAACATAATATTCAGCTCTTTCTCTGCTCCCCAGTGACTGCATCAGAGTTTCCTTCTGTTTTTCCTTGGCATAGGAAGATGAGATGGAGGGTGACATGGCTGAGAAGAATTTATCTTGTTTAAAACTAGCCCTCCCCTGCCAACTGACATCTCGGTCTCTGTACGGCACTGAATCGCCATGGATAACGTGGTGAGTATATTCAGTCATCAAACTGCGGTAATTGAAACAGACTTCAATTTGGCGAAAATATTCTCCATTAGCTAAGCTCCATCCAATGTAATTTATTTTTGAATTGGACCCACATGAGATATCAGTTTCATTAATGGCTTCATCAATAGCCTTGGTGCAGTTCAAAGTGAAACGATTTGAACTAGTCGATTCAAGATGCCCTGACTCTTTACATGTCGCAACTATGATAGCAGTACTTTGTCCCACAATGCTATTGTTTTTTCCAGGACATGCAACACGCACCGTTTCTCTATTCCTGATTAAAATTGACCGGTTGCCAGAAGGAAGTAACATACCTCGAGATCTTGAGGCGATCAGAGGGAGATATCGGTTTGGATGAGGCCCCAAAGCCACAGTACAGTCTCTTTTTTGAGCTGAAAAAAATGAAAGTGCATGGAGTTATTTAATATTATCAACTGGTATAATGTGTGGTCATTTTATCTACAGCAGCAAAATCAGAAAAATAAGGCTGCCAACACAGCTGCATTCATATATGTTGTATAATTAGATGGTTGTGAGAGTTATTTCATTTCGTTTTACTGAACTATAAACAGATTTCTTAATTGTAGTGCTTAGGTTCAATTTTCACATGAAGAACGATTTTTATTTTAAAACAAAATACTAAATTCTGAAAAATTTTCTATAATGCAGGCTATACAATAAAAATATGGAACCATAGAATACATTTTTCAATAGACATTGCTCTAACTCATGTAGCCAAATATGTACCCTCAACCTTAAAGCAATAAGAAATATGAATGCGCTCATGAGAGCTGATGCCTAAACAACTTAACCTCCTTGTAATGGTACAAATATGGCTGCAAAGTCAACCGAACAATGAGCATCGAAAGCCATCACTAGGGACGCATAATTGGGAATACGAGAGTAAATAATCCAACAGAGGAGGAATCTAGGGTCGCTTGGGCAAACAAAGAAAAGAAAGAGGCAGTCGGGGGTAATAGACGTGAAGGGAGGAGAGCGAGATGAAACTGAAGGCAAATCAACATACGGAATGATACTGATGAAGAAGACAGGATTGTAAGACCGCAGAAATAGCAGCAGTGGTTTGGGTTGCAGCGGAAGTTGAGGGGAAGATGAGAGAGGAAAAAAAATTTAGCCGGACGGCAGTGGAAGGAACGAGACTGGGCACGCGCACAGAGATCAGGGCAGGATAAGTAGAAAACAATTAAAAATTCAAATAGAAAAAGAACTTTCGCACCCAAATAGCCGTCAAATTCATAAGAAAAGAGTTTACAATTCTAATTCTGTACAATCTCGCACTGAACACCTTTCGTCTCTTCCTAGAAACCTATAGTAACCAATTGCCTGTTTTTCTTTTATAAACATAGGAATAAGAATATATTTGTTAACCGAATTACCCCCAAGTTTGCATTGTAAATTGGGTCGAATATAATTCCAACTAATAGATAATTGATTGCTGGAGTTAATTTAAAGAGCCTTTTTACCTTGAAAATGTATTTGTATGTGTTTGGTGTGTTTAAATATGTTGTTGTATAGATATGCTTGTCGCATGATTAATATTTTTTTATAAAAAGGAGGTATGTTGGGTTACGAAATTTCCTTCATGATTGAACAGCCGTTGAGAGAGAAAGGATAAGTAATAGGATTAGTAGCGTTACATTTTGGCGCCCAACGTGGAGCTCCGACTGCCCAAGGGAGTTGAGACTGCGGGAAACCTGAGATTAGCGGAATAATTGTTTTTAAATGACAGAAGCATAAAGATACTATGGGATTTAAAGAAGATTTTACAGAGTCAATTGCCACACTATTCCAAAAAGAACTGAAGCAGACCAATCAGAGAAGGGGACCGCAAAAAAGGTGCAAAAACCATCCTATATAACACGGGGCCTCCTGAATAGCGAGGCATAGTTTGGAGCAGAAGTTAAAAAACAGTTGGCTAAACTTTGATTATCTGTATGTAATTAGTTATACTCTTGGGTAACATACCTGCTTTTAGCAATTGTTCATCCAAAATACTTGTTTACGGCTGGTTTCTTTCCTTCTGATTTTTTCACCCGAGCTAAGAAAGACTTTGATCCTACAAGGTTGTTTTCTGAGAGAAAATTACTCCTCTCTCCAGCCAAACTTCAGAACTGAACCAGCTAGTGCCAGTCATGGTATGCTAAGATTTGATAGAGTGTTTCACAAGTGTAAGAACACATTGCATGGGCACCGATAACCATCTTGGACTAGGCAAATCTAATTTTCCAGCATAAACATATGAATTGACCCGGTAATTCATTTTAGCATCACACAGAAACAGGATCTACATTCCATATTTTTGACACTTTCCTTTGAGATGCACATGGAATGAACAGCATCTTCAACTAAACACATTAGCATTTCGTCAATAGTTGAATATTCAGAATATGTATAATAAGATTTGCAGATCTGTACTTATGTGTTGAATATTTCAGATATTGCTGCTAAAATAATCTAAGTCAATATGACCTAAATTTGCCTTAAAGTTCCCTTTCTCAATAAATAAAAGCTATGGAAGCATTTGTCAACTATGATTACAGAATTTAAGAGGGGCAACTGACATTGAAAAATGAGTCAATGGGACCGGGACCCAGCTAGTACTTAAGTGTTTAAGTGTGATTTGTGATACGGCTCTGTAATCCTGAACTATTTTCAAAGTAAGTTTAGAAAACATGACTATCAAAGCTTGGAACAACAAATTTTCGTAATATTTACAGGTTAACAGAAAGGTTACTGCTTTTCTAGCAGACTATGCATGACTTAATATGATCATATAGCCTAAAATAATCAGAAGAAAATATCTGACTTAATGTCAAACAGACTATGCATATACATTCTAGAAATTACCATTGGAAATCCAACCATGATCACAATTCGCTGAAGAACTCAAGTTCACACACTTGTGCACTGCACTTGAGAACATCCTTGATGAATTTAATGCCTAATTTACTTATTAGAAATGCAAAAGCACTGCTTTGCATAACCATCAAATGTGTTTGGAATAATTTTGGTTAAAATAAACTAGCAAGATTTTCTGCGCAGTAACTGGTATGAATATTGGCTCTGAAAGTTTAAACACAAGATAAGTCCAAATTAAAAATGTACTTGTCCATGAGTGAATAATGAAATAGGTAAATTTCGAATAAAAACACAGATCAAAAAGACATGACAAAATGAACTAGACATTTGGTACTTGGGAAAAAAGAGAATTGTGTATGGAATAGAGAATGAGGACATAAATGGAGTGTAAATGAGATTGGTGTGTAATTGGGTGGTCACAAGAAACCAATGTCCGATTTTCTTCCGGGGGACCCCATTAAAAGTTGCCTATTGGCTAAAAAATGAGACTCACAAAGTTTCAGCTCAATGTGACAACGTTAACCGTGCCTCATTGAGGCCGAAGTTAGAAAAACATGCAATTTTTAGCAAAAAATCTGTTTTTTCACTATAAAATGAAAACCATATGTTGTAGAAACCTGATTCTTACAGCATAACATAGGAAATTTTGTTATCTCAAAGTTTGATGTTTTGTTTTTTTTTGCTAAAACTTATAGATTTAATGATATTTAGCATTTTTCTGGTTCATCTGCGGTCTATATCCTCAAAAGTGACTTAACTTGCTAAGGCCTAAAAACATTTCTACATTCGATTACAACTGATTTCCAGGATTAGCTTACTTTCTTATCATTGAATATATTCTAATGGGTTAATTTATGGGTGTTTTCAAAAATATATATAGCATAATTCAAATTGGAAATAAAAAAAATATAGGAAATGGAGAGGAAGTAAGGTGTAAGGGAGAGCAAATATTGTTCACATGTATTTTATTCAAATCATTGGTAATTATTTACAATTAGTGGATAGAGTTACTAAGACAATGGCTTAGATAAGGTGGCTTTTGAAGAGTCTGGATATATTTGTCTACATTCAGATACAATTTACAACAGCAACTGCCGTTGTTCTTCGTCTTTAGTCAAAGAGGAATTGAAGCCTTGTATTAATTTTACCTCCCTTTCAGCAGTGTCAAACCTTTGAATCATTCACAACTTTTTTAGCTTTTAAATAATGCTGCTTTTCACACCATCCCTTTGGATCAGTATTTGAAAATTCTGTATTGATTTTAAATCTCTTAAAAAAAAGAGTTTGAGGAGAAACAAAAAAATCAACTTCCTTGTCTAATAAATGATCAACTTGGGCAAGATGTAGTGTTTGTTTTTATATCCATATCGTCACAATCATCATCTTCATTTTCGTCTAGACACATTAATTTTCTAACCATGCTAGTTTTGGTATTGTTTCCAAAAGTATCATCAAAAAATGAAAATGCCACTTGTTCCGAGTTGAGATACCATAGATGTATGAATTTACACATTCCCGGCGAATAACATTTGTGTAAATTTCTCGGGCTCGCCACCGGGTAAGAAATTCATAGGCAGCCGACGTTTCAGGTTCCGACTCATTACCCATTCTCAAGGCTACTGATGCTAGCTTGAAAAGACCGTTTAATTTTGCACTAGGCGGGGCGGGATTGGTCGAGCCCCGATTGTTGTGGTGGAGGACCGTTGACCAGCAGGGACTTCACTCTGGCGTTCTGAATTCTTCTCAGAATTCTATTCCAAGAGCTGCTGATCGTGTAACCAGTATCCCGGTTGCAATTCTTTCTCTCCAACCTTATCTCTATCGCCTCTTTGGTTAAGCAATCCAAAAATTGGCCGGATTGCCAAAGAACAGTCGTGTCATCCCAAATGATCTTATGGTCCCGACTCAGGCTATGCTCAACTACTGCTGATTTTGCCGGTTGACCAAGCCGGAAATGCCTACGGTGTTCCTTCAGACGAGTGGATATAGTTTGCCCAGTCTCTCCCACGTAGACTTCACCACATTCGCATGGGATTCTATATACCCCCGGAGTCATGAGGCCAACTGGGTCCTTTGTCCTCACAAGGCGGTCTCTTAAATTGGCCATAGGTCTATGGATGCTTTCGATGTTGCACGTCTTCAGAACCCTCTAAATTCTCCCGGATATGGTAGATACATAGGTTTCCAAACAGCTTGTTCTATTCCACCAATGAATTCTACAAACGGGATGGATTTCGGTGTTGGTGTAAAATTCAGGCCTTCAAAAGTCCCGTGAAAATTCACGAAAATCGAATTTGGAGGTTAACCGGCCTACACAGACGGCCAGGGCCTTTTTGCCCTATTGTCACTGTGGCAAAAAAATCTTTTTCACCATTATCATACACTCAAGGGTCTCCCGAAAGACCGACAACTAACTCTAGATGCCTTCCACCTGACAACCCTGCCATTTGTGTTGTCTAGTACAGTTATTCTCTCCCCAGACTCAATTCATTCAGTACCCATCCTATTTCTCTCCTTCAATTTCCCCCAAAACTCATCTTTAACCCAGTCACTTTCTCTATCCACTGGTGCATAACATAGCACAATTATGACTCTTTTAATACATTAATTCAAATGAACACAGTGGAGTCTAGGGTACATTAACTTGTATTTTGTATCCGGTATCTCAACTCTGTTGTCGAGGATCAAGCCTACACCTTGACTGCCATGCTTACTATCTCAACTCTTTCACACAGTTCTGACCCACCATCATCAGTCATAGTAACGTCCTTGCCTCATATGCTTGGTTTCATACATATTCACAAGGTATCCATTAAGTTGGTGAATTCAGGTGTGACTTTGTGGAAATTCACTGTGAGTGTTGAAGAATGCCCTAGGTATTTTTCTACTTTTTTATATTGCTCAACAAGTTTCAATGGATGGGTGTCATCGTCAGGGTTCTTAATAGAGGTGAGTTGTTCGCAAACTAACGGACTGAAGGAACAGGTTGATGAATTGAACAGAAGGACTGAGGACCAACATCTATGGAACGATGGGTCCTTTCGTTCCTTTTCATCCAACCTTCCGTCAGTCTTTCATTCCGTTCAGTCCTGCGTTCCTTTCCATCAGTCGTCCTTTCAGTCCGTCAGTATTTTCAGCCCTTTGTTCTTTTTGGTCCTGCATTCCTTTTGGTCCATCAGTCCTTTCGGCCTTCATTCTTTTTGTTCCATGGTCCATTCGGTCCTCCATTCATTTTGGTCCATTGAACATTTTGGTCCATGGGACCTTTTGGTCCTTCATTCCTTTTGATCCATCGGACCTTTTGCTCCTTTCAGTCTGTCTTTCCTTTCACCCCCTTGCTCCCATCATTATGAGATTAGGTTTTCTCTATGAGACCTCAAAAATTCATCTGCAGATGCCACCGGTATAATTAGCGGTACTTTTTTCTTGATACTTGGGAAAATTTGGCTGCACACAGGGAAACAAACACCAGATTAGTTGCTTCTCAACTTGCAGTGTTAATATTGCAGTTTATTTAATAGCTTTAAACTGAATTTTTTTATCATAGCCATAACCAATTTCTTATTCTATACTTTTTCTTTTTCTCATAGATAGAGTAAACGTAAGATAGCGCAAGAAATAAACCTCTTATGGTTCATATAAGACCTTTTTATTTAACACCATGTAAAATATTTTTCAAAAACCTTTTATTTTAAAACTTTTTTATTCGACACCATGTAAAAAGTTGTTAAATGTAATATTATCTTCTGCCTTTTATTTCATCAAAAATTCTTAAATTCTGTCATTATGGTCATTACTAATTACTTTAGTTATTTTTTATTTTTACATCCTTTTAATACCCAGAACATGTTGATGATAAGAATACACAACTGCCTCTAAAAAAGGAATGGGTCCCAAAAAGTACCGGTCCAGAGTGAACGAGGTCCCAAAAAGGAATGGGTTTGCCCATCTCTTGTGCTAAAAATGATACCGAAATGATGCGTTGAAACTGTATATGTATGTCATTGAAGGCATACACACTATGGTGGTCACAAGGTATATGGGAAATTTTTTTTTTCGCCAGATCCTCCAGGGGACCCCCTTAAAAGTTGCCAATTGGCTAAAAAATGAGAATGGCAAAGTTTCAGCTCAACCTAGAAACGCTAACCCGTGCCTCATTGAGGCTGAAGTGTGGAGAAAATGCAATTTTTTTAGCAAAAAAATCCCAGTTTTTCCTCTGTAAAATGAAAGCATTTTGTCATAGAAACCTGATTCTTGTGTCATTACATAGGAAATTTTGTTGTCTTTAAATTTAGTTTTAGATTTATTTTTGCTAAAACTTATAGGTTTAGTGGAATTTAGCATTTTCCAGGTTAGGTCGCGGTCCATATACCCTCTATCACCCTTTTTGGAAAATGGCCAAACAATAAGTTTCATTACTTTTAATGGTTTTTTCCTGCATATTATTTGCATTAAAATGTAAATGATTAAAGCAAGATAGAAATTATTGAATTTTTTGGAAAATTATTAAGACTAATTTGCATTAAAATGAATAATTCTTTTGGACTCTGTATGTATTTTCTCAACTTGATAGGAATCTAGTTATAAGCCTCAAGTAAGTAATTGATAGGAATCTAGTTTTAAGCCTCAAGAAGATAGGTCCTCAATATGTATAGCAGTTGAAGTTTATTCAAAAGTGACATCTGAAGGTCCGTTTTTCTAACAAAGCCTGCTGATTCTCCTCTCGCTAAACCTAAATTTAGCTTTGACAGATGACGAACAGGCAATGAGTAAACAATGTTGAAATTGAAGCTTCAGGCTTTACATTGTTGTACTGCATCACAAGAAATAACATTTCACTTTGCACATGACTCTTTTTATTGAAGTCAAACAACGCTTCGATATAAAGTATACAGTCATCTCTTTGATGAATTAATACGTCAATACCATGGTCAGTAACAATGAAAAGTCTGAAACATACAAAGTGAGAAATTATTTCAAACAAACAATGTAGTACCTGTGCAACAGAAAATGTATCTGCACTGTTTTGTTCCATCCAGTACTCTGACTATGCTGGAGTTCCCCCTCTCTTGAAAGGGCCGGGAAGGAAGCTTTGGTTCCTGTTTGGTTTTCAAGGAGTGAACGTACATTTAGTGACGTTTTTCTGAAGGGGTTTGAGGGACAATAGCTCAACCTTCGACTTCTACAGCAACAATTACCATGAGTTCAAGACAAAAAGACAAGATTTTTTTTATTAGTCACATGCCTCATCAAATAACTGGGAGTAAGTTGCCATCTTACTGTCAAGTTTTACTAAGTTTATTTTATAATATGCGGCAAGTGAAATTCAACACCAGAGAAGCTTCAAGACTTGCAATTCAGGAGGTGCTACTTTATTTGGGAGTAAGCTAAGATACCAACCAGATACGTGAAAGATTGTGTGGCAAAGATTGAAAAACTTTATGATGAGTGGAGAAAACTGCAAAAAAATGCCACCATATCTGCAAATGCCACTCAAAGTCGAAAAGTAGAAGCTTTAAAGTCAAGCCTTGACGACCTATTTGATATTGCTCATCAGGATGCACTTGAAAACACCACTGAAGAAGACAAGCAGTTTTTGTTACTCCTGAGAGAAATGGGACGTACTGGCTGTATGGGAGGCGTTGACAGGAAATTTGTAAAAGCAGAAAAATGCTGAGAAGGCAAGATTGGAAAAATTCAGAAGAAATATAAGTGAGCTGATTTTTTCTCACGTTTTTCATGTTAATTCGTACTATTCCTTAGGCAGATGGTTTGGTATTATCTGAAATTTCATTTTTTTATTAAAAAAAAAGATGTAGAACTGTAATCTTTTCTAAGCAAAAGCAGCACATCAGAGGGAGAGGAGACGATGGAAGTTGATGCGGAGGATAATTTTCTACACTCAGAGGAATCAGGACCCAAAGTAAGGAAGAGGAGGTACGTTCATGGAACTGAAGAGATAATAACTGAAAAATTGTCTTTATTGCTAGATAGGTGTAATGTTTCTGACAGAGATTCAGTGCGGATTATTTCAGTTACTGCAGAGGCATTGGGTAATGATCCACAGAGTTTAATTGTAAGTAGAAGTGTAATTAGGGTCCGCAGACAGCTATTCCGCGAACAAAGGACTGAATCTATTAAAAATAGATTCTCAAATTCCTATTTATATGGAGCTGTTTTACACTGGGATGGGAAACTACTTCCAGACATTTGAATGAAGAAAGTGTAGATAGGGTAGCGGTTTTGATTATTTATGGGGATGAAGAGTAATTGATAGGAGTTCCTCAGCTCGAAAATGGTATGGGAATTACTCTGGCAAAAGCTATATTTTCAGCAGTTGTAGAGTGGGGTGCAGTTGGAAAAATTCAGGCAATATGTTTTGATACCACTGCAGTAAATACTGGTCGCTTCAGAGGAAGCTGAAGCATCTATTATAGAAAAGTCTCCTGTATTTACCATGTCGCCACAATATTTTAGAAATTATTTTAAAAGCTGTTTTTGATTGTATAATGGGGACAACCACTGGCCCTCAGCCATATATATTTTAAAAATTTTAGACTGGGTGGTCAAAGATAGACAAGAAAAAATTTGAAACTGGAGTAGAAGATGAAAATATTAGACATGAAATCATTGATCTGAACCAAATTTTAAGTTTCTTAATTCAACAATCAAGAAACCAACAGCCCAGGGATGATTATAAAGAATTCGTGCAACTTTGCTTGATTCTTTTAGGTCTAATTCCTCCGAAAGGCATTTCTTTCAGAGCACCTGGTGCTATTCATCATGCCAGATGGATGGCAAAAGCCATTTTCTGTCTAAAAATATATCTTCTCAGGGATGAAGTTTCATTCACTAATTTAAAGAAAAAAGCTATAGAAGATATTGGTTTATTTATAATAAATATTTAGGTAAAAGCATGGTTGAATGCCCAAAAACCGAATTTGGCCCAAAATCAAGACCTGCAATTATTGAAATCATCTGTCGAATATAGGAAAATTGACAAAGAGGTTGCAGACATGGTACTCTCTAAAATGGTGAACCATCTATGGTATTTGTGTAAATTTCTCTGGCTCGCCACCGTGTAAGAAATTCATAGGCAGCCGACGTTTCGGGTTCCGACTCATTACCCATTCTCAAGGCTACTGATGCGAGCTTGAAAAGACCATTTGGTTAAAGCATAAGAAAATCTACATGCATTCATGACAAAGGGGTGATTGTTAGAGAACGATTGATTTCATTGTTCATGGTGTGAGATTGGGAGAATTGGTAATAAGAATAAGGGCGATGAGGAGAGGCAAATGTGGAACAGACCACTATTGGGTGGTCTCCTGAGTGGATTTGGGTAGTGAGTGGGTTCCAAGGAAGAGACCTGAATGTAAACAAATGGGAATACAAGAGTATTGGGTTTTTAATCCCGCGCCACTAAATCATAGAGTGTTATTGGGTATCGGCACTGGTTGATGCTCAACTGTTATTCTTTTGTTATTTGTTGTAATTTGGTTTCCCTTTTTTTTTAATAAATCAAGGCACTTCCATTTGAACTGTCACAAGTGTGATTCGTGTATGTTTATTGCTCTCCAAAGTAATATCCCTCGTAGTCCTAAATGTACCAACAGGTTATGGGCCCAGGTCGCTACATTTTGATAATGCAACCTCTATGGGATATTCGAAGATTATACACTTGTTACGTTTTTGCTGATTTTTTGATAAAATCTTTGTTTTTGTGGACATGCCAAACCTCGTGTGTCGAATCAAGTGAGCTGTGTAGTGGCTGTATGTTAATTGACTTTTGCTCAGCAATTTTTTTTTTAATGAGCGAAGTTAAATACAGAACTACTACCCCTGGTATTTTAAAATAGAAGGGGAGTAGCAACTACGCTACGTGTTTTGGTGGACATGCCTAACTTCATGTGTCGAATAGAGTGAACTGTGTAGCAGTTGTATGTTACTTGACTTTTGCTCAGCAATTTAAAAAAAAAATGAGCGAAGTTAAGTACAGGACTACTGGTACCCCTGGTATTGCAAAATTGAAAGAGCTGAGGGTAAATTAGAGTTAATTCACTCAGATGTGTATGTGTATGGTATGAAAGTAGACTCACTTCAGGGTAACTTATACTTTGTAACTTTGACTGATGATTTTTCTAGAATAACTTTCTGCTATCATATCAAACATAAAAATGAGGTGACTGAATGTGTTCTAGATTTTAAAGCTCTAATGGCAAATCAAAAGAGTGAATTTAGTGTTAAGAGGGTTAGGTCTGATGGTGGTGGAGAATACATTGGGGAGTTTGAGAGTGTGTGCAATAAATTTAGAGTAGTGCATGAAACTACTGCCAGATATTCTCCAGAACAGAATGGAGTCTCTGAATGTGTAAATAGGACCGTGATGGAAAAGGCTAGGAGCGTGCTTAGTCAAGCTAATTTAAGTAAAGCTTATTGGCAGTATGCTGTTGATGCAGCTGTTTATTTAAATAATAGATCTCCCACTAAAGCTGTTATTGGTGCCAAACCATATGAGAAATGGACTGACAGTAAAATAGACTTGAGTCACTTGAGAGTTTTATGGTGTATGGCACAGGTCTTCGTTCCAGACGAAAGGAGAGACAAATTAGACTCTAAGACTCAAACTGTGTTGTTTGTGTGGTACTGTCCAACCAGTAAAAAGTACAAATTTGTTGAGTTGTCTTGTCCCCGTAGAATTATTTTGTCTTGAGATGTAAAGTTCTTTGAAGATAGGTTCAAGAAGGCTGGTGAGTGTGCTGATTTCTTTGAAATTGATACTGTAGAAAAAAAAAGAAAATGAGCCTGAACCTGATCCAGTTGAGACTATTGTTACTATTAAGAATGTTAAGAATACTCCTAAAGATAATGTAGAGCCCGAGATCCTAACTGTAAGTAGTGAAACTCTCGAGGGCAGTGAAAAGGAGGAGGTGCAAAACTCTGATAGTGAGACTGATGGGGAAAATGAGGGCAATGTTGAAGTTGAAGTGGGAAGTAGGTACCCAGTTAGATTAAGAGAGCCAAAAGAGTTTCCTGATTTTGTGTGTTTTTCTGTTTCGGTTGATGAGCAAGAGCCTGATAGTTTCAACAGGCTATGTCCAGTGGTAATAGAAATTTATGGAAGAATGCTGTCAAGGAGGAGCTTGATTCTCTTCAAAAGGAGTCACACTTGGGATCATGTGGACTTGCCTGCTGGCAAGAACTTGGTTCCGAATAAGTGGGTATTTAAAATCAAGCGAAATGAAAATGGTGAGGCTGTAATATTCAACGCAAGGCTAGTAGCAAAGGGCTTCACGCAGCGGCATGGGGTAGATTATAATGAAATGTTCTCTCCTGTTGTGCGTTTTGAATGCCTAAGACTACTGTTTGTATTATCAGTTAAGTATAATTGGTCAATTCACCATTTGGATGTGACATGTGCATTCTTGGCTAGTGAACTGGAGGAAGAAATTTATATGGCTCTGCCGGAAGGGATTGTTAATAAGGATTGTGAAGGGAAAGTCTGTAAGTTAAATAAGGCAATTTATGGTCTCAAACAGGCCTCAAAAGCCTGGAATGACAGGTGTAATGCAGTATTAAGTGTACTAGGTTTCTCGCAGTTGATTTTAGAGCCTTGGGTGTATATCATTTTCAAAAATAGTGAAATAGCTATCATTGGATTGTACGTTGACGAGTTTTGCAGTGATGATAATTTACGTTCTGAAATCAAAGAAAGGCTAGTAGAACACTTTGACATTAAAGACCTTGGTGTAGCTAAGAATGTGTTAGGCATGAGGATCCAAAGAACTGATGATGGCAGTCTCACCTTGGACCAGGCTGCCAACATTGAAAATCTGTTAAGAAAATTTAGTTTAGTAAATTGTAACCGTGTCGCCACACCATCGGAGGAGGGAACTGACCCTTGTAAGCCTGACAAGTGTGAGGAAGGCCTACATTTCTAGGAAATTATAGGAAGCCTAATGTATCTATCAGTTTGTACGTGTCCAGATATATCTTTTTCTGTAACTAAGTGGAGTCAATACAACAGTGCTCACAATCAAGAAATATATAAATATGCCAAAAGGGTGCTCAAATATTTGAAGGGTACTAAGACTTTAGGTATTAAGTATTGTGCTGATGATGATGTAGAGTTACATGGTTTTGTTGATGCCAGTCATGGTAATAATTTTGCTGGTAGAAGTTTTTCTGGTTTTGTATTTATGTTAAGTAATGGCCCCGTGGCATGGGAATGTAGAAAACAGAGGATAATTGCTGACTCAACTACTGAGTCAGAGTTCATTGCAATGGTTCTTGGTTGTAAAGAGGCACTCTTCCTCAAGCAAATTTTGGAAGAATTGGGAGACTTTCAACCCACTATCAAACTAATTTGTGACAACATGTCTGCCATGGGGCTCATTCAAAAGAAATGTTTTAATGATAGCAGACGCATAACTCTAGAAAGAAAATGTTTGTAAGAGAATTTATTCAGAGAAAATTGATGACTTTGTATAATGTTCAAACTTGTGATATGAAGGCAGATATTTTAACAAAAGCCTTGAGCAAAGAGAAACATGAGTTTCTGCTCCAGAAAATTGGACTGGATGAAGTTTAGTGACCCGGGATTAAGGAGGAGTATTGGGTTTTTTCTCCTGTGCCACTACATCATAGGGTGCTACTGGGTATCGGCGCTAGTCGATGCTCAACTGTTATTCTTTTGTTATTCGGTGTAATTTGGTTTCCCTTTTTTTTTAATAAATCAAGGCACTTCCATTTGAACTGTCACAAGTGTGATTCGTGTATGTTTATTGCTCTCCAAAGTAATATCCCTCGTAGTCCTAAATGTACCAATAAAGAGGAGAGGTCAGGATGGGATGAATGTATCATTCTCAGGAGTGTGAACGATGTGTGGGACAGTTTGAAAGGAATATGCAATTGTATGACATGTTGTGAGTGAATGCAGGAAAGGAGTTGATGGCAAAATTAAAAATGCATGACGAAATGAAGATGTGAAAATTGAGAAGAGTGGAAAGAGAGAAACACTCAAGAACGAAAGTGATTGAAACTGGTCGGGCTCATACAATTAAAGTTTTGAGTGGATTATTCAATGAGCCATTCCATGTCAGTTCAACACACCCAATTAAACTCGCCATTTTAGATTTTGCTAAAATTTGTTATAGTCATAGTGGGTGCTGAGACTTAGAAAAATACCAAATTTCAATTTTTTTTATCTCAAACCGTTTCTGAAATATGGCTATGTAAAATTTTCAAAAACTGGCCAAAAAAGCATGAGCGGAAATTTTTCAAATCACTCCAGGAGCTGTCCTAATTGAGCTAGAGAGCTGGAAAAGGTGTCATTTTTCAGCATTTTTAATGCTCTTTCCAGTGATATACAACACAACATAGGTTCTAATAAAAATGTTTTTTTTAAATACAAATTAAAAGTTTGATATAATTTTTTTCCAAAAAGTATGTAATTTAAAATTTTCAAAATATTTCCAAAAATACTTAGATCTGTTGCAAAACACATGGCAAAATATAAATATGGGATGATGAAGGGTTCATTGTTAAAAAAAAATTATTTCCGACTCTTGTTTTTCACTAATAGCCCCGTTTTGACCAAACCTACCTTTAACAAATAGGAATTTAGTTAAAATGTACCGACAGGTAACTAAAAAATTTCTGAAATATCAAAATATCATCTTCTTAAAACAAAACCAATCAGCATATTCTATAGTTAAATTAAGTTAATAGCTTACTTTAATTTTATACTATTTAAACTAATAACCTAATATATTGGTAAAACAAAAATATTGAACATGGGACCTATAACTACAAATTTAAATAAGGTATGAAAAAGTGTAGGTATTGATGTTATAGTTCTGGTCCAAACAGATTAATCAAAAGGTACATTCCATTTCCGTTTACTTGAGCCAGTATATGCAGGTTGAGCAAGTTGGTTCTCCTGTCTAGGCATGCAGGCTGTGAACAAGTTGAAACAAGCAGTCTGCCTCCAGCTATGCACTTGCTGTCTGTACAATCATTCAGTGGCTAGAGCCTTTGCTTAGAGGATGTGTGAACTATAAATTGAAGGAGTGTTTTAAGTGATTTTTGTATCAATATGGAACCTAGTAAAAAGTGCAGTGCTTTAAGAGTGCAGTGTTGCAATCCATTTAAGAAATCAAATAATTTTATTAGAGACAGAAAAAAACTGAGAAATGTCACAGCGTGGATGCCTAAGTTATTTCCACAAATACCTAATGGCTCCATGATTTGTGATACATGTAGGAAATATGTAACCAAGTTGAAAAATACAGAGCCAATCAATGATAAAAATGCTGAAGATGAAGATTCTTCTGGAACAGAGGTAATCATCCCTGACAAAGACCCAGACTTCACTACAAATTCGAAGGTTGTTCAAACACTTAACACATCACTTCAAGAACTAGGTGAGTCCCCAATTGCTAAGAAAAAAATAATACCTAAGCACTATGCCAAATCAAAAGTGAAAAAATTCTCCTCGTCGATGAAACGTAAACTATTTGTTGCTGCTGAAACTTCTTCGTCAGATAATGATACCTATAGTGATGAATCTGCTCTCCAAAATCTCAAAACGAACTTTTTAACTCTACAAGAAGGGCAAAACAACTAACGATTCTTACAAGTTTACCTGAAAATTGGAGCATCAGGAAGATAATGTCCGAATTTAATGCTCCTAATTACATTGTTCAGCAATCCAAAAAGATTTGGAAAGAAAAAGGATTTATGGAAGGTCCAAACCCAAAACCAGGGATATGTTTACCAATAGAAACTGTCAAAACAGTACATTCATTACATGAAAATGATGAAGTTAGCCGGGCAATGCCAGGTATTAAAGATTGTGTGACGGTTACAGAACCAAATGGAAATAAAACAAAAATATCGAAAAGACTTATTTTGTGTAACCTTAAAGAAGCTTACAAACATTTTAAAGACAAGTTTCCAAACATAAAAATAGGCTTCTCTAAATTTGCTGAGTTGAGACCAAAACATGCGTGTATTTGCTGGGCAGAGTGGCACACACTCTGTATGTGTGTGCACAATTCACCAAAACATAAAATTAATGATAGAAAATACCAAACTAAATAGAGTAACAAATGGCAACTTAAGCAATTACAAGCAATGCATTGCAAAAATGCTTTGCAGTCCTTCTTTAATTGATTGCAACATGGGAAATTGCGAATATTGCCCAGGAGAAAGTGTAATATGTAAAATTTTACAAGACTCTCTTGAAGAAAATTTGATTGAACGAGTTCGATTCCATCAGTGGGTGTCAGTTGATCGCTTTAACCTGGAAATCATACAGAAAACTTCAGGAGAATTTATAGATTTATTCTGTAGTAAGATGTCCTCTTTGGTTTGGCATGACTTCATTGCCAAGCAACAAAGAGCATTCCTTAACTCCACAAAAGAAAATCTTAATGAATCGGAATTTGTTGTTACATGTGATTTTTCAGAAAATTATAGTATAGTTCCACAGGATGAAGCTCAGAGTTACCACTGGACAAGCCAACAGGTTACTATACATCCTTTTGTTATGTATTACAAACAGGAAGACAAAATTGAACATGTGAGCTTTGTCATTGTTTCTGATTGCCTGGAGCACAATACAATTGCTGTTTACACCTTTCAAAAGAAGCTAATTTCATACCTAACAAATAAATATCAAAAGCTTCCAAAGAAGATTTACTATTTTTCAGACGGTCCTGCCGCTTAATATAAAAATAAGAAAAAATGTCTGAACCTTTGCCTTCATGAGGAAGACTTCAACATAAAAGTTGAGTGGCATTTTTCTGCCACAGCATATGGGAAAGGGCCTTGCGATGGAGTATGGGGTTCTGTTAAGAGACTGGCAGCCCGTGCAAGTTTGCAAAGGCCATACCACAACCAGATCCAAACACCGCGAGATCTATTTGAGTGGGCAGTAGATAACATAACAAAAATAGATTTTGCCTATTCCACTCAAGAAGATTATGCTGCTTCAGACGTATTCTTAAAAAGCCCACTTGCAGAAGCGTTAACAACCAAAGGAACACAGCAATTTCATGCATTCATTCCCAAAACTAAATCAAACTTAGTAGTGAAACACTTCTCAGATGATGTGCAGGGTTGGGAGAGGGAGGTAGCGACATCACCAGACAAACTGAAGTTGCAAGACATATCAGGCTACGTTACCACTGTGCATGACAAAAACTGGTGGCTTGGGTATATTATAGAAAAAAATGAAGAACTTGATGAAGTGAAAATAACTTTTCTTCATCCATGTGGACCAGCTACATCATTCTCCTATCCAACACACGCGGATGTTCTCAGAAAAGTAAATCCGTTTACTACGACTGGGAGAACATACACTCTTGTTGAAAGTGATGTAAGCCAAAGCCAATTGGCTTTTTCAAAATGTAATCTGTGAAGTCCGAGATGGTTGTTTGGGAAACTGCTTTCAACTCAAAACTTAATTTTTCCTTAGGTTACTAAGTGATAATTTATATTTTATAAATAGTTCAAGCATCATGTATTTATTTTTTTGTATTCAATAGTTCTGGTACAAGCATCACTTTTTCATACCTTATTTAAATTTGTAGTTATAGGTCCCATGTTCAATATTTTTGTTTTACCAATATATTAGGTTATTAGTTTAAATAGTATAAAATTAAAGTAAGCTATTAACTTAATTTAACTATAGAATATGCTGATTGGTTTTGTTTTAAGAAGATGATATTTTGATATTTCAGAAATTTTTTAGTTACCTGTCGGTACATTTTAACTAAATTCCTATTTGTTAAAGGTAGGTTTGGTCAAAACGGGGCTATTAGTGAAAAACAAGAGTCGGAAATAATTTTTTTTTAACAATGAACCCTTCATCATCCCATATTTATATTTTGCCATGTGTTTTGCAACAGATCTAAGTATTTTTGGAAATATTTTGAAAATTTTAAATTACATACTTTTTGGAAAAAAATTATATCAAACTTTTAATTTGTATTAAAAAAAAACATTTTTATTAGAACCTATGTTGTGTTGTATATCACTGGAAAGAGCATTAAAAATGCTGAAAAATGACACCTTTTCCAGCTCTCTAGCTCAATTAGGACAGCTCCTGGAGTGATTTGAAAAATTTCCGCTCATGCTTTTTTGGCCAGTTTTTGAAAATTTTACATAGCCATATTTCAGAAACGGTTTGAGATAAAAAAAATTGAAATTTGGTATTTTTCTAAGTCTCAGCACCCACTATGACTATAACAAATTTTAGCAAAATCTAAAATGGTGAGTTTAATTGGGTGTGTTGATTTGACATGGAATGGCTCCAAAGGGATCTTATCTCATCTCAATATGAACATGAGATTGACTACAGCCAATTATGATGAACAGCAGAAGGAGGTGTATGTTGAATACAGAGAGAAAAAAGGAAAGAAAAATCATAGTGAAACAGAGGCAAGAAAGAATGTGTACTGAAAAGGCTAGAAAAATGTAGACTGATGTTCGAGGAATGGAAGGAGGTAAAGAGGGCAAGGTGGGGTGAGGCCAGGGAAATGGACACAATAAAGAACAAACGAAGAGAAATTGTACGAGATGAAAGAAACATCAGGGACAGTTGGAGGGAATATTCGGAGGATATTTTACAATAATGATGCAGGCAATGAGGATGAACCTGGGGAAGTAGTGCAGGGGAATGTATGGGAAAGGAAGCAAGAGAGAAAGAGGTAGCAACAGCAGTAACAATATTGAACAATGGGAAGGGCTAGATGGGCTAAACAATGAAATGCTTAAGTGTAGGAAAAAATTACTTATGAGCCACCTGCACGTGTTGCATGACTTACTTTTAAAAGCTACGGTTATTCCATAAGATTGGAAGAATGGTCTAATGGTTGCATAGGATAACGGAAGGAGTGATAAGACTGTACATAAAAATCATAGAGCAATCAGGCTATCAAGTATTGCAGGAAAGGTTTTCAGTAAAATAATAATGGAATGAATGAGGAAGATTAGTAATGACAGAGTCATGATTTCAGTGTGTGGATCATACCTAGGAGAGGATATAATGATCAGCTGATGGCACTTCAGTGAAAGCTACAGAAATCAATGGACGTCCACAAGAATGAAGACTGAGCATTCATGATTTTATAGAATGCATATGACAGAGTGAAAAAGAATAAACTGTTGAAGGTTTTGAGGGACTATGGTGTGAAGGAGCAGTTATAGATTGTTATGAGGGCGACCTATGGTATGATAGTCGATGGGGCCCTGAGTGACTAGTTTGAAATAAAACATAAGTGTGTAATGTCACCATGGCCATCTAATGTTTTTATGGATATATTTGTTGCAGTAACAACAGGGTACTGGTTGGGAACATAAATATGAGAGTCCTAATGTTAGCGGATGATGCAGTGATGCTGTCTGAGGGCACCCTGGAATTACAGGGGCACTTGCATAGCTTCTGTGGACCAATAAGGACATAGAATTTGAGAATAAATGTGTCAAAGAGCAAATTAGCAGTTTTTGATAGAGATAGAATGATTTTGTGGTGAGGATAAATGATGTAATTGAACAAGTAGATGATATTGTGAGTCTCGGCTGAGTGTTTGTGAAAGATCAAAGAATTAATGAGGAGATATTAAAGCATAAGATTACCTATCAGTAAGTCATAGGTATATACCTAGAATGTGAAGCATATCAAGGAATGATGGCCTGTTTAGATGAGTAAAATTGCTGAGTACTTAAGTGTTCTCCTCCTGACATCATCATATAACAGCAAAACCTGGGTAAGTCAGAATTAGCATTTGAATCAGCTGTGGGATACCAGAGCAATGTTTGCAGGAAAAGTGGGATGGATATGGTTAGGAATGAGCAGGTGATGAAAGAATGTGGTTTGGGTGCTCAAGTAATGGACATATAATTACACAGTGGTAAAAATCATTGTGCGTTGAAGAAAAATGACAAAATTTTAGGAGGCAATATAGTGCACCAAGTGTATGAAGATGGGAGGATAGACAAGAAAGCATGGGAGTGCTGGCAGGAAAGTCGTAAGTGGATACGAGGTAGGCAGGCAGGTAGATAAGTCATAGAGCATATCGAGGAATGAGTGTTTGTTTATAGGCAAGTGAAAAGAGTGACCTTTATTGGTTTGGCTGTGCCTAGAGAATGGAGTAGAGTCAAAGAACTAAACAGGTATATGATTGCACAGAGAGCAGTGTGAGAGGCAGACAGAGAAAGTCATGGGGAACTGTGATAGAAAAAATTATACAGGGGAATATTGGAGGAGTCCTTGGCAATATGAGTATGTGTATGAAGCTATGCATGTGTGTAAGAGAAGCATAAGTGTTTACTAAGGATAGAACATTTTAAAGGAAATTACTCGAAGAGATCCAGTTTTCCAATCAGAGATGTGACAAAAGTAACGTTACCTACTATACGTTATCCATGATAGATTTCCTCATAAATACTTATGGAGAGGTATGGCATAACTCTATGCATTAGCCCGTATTTTACTGATATACGCACAGAATTAAGTCGAAAGCTGCTCCCTCCCACCAGAAAGACTTAATAGCACAGAATTTCAAGAGGAAACATTTTGAGAAAATGGGAGTTCTGAATCACGGATTCAATGCGCAGGGAATAGATCTCGCCACGGAATAGAAATACTATTCACATAGCGGCAAAATGTATAGAGTACTTAAATATTTACTAAATTATATTCTAGTTCATGACTAAATATAATTAACATTCAGCCGGGACCATTGAGCCAAGTCTCTTCCCAAAATACCGCTCGGAAGGATTTTTGATTCGAGTACCAGTCATCCTTACGATAAACCGGAGGCTAAAGTCGAATTTAAATGACAAAACAGAAAAACTTGAAGGGAAGAGTCAAAAATTATAATACGAAAGAGTTACCTGAGTGCACTGATGTGAGCTGACACAGCAGGAAAAATACTGCTACGGTAGCAGTAGAATGGAATATGGCTGATACGGCAATTTCCTTCCTGGGGATTTTTTTCATTTTATGAAGAAAACGAACGCACAGGCGTTCAGCCCAAATAATCGCGAGAACTTGAGTTGCTTTCTTCTGCGCTCCGCCTGTCACCTGGACACGCCAGTCTCTATTGCTATGTATTCCGAAATTTTGCCGAAGCCGAAAGCTATAAATTAATTAGTGCGCCGAGGAATATGCGTCGGCGATTCAGCTTAATGTGGCGCGAGGATCGCATCCAAACGTCCCTCGAGGAACTTGCATATCGTTCCGTTATCTTCATATTTCCTGTTGATATTTGTAACATGATGACCTCATTTCGGATAACTAGTCAAAGGGAATAAGGATGTTAAGTGTCTCTCAGGCAGAACCTTAACCTGCCTCAGTGTGTTCAAGCGGAAAGGATAAACTTTGTCTGAGCCATAAAGAAAATTCAGACCTTCCTTACATATAACCCGACAAAACTACAATTGGCCAGGATAATGTCAATGCTGATGCGCAAAGATGTCAGTGGACCAGCTAACCACAGGGTCACCTTGAGCCACATTTATTTGAATATTCTACCAGCTGATTGATAGGATTTTGGACGGTTTTTATCCCACCGCCACATCGTTACGTTTTGCCTCGTTAAGTATGACCCACCACAAGATCCTTCTTGAATGACTCATATCGTTTCCCTCTCCTTACTTCGTCATTCCTATCTTTTCCATGCTTACAGATTATTTTCCCCTCCATTAATCCAAACCACATTACCACTCCTTCCTAAACGTCCTCCATCCACTTCTACGAACCTCCATTCCACCGCCACTAGTTTCCTATCTCTCCAGTCTCATCCAACCTCTCCACATTCATCGATATAATTATTAGTCAAACTTAGAATTAGTGATGGGTCGTTCATGATTGATTCGTTCAAAATGATCGAATCACCAAGTGACTCAAGATTGATTACGAGAAAACAAGTCGATCTTGATCATCATTCATTCCCATTTCCGCTTTAGTCTGGTGGATACGTTAAAGCAAGTCCATCATCAATCATTCCTACTTCCGCTGGTGGCTATGTGTGTACTTACTAGCAAGAATATTAGAATTACTTGCTAAGATTGCATAAAACCGGATTACAATTGCGTTTTTCAACGCCCTGTCGTCACAGATGTCATTCAGGCAGGGAAGTTCAGCTTAAAAGTATGATTTGCGTTCCTTTCGAAGGTACTCTGATATTGATTTAGAAATTAAACACGATAGTTGATATAATGTCCCTTACGAAAAAGTTGTGCTGGAAGTATTGAAAAAAAGTACTGGGAAGTACAAGAGTACTTTTTTCACGAATACTAGTATTAGCATTGGCAGTAGTATTGGGAAGTAGCATTTGAGTACTGGAGGTAGTACTCGTGTACTAGAGGTATTACTGAAAACTAGTAATGGTGGACAGGGCCGCTGAGAGCCCAGCTGGGCCCGGGGGAAAGTCGATTGTAATGCTGGTAAGCAGGCTCCCTCCTCAAGGCCGCTTTACACGATGAATGACCATGGGAATGATCATTCAAGCATTAATTCCGAATGAATTGCATAAATTACCCCGTATTGCACACCAACAATCACTGTGGCACGGACCCTTCCATGCCCGGGCCCCAGGGATTGTGCCTCTCCCCCTGATCTGTCCCTTCTCGACAGGCCTGTTGGTGGATGCATCAAGAAACATAAGCACTTGAAAGTTAAATCAAAGAGGCATTTCGAAAACTAACACAGAAATACAAGCATTGGAGCCAAAATGCACTTTTATGTTTCATGCAAAGAAAACACTAGTTTCGTGGAAAACAATTTATTACTATTTACCATACAGTTCATGTCTTACGGCAATGCATTTTTCATGCGCATCGCATTAGAAATATTGTTACATTTTTTTAAATACCACACTCCATAGCCACTTCATCTTCCTTCGTCGGGAAATAACTCTTGACATATGCTGAAAGAAGGAGGACTCAATTTTAATTACACAAATTCAAAATAATGTTCTTATTTAATGGCAAAATTATTAAATTCAGCCACTGCATTCAGCTATTTCCCATATGTAGGGCACAATAGATCCAAGTGTACCAGCAACTCTGAAGCCACGTGCCATTGCACCAGAATAAAATTGCAATTTGAAGATTTTACCGCTATAGTTATTAAATAACGGTTTCATTCTTTGCATCACACAGTCAAAACTGTCACCAAACCGATTATTGTGTGCATATCAATGGGGTCGGCAAGTTGAGGTAGGGTAAATAAAGTTTATCCTGGACATCTGATTAGATCCATGTTGAAGATACATCAAAAGTTTGACAAAATATCTAAATCACTGCGCAATTACTTCATAAAAACAAACGCAAACCAACAGAACTAATAGGAAACTAAATAAAAAATCTAGAGGGTGAGTGATAAGAATAATTGGAAAACCCAGGCAAAGGGACGAGATAATAAAGCTCTGTGCCTCACATGGTCATTGTTATCAAGCGAGGATGGAAGACTCATTCGCCAAAGAATGAAAAGGGGAGATACATGCTTTCTAGACCCTTTCTGAGGATGATGGACACTGGCCAGATGAAATAGATTCCCAGGAATACAAGGGTTTAATAAAATTATTTTCATCGGGAAAACACCAGCGACCTCTCAACTGCAATCATGTCAGCAAACCAGAAATATTACTAAGTCACTTTCATTGCCACTCATAAATTGGATTGGTGACCAGCATTATCCAAATTTATCTAGACGAGCAAATCTATAATCCATTATCTATACGCTATTACAAAACTGTCCAACGACCCACCGTGACAGATGAGTCCCAATTCCAGACATGGTATTGGCAGGGTAGTTTGAAAGTGGGTGACTGATGGATGTAATTGATTTACCTTATTCGTGCTAACATCAGGCTCCGACAAGTCACTCTAAGTATCCACGAGGAAGGTTTTGGGAATCCCTGAACGTCGATTCTTCCCCCGTCCAAAGTACCAAACCTTGCCAGTACTCTCCATGGACAAACAAGCACTCATCAAATCCGACTTATTACCTGCCAAATAAACGAATCCACATCAAAAACAGACAGGTCACACTGTTATATAAAGAGCTATCAGGCAGTGACTTACCTGGTACCCAATCACAGCTTCAAAAAACTCGGGACCTCCGGCATTTCTGGAGAAATCATATGATTTCACCTTAACTTCATCCCTCAACCTAAGGCCGGATACGTTGGCCGAATGTTTAATGTCCTCAGTTTAAATCACTCCCAACATGTAATACGTCCTGAACTAAACCAGATAGAACTTGCCTCCAGATTTTCTGGTACCCACGGCAAACTAGGTTTAAAATACTTACCATGTTTACCGTAACTGCGAGTTTTTAAGATCGTGATTGGCTCGCTCAACACAAAATGATTATGGAAGCACTCCCTTCCATATAAGCTTTGCTCCTTACGGACCCAAGGACCAAATCTCACGTACTCCTTCGACCGAATCATGAATATTTATTTCTCTATGTTCATGGACCGAAATATCAATTTCAAACAAATCCAATATGGCTGCACCCATGGTGAGCACATGGGAATTATGAAAGAGTTAATTGGATACGATATTTAATGATACGCGTCAATCAGAACAATATGCAAGTAATTTCGGATTGATAAAATCTTTTAGCATGTTCTGTCGAATTACATACTTTATTAGCAATTTTCCATTCATATTAATGATATAATAAACAGGTGGTTTGAGATTATAGATGGAATCTGGCAGAATCTGGGTTCGCTTGTTAACAACTGAGTAACGACTATCGTAGAACCGCCATTGGAGTTGAACTTAATGAAACTTACAATCACGGCTTACAATTCTGGACGAAAGTTTATTTGTGAAACGAGTTGATCGCTGTCGAGGAAGATTCTCCCGACAATACAGTGATGTTCAATCCTCCCTGCATTGAAATTTACATCTCAATGCAGGGAATTTAACATCACTGATAAATATTGACTTATGATTTTAACTAAATTTCTGTCTGGGTAAACGGCTAAAGGAATTTGAGCAATGAAAATGATAATTTCTGGCGCAACTCCAATGTGGTAGATTTCTTAAGAGATTCTTCACTTATTGATAAGAAGGAATGAGAAACAGCATGCTGCAAGTAAATGAAAATCAAGGGCTACTGCAAAACATACATTTATTTATGTATATGGTGTACTACTTTATTGATATATAATACAATGTGTATAATTTTCACAATTTTTGTAAAATTCATACAATGTATACATTTTGTGTACATTCTTTATACAAAATGTATGCATTGTATAAAAGGTATACATGGGTATAAACCCTTTACAAATGTGTACAAAATGTATGCACTCCATAGAACCTGCATAAAAATCGTACACAATTTTTTCACTGGGGTGGTAACGAAGAGAATGGGAAATACGAAATGTATTTAGTATTGTGAATACTTCTCCTTCCAGTGCTAGCAGACATCGGGAGTATTGGTGCAACAAAATAGTGCATGGTTCTAGTATTGTGAATACCTACTTCCCTACTGTGTACTTACCAGCATTGAAGTACTGGAGCCACAAAATAGTACACGGTGCTAGTATTGTGATACTTCCTCACTGAGTACTACTTTGAGGAATCCCAGTACTAGGTACTGAACGTTGAGCACTGGGTGGTGGAATCCGAGTACTTGAGTACTGAGATTGGAGACTGTACTTAGTATTCGGCCCCATTACTTAGTATTGGGCTCCGAGTACTACTTTTTCGTAAGGCGTATCCTAGAACTGATTCATCAATTCCAGTTTACGAATATTATGAGATGGCTTTTGTGTATTACATTACGGTATGAAAATGAAAAATATTAGGTACTTCTTCATAATGCTCACTGTTCCTCTGGGGTTGTGAATAAATGTAGTACATGGCACTGCTTGACCCTGATTTTATTTTTTCTGGTCGAATGAAAGTATAATGCCCTGTCACTTATATAACAGAAAGGAATTGAAAACTTTGTATATCACTTAAAAGGTGAAAGAAAAAATATTCAAGGTTAGTGGGTTAACAGTGAACAATGGCAGTTTTAACCTCAAGCAATAGTAAAGAAAAAGATAGCTTGGGAATAATTCATGTTCCATCCATAAATAAGAATTCCTAACTGTATTCCCTAGTAACACAGACCGTTGGCCCAACGTTGTTTTTTGGTCGGCATCGTTGGGTAAACGTTGGGGCTAGTTACCTAGTTGGGGAGCCAACGTAATCCCTACGTTGGGACAACAAAATTTTTTTACCAAAGCTATAACGAGAAAGCCGTTGCTTCACCATCTTGGGGCCAACGTTGGGCCAGCCTCTGTAACAGCAGTTTAATATGTTTTTTTCAACCATTAGCGTCATGTGTTTAGTGTTTTCCATGGCTGTTATTTATGTTATTTGCTGTGGTAATTGTAGAAAAAAATGAACATGGATACCACCCAAGTTAGTGTAGTTTATGGGCCTGCCATGAAAGTAAAAACCCGCCAGGGAGTACAGAGATAAACAGAAGTGGCGACGAGGATGCATGGGATCCATCTTTATTTTTCTCAATAATTAACAGAAACAATATAAATTATAAATAGTTGCTAAACTTGTAATTATTAATAGCTATCAACCTAGGAAACAACAATTAGCAAATGATAAACCGACTTCTGGATCATTAGCTATTTTCACACGGCTAAAATGTTTTGAAATCACATCATAAAATACTTACCTAATTTCAAACTTCTAAAAGAAGTTTGAAATTAGCTAAGTACCAAAAAAGAGACATTACAAAAAAGACGTTTGATTGGGCTACCTCAGCGCTCTCTTGATATACCATTGCAACGTAGGCAACCAACCGCGGGATTCGTGGACACGTGCACGTTGTGAAAGCTGCCTCCGTTCGCTGTTTGCAGTTTCGCAGGCAGGGATGGAGCTGTTAACTTGTAATTGTGACATTTTTAGGTGTAAAACTAATTATTTCACATCGCCATTTCAAAGCACTAAAATAGGAGTCTTTCAGGTTTCATCGCGTCAATCTAATTACTCTATCACTTCTGACAAGTTAAAGAAAAAGTGTTTACTTTGGCCAAATATTAAGAATGAGTCTACGTATTTAGTTATACATTATTGTCAAATGAGAGTGTTTTATTAGCACGGTTTTGTAATCGGCTCTGTTGAAGATGGATTCCAGTTTTGTGGTAAAGAATATAATCTTTTTGTCTTCTTGTGTAGTGACTATCAGCCTTCATTAAATCATTCCAATTGCGTTTTTTATTTGATTGCAAGTTGTATTTTCTATGTACATTTTTAACAACTTCATCATTTGTAATTTATTGAGCCGACATTCAAATTAATAATAAATTTGGATATATTATATCTGCTTGTTCCATTCTTTCTTTTCAATTCCTCAGGGAAATATGTCATCTGGAGTTGTGCATTACATAAGTCCATTAAAGAAATTGTTTTTGCTGGAAGTAACTTGTTTTAAGAATGTTGGCTAGATGTTGTTTTTTTGTTGGCCCAGTGAAGGGCCAATGAAATTATCGTTATTGTCTGTTGGCCCATCGTTGGGAAATGGTTGGTTGGTAAACGGTTGGGCAGAGTGCCAATCCGTACTGTTGGCCAACCGTGGATGAAAACCGTTTGCCAGCATAGGCCGTTTTCGAACATGGCAAACGCGGCCGTTTTCGAACTTGGCAAACGCCTAGTTAACTTGATATCAAGTTAACTTGATCCAAAGACCGACCGGGTAGAATCTTGACTTGACACTTTCGTAGCCCAAGAGACACCATGCGGCCTTCATTTCGTAAAACATACGAAAAGCGCTATCCGTGTCCATAATTATTGTGGGTGAGGGAAGTGGATTACTTCTTTAAAATGCTTCCCAACCTTATACGGCAAAGTAACAGAGAATATTATTTTTTAAATCTTATTGCTTATGAATAAAATAATTCTCATATACCATAATATGGTGATTAACTAATATGCTTGGATTGCTAGGGTCTGCTAAAGTGGACGACATATCGTTCACTGTATTTCACCACAGACGTCTTTATGCACAAAAAGGCATTATAATATTTCTTGTCTACATGAAAAAACAGGTAACAGTATTTTAATATATTACACTCCGAACAAACTACCTATGATCTTCGACTGATAACTGATAAATACGCGCGTTGTAACTAACATAGGTAATTAAGTTGAAAACAAATTACATTTACCCTAATGGTTTATTATCCCCTTTCTTTGATGATTGCAGTGAAAACCTCTCCAATGTGAACGTTATTAACAATTATGATGTTCGTTAGCTAAAAATAATGCTGCCAATGAAATTATGGCTACCTTTGAGTACTTTCCATCGGACCATATTTCATCATTATTTCATTTCTTATCCTTCCAGAGTAAGGAAGATAGATTTTGTAGGTTCAATGAGGTAAACAAGGACGGTACATCTACAATGCATGGAATTATTCACACAACTATTAGGTCTTACTACAACACACATACACAACTATCTTTTATCAGTATATTCGCATTTGAAAAGCCTTTAAATATAGCGAATTCATCAATTTTTCCGCAAAAAAATTAATAAATATCACAGAAATATACGTAGTAATGATAAAATAGTATCCATTTGAAAGTTTCTTCACTTCTATTTTCCATACAAACCCATATTATCACACCCCGAGTTCGAACTTAAAACCTAGCAAGCATAACAAGTCTCCTTTTTCGTTGGTATCTTTCCTCGATAGCTAGTGAACAAGCACATGGTGATGACGCGTCCATGACGTCATAGCTTTCGATGCGTACTAGGTTTCAAGGCAAGATTGCTTGATTTGCCAAATTCGAAAACGGCCATAGGGCCAACGGTTTTGTGTTACTAGGGTTGTATACCAACATGAATCAACGGCACCTTGCGAATAATATGTTCCTTCTTTAAATAAATGACGTTAATTATGAGGGGAATGAAGTACAGACAAAATTTTTAAAGGCATTAGGATAATGGTCTCTCTCTTCGTGTGATTATTCCTCAAAGATTTAAATTTGTAATTCTGCTCTGGAAAACCACTATAATTCACATGCTGAAATAATCCATTTTCATTTTACCAGTTTTCGTTTACCTCAGAAAATTCTTTCGATTTTATAATTAAAAAAAATCTGTAACAAACGATTGGTCGTTTCCTTTGAGTCCAGTCATTCATTTCAATCTCAATCAGTCAGTTCACTTAAGTCGATCATTTCGATCTCATTGAGTCAATGGAGAACTTGCAGATTTTTTGAAAAAAATAGAGGTAATAGAGGATGATGAATCTTGCCCAACGCAAAAAATCCGAGGCTTAAGTAGCGCTTAGTTTCCGAGATATAAATTCTCAAAGTTGTCGAAATTCCAACGGCGCGAAAAACGGGCGAAAAGGGGGGCGTGGTCAGATCGGGCAGGTCTGACGTCACACCTGTCGTTCAGAGGCATGACCACCGAGAGTAGTCTAGGTGGTCATGTCAGAGGCCGCAGCGGTGGCAAGCCCGGCGTTGTCTCGGGGACTCCGGGCGGCGTCACCGGGGACTCAGGGCAGGAGTGCTACGCCTAGAACGGTGGAGTACTCAATGGATGCAAGCACTGAAACATCTACGCTGCTACCAACGATGGAAATTCCGCTTACAAAGTAACGGAACCGAAGCGAAGTTTAACCATATACATTAATTTAAAGTCGCATGTCATCGACATTGTCAGAACTTCTTACACTGTAGAGACTGGGTTAGGCTGCTAACGACACAACTTTTTTTCTGAAACTGGAGAGAAACGTGGGAAAAGTGTAAGATTTTTTTCCCCATACGCCTGGGTTCGCGATAAAATTGCAACTATAAGACTTCTTTCCACTATTTGACCTGCCATTGCATTTATTTTTGTAACATTTTGAGGAATCGAAACGACGACCTAGGGGGGAGAGAAAGTTAATACATTCCAGTTCATTACAAATGTAGGGCATGATAACACAGTATTTTCTTTACCTTGTTATGCGTATTGCAACTCTAGGGATTTCATCTTACGTTCACGGCGTAATGCGGCATGATTTCAAATGATATCACATAGGCATGTTCGGCAGGTTAAGTAAAAAATGATTCCACAATAAGCGCATTTAATGAAGTATCACCAGATGCTTTGCATCGGCACGAACGTGTTCGTGTGGGTAATATAATTTGCGACCATTTTTGTATGTTGTCGAGCATTAAGGTCTTTCGGGTTTTCAACCGCGTTGGTTGATTGTGCAAGGAAAACACTCCATGATCCTTCGATCTACGTTTTGCCTACATTAAATACGTCACTTTAAATGAACCTCTTCACAAACCTCTGCTTTTAAATACCCTGTTATTAACTCTCTCATGTCAGAAAATTCTTCACGGTGAGCGAAAATTTGATTAACAAATATCAGCATTCGACTATAATTGCTAGGAAATTCACAGTGAATACGTCGCTATACGATAAAAATTACATTTTTGTCTATTGTTAACACTCTTCAAATAGACTCATGACCGATCGGAGCTCTCTCTTCCCTAAAATGTATCCTCGGATTACAAAATGTGCGGCCAACGACACACCTTCCACTTCTTAAGTGTAAATCCAGGCGAACTATAGAATCCCAAAATTTGCTACTAGTTGTACTCTCTTTGAAGGGTTAGTTGAAGATCCAAGTAATAGTTAGAAAGTTAAAAATGATGCAGTGACGGTTGAACCTGTTCGGGATTGGGAATTCTACTTTATTTCTGAAACATATTAAACCGAAAAATAAATTACGTAGTATGGCCACGATTCTGTACACTGGAGTCCTGTGCACACAATGCCTTAACCCACACCACCACGGCAAATAATTATTTTACGAGCGTAATACTGTCGTTAATTACGCATGAGCAGATGCGTAATCTTATCCATTAAAATAGCATCGTATTTACACCCAAAATTGCGCCAATGCATGAACTCGTGGACATAAAAAAGCTCCTGTTATGATACGGATAATTTGTCCATGCATCTATCTATCAACGTATATACTTGCAAGGACATGCATCGTGTGAACATGTCTTAATGAGACGAATTGAAGATGAGCCAAATTCTCGAGTTACCTACAATGTTCTCGCGAACCCGGGCCTATGGGAGAAAGAGCAGTGACCCTTTTTCTACATCTATCCCCAGTCGCAAAAAAATTAAATCTTTGGCGTCAACTCAACTCACCGTAGGTCTCGCGATGTCTCCTCGTGAGACTCTTCGCTGATCATAAGGCTAGACTCACAATTATTTGCCGTTACTTTATGTTCCGGCAATATTTCGCACTTCACTGTGCATAAATTTTTCAATATTTGCTATCGAACGCGTCCTATTGCACTATCGATGTCATACTTCTTCATGGAACTGCAATAAAATTTTAAAATCGAACTTTTCGAAAAGATCACATTTCTAATAATGCCGAAATACTGCAATAGAAATTTCAAACATATAATATATTAATTTAACGGGAAAATCACAGTTAATAATTAACGATGTGATTTAAGGTTTGTATTTCCGACTATGTCTACATGTCGCATCTCATTATAAGTACTCCATCATCACTAGAGCGTCGACTTCATAGGCAAATTATCTGAGTTGGCACAAACTTCCATGCAGATGAAACACTAATAAATCGTTAAAGTATCGCACACCAAAATACAGATATACTTTCCGAAACTCAGACGCAATATTTCAGCGAAATATCACGAGGCTAAAGATAAATGAACGGTAAGTGAACGGTGATACTCGCCGAACTATTCGCCGGTATCTCGTATGTCTCGTACGGTGGACGGCAGGTGTGACGTCACGCGTGTCACTTCCAAAATGGCACGCAAAAAGCAGCGTTTGAAACGACATCATCCTTTCCATTGACTGTAGTTCAATAAATATGGGTCGCTCAGATGAAAGGAAAGAATGTGTAGGAAACATTTTTGGTTATCTATATGATGCATGAGTTAAAACAGCTGTAAAAAAACCTTGCAAGTTCTCCATTGACTCAATATGAACGGGATCGAAATTAACGACTCAGATGATGGAATCATCCAAGTGACTGGAATCATAAAGATCTAATCCTTGAAAAGAACGACATTGCCCATCTCTACTAGAATCCTCTATCACCTCTATGACTTCAAAATATAGTATCGGCCGTAGGGAAATTAACGAAAGTAAGCTATGCGCTTCATTCTTCAACTGTATTAGAACCGGCACTCGATTTTCTGAAGGCAAAGGCCACGGATCAAGAAGTGAGAGACAATTCAAGAATTTACCTCTTTCAACGTTATTCGTTTGTTTTTAGATTCGATGTGGTGGCGCTGGAGTGCACTGGTGGGGCATTGTGGAGGAAACTCATTCATTATTGCATGTGGCTTTGAGGTGATTACATCAGGGAACTAACAATTCAAGAGTGTGGTAGAGGGTCTTGGATGGGCTGCTCAAGAATGTGGTAGAGGGTCTTGGACCCTCTACCACACTCTAGAACAGCCCATCGCCCTTCATTACATCCTTCACCCATCTACCCTGCCTATCCCGGATTTCATTCAGAAGTTTCCTTTCCTCGCCCACCATCTCAAGCACTTCCTCGTTAGTCTTCCTCTCCGTCCACCTCACCTTCTCCATACCCACATCTCAAATGCCTGCAGCCTACTCTTTTCCTCGTGTCTGAGGGTCCACGTTTCTGCCCCATACAACGCTAGGCTCCATATCAAGCTCTTTACCAGCCTCTTCTTCACATTTTTACCCAATGCCCCCGTCATCAGCTCCCTTCTATTACTAAACGCCTCCTTGGCTAGCGCTATCTCTTCCGTATGTCTTTGCTACTATGTCTGTTTTCCTCTAGTGTACTACCTAAATAATTAAATTGCTCTACTTGTTCCAGTTTGTGTCCTCCAACTTGAATCACAAGCCTAGCTGTCTCTTTCCTAGAGCAGGGGTTCCCAACCTGTGGTACGCAGGAACGTTTCAGGTGGTACGCTTGGGTGATAAGAGCGATAGGCTAGTAAGGGTCTCTGTGTGCGTGAGCACGCAAACTTTAAGCTCATTCCACAATGGACGTAAGAGAGCCGCAAGGGCCTGCCGTAAGCCGTATGAAGCTGCCGTAAGGAAAATGGTCAAGTCTTTACGGATACGTCTTACGGCAGGCGAGAGTGTCAGCAAATCAGGTCGCGCCATTACTACCACCGGTGTCAGTCACGGCCCACTGCTTTAGCGGAAGCACTTTTGACATTGGAGGTTAATTTTCGGAGCTCAAAAAATTCGTACACATCAAGGATGAGGTTCTTAGGCCGTTTTCGAACTTGGCAAATCAAGCAATTTTGTCTTGAAACCTAGTGCGCATAGGGCGGATATGACGTCAAATTCAAGTGGCCGCTGACTCCATATTGACTAGATCACGGAGTAGGATAAGGTGTACGATCGGGTTTTGAAAAAAGGGGAGGAAAAGAGCCCGGATGGTAAGCAAGGGAAGATGTTTTCAACTTTCCGATAGAGGCGCTGTAAGTAGCCGGCAGCCCAAGGTCGTTCGATATCTCGATTCTTCGCCTCTCGAGTCAGGTCCTCTCAATGATTTCCACTATGGGGAAAGTCAGCGCCGCCATTACTGTGCTTATTTTACACTGCGGGGTATAGCACAAACAAGGAAAAACACATATATTAAGGCAAATCGAGCATGTCATGCTATAATAATCTCGTAGTTAGGAAGATTATTTTACCCTCGATGAAGTTAGTATACGATAATTTCGACCACTCTATTCAAAGTGCCGAGAATTTGGACGTAAATATGGTAAATAAAGAGCAGAAACCTTTGCTATTATAGCTTATTTTGAATATTGACGCTCTCTTAAAACCACAACAGTTAATTCAGCGTAAAAAATCGTATCAGCCTGATGTCATATTGAAATCGATACGCGAGGTAATGTCGTTAAAATGTATGCATAATGATTTGTAAACAACGTCATTTATAGGGAAGGTAACAGATGATGTTACATAATTATCCAGTTTCACATTATTTGCAGATAATTTTAACTATCTGTAAATCATCAAGGCATTATATAATTATGAATAAAGGTTTAATTTTATAGGAGATAGGTAATATTGAGTTATAAAGGCAGCTATTTTAAATGTAAACAAATACTTGCATGGCATTGTTTACTTTCGGGATACCGTATGTGCGATAATTTAATTCATTCACCCGATTTTTCTCTATCCTGAAATTAGTATAGTCGAGAAATGTATCTTCATCGCTTAAAATTTAAGAAAGCAATGAGACAGAGCAATTTAATTATCCAAGAAAATTACGTGTGTATACAGATCTAATTTGCTAAGAATATGTGAATGTTTCATCGAGTCCATCACAACTATATTTAGGAAACGTTCTCCACTATAACGGAAAGAGCAATTACTCAGGTTTTTTAGGAAAATGAGTTTTGAAAACTGGATGAAGACTGCACTCCTGAAAAAAAACATCAGTTGCGAAAAACCTTGAACAGTCACATCACCTCACTTTATTCTCTCACATCACTTTACACTTGACAAGACCACAAAAGGCGGCGGACAGTTGAGTTTCTAGAGAAAGGTTCTTGTTCCGAGGGAGTTTTGTTTTTGGGGTGAGTTACGGTTTCTTTTTAACTACTTCCACGGTATGTTATAAATCCAGATATATTAAGAGCATGACTGTCAATTACAGCACAAAATTTGTCAACATAAATCTTTCGATAATGATTTGCTTGAATGTCGCACTGCTCTCCTTTGTGTAAATTTACCATTGAGGACTCTAGCTATGTTGAATCTTACTAGCCACTTCTCTATGTGCATCAGTGCACAGCATATCAAGAGCAGCAATGGCTGCTGATGATGTCAATCCTTCTATCACAGAAGCAGTATAACGTACAGTTATGATAAACAAACTAAGTCATTGATTAATAATTCCATTATATAACATTTATTCCACACAACATTTGAAGAAAAAGAACCAGTTACTTTGGGGTATTAGCAACATTGCACTTGTATCGATTATGTGGTAATATAACAAGGAGAAGACCAGTTAACAGTTTCCATAGTTTACAATTGACAAATTTTAGTATTTGATAGCAAATAACCTGGAAAAGTAAAATGCAATAACAAAACTAATTGATTCACTAAATACCCATGTGTAAAATATGAACTCAAATTTTATACATGGCAAACATTCCATACAGTGAAACCATCAATTGCTGACATTAAAAAACTTTTCAAATCCTACTCAAAATTGTCTTTTTTTTCTCAATGATTTAACTTCAGAATAGGTAGAAATATAACACCAAATAGCAAATAAATCATCGGAAAACAAATTATTCATCACATCTAACGGTGTCCATGCAAACCCATTAAGATAGTGAGTTTGACAAGAATTACATCAATATAGATCTTGAAATCATCAATCAAATTGGTATAACAGGTGCCCTAATCAACAAATAATTTCACAAACATAAGGAAAAACTGCAATGCATGTTTATTAAACAACATAAAATATTACATTTCAACAGAAAAAAGAGCTTCAATCAACAAAAAAACACTGTCCAGGTTTCAGTAGTAACAATTTCAATTCCATTATGGTGCAAGCTTCATCACAAAGAAGTGGGCAACCATCTGAGAATGAGAAAAACTGTGGGATAAGTACCTAATTGAAAAACATCACACACACAACATCAAAATAAATCCAAAACTTGCCTACATTCCTTGCAACTAAAAGGCAGTACATACCTTTAACATACATACATTGGTGGACAACATCCATATAATTTTCATGTTATTGAAATGTCAAGCACTGGATGAGAGAGTCACTAGGCGATAACCATCACTTTAAAACACCAACAGGTTCAAACTGTAATAAAATATCCTGTCACTTATTACAATTAACCACTGATATTGAATACCAGAAAATGACAGTAAACTAACCAAACAGAAATGAATCATACACTGTAGTCAAAAGCTAGAGCTGACAACCAATAGTTCAACATCCACATATGAGCAATACAAGTCTCAGATCTGTAAGAAAATGTCCATTGACATAAATAAAATGAAACCAGTGTAATAATTACATGATAATGAAAGCAATTTAAATTAAACTCACTTCCTTAATCTCCTCGTTGACAGTGTAACTAGACTCAGGGTGATTTCAATCATTTTCCAGAAATGAATCATGTACTAAAGTCAAAAGCTAGAGCTGACAACCAATAGTTCAACATCCACATATGAGCAATATAAGTCTCAGGTCTGTAATAAAATATTCATAACGTCATAAATTAAAGCAATATATTATCAACACAATTACAATATTAACCACATCACAGCAATCAACTTACAAAAATTTTGATATGCATTCACAAATGGATGGTATTCATTAGAGTAGAAGAAACAGTGTAAAAAGCAATTGCCAGGTGAATATCATGCAACAGTAGCAGTGGAATTTGAAACTACATTCACTGGTGAAAGGTATTCACATAAGCAACAGCATTTATATGGAAAGCTATTGCGATGGCACAACAGGTTGATACCAGGCAGCAGTTAGCGGTGGGCATTGGAACTGCATTCACAAGGGATAGGTATCCTCAAAAGCAACAGCATAAATATGGAAGCTATTGCGATGGCACAACAGGTTGAATTCAGGGATTCAAGACGAAGGATGATTCCTATAACTGAAATGAATATTACTTTCCACCAAAGTGGAGGAAGAAACTGGAATAGCTAGTTAACTGATTTATGTTGTTGCATTTACAAAAGGGTATGTGAATAGGTATGTGTGTGGGTTCATGCAAAATCCAGGGACCAGCTTTGTGGAATGAGGTTCACATTACTTAACAATGCAATCACACAAACTTCAAGCAGATGGATGACCAGGTTTACAGGGGAGTTATGCCCAAACACCAGGGACTAACATGAAGGAAAGGGAAATTAATGCTACAAACAATCACTCAATGAAGTGGTTTAGGGGCAAATAAATCCTACACTGATGACCTACTTGAAGCATGCATTCCAAATCCAATCACTCATTGCATACATGCCACCAGTAACAGTAAATATCTCTAATATTTGATCAAAATAAACTATTCATAGCCAGAGTTAAGTCTGCATTTCCTGTATCATGGGCTATGCAGACATAAATAATGTAATATAAAATAAGCTTGTTCACTCAATTACTGTATAAGGTGATGGGCAAAATAATGTGGAAATACCACCTTTAGCAAAGTACATTAATTTATACACCATTTTGAATATTTCAATGGACTCATATGATATGGTTTGTCATGTGATTGAGTTTTATGAAGACATTTTCAAGTAATGCCCTTTGATAGATCATGTACTACATGAAATTATTGATTTAATGCTATAAATATAAATGTTTACAGGCTGTGATAGGTACATTTCAACATTCCAATTGAATAATCATCAGCTATCTACTCCTCTTCAGCGTTATTACTAATCCTTGTAATGTTCCCACAGAATCAATACAGTTCCTTAAGTACCTATTTCTCCTAATGATAATACTAGGCGACCTAAATTGAGTTTAAACATAAGCTTACCTCCACCATTCATGGAGGTTCAACTATGCGAGGCATAGTATATGCCAACTTCGTCGAAATGAACAATTTTTGTCTGCCAACTAAAATGAATAACATCATGATGCTAGTCTTAAAGATTAATATTACACGGAAAAGGAAACAACATTATTGCCAAGAGTGAACAAATATGTTTACGTTTAAGTTTCAAAACAAGTGCAAAGTTTCAAAAAATCACACAATGACTGACTAATAATAGAGCAAACAATACAAAACCAAAAAACAAGCCGAATATAAATGGAATTTGAAATACGTTCAATGCGGCCAAATGATGGCTCATCGCGATGCTAACTTTTGACGTGGGTACTGCATACTACTGGTTTATTTAGAAATATCAGAACCCGAGGAGCATACCTGACATAAACAAGGTAATGTAATGAAATTACTAGTATTCACGTATGAGTGTACTGGTGAAATGCAGGATAAAAATAAAGCAGATAATACGCAATATTAAGATACATGCATATATAAGCAAAACTCCTTAACCAGATGCATGCCTTAACAAAAAAATAAGGAATATGAATGATCAGCTGTTAAATATTTCGCGAACATGAATACACAGTCTACGGTACATTCATGATCGTGAATTTAACCACTTTTAGGTTAATTCACCGTCAATTCATACCTTCGAGTCATATGTATGGCATGACTTGTTGGGGAAGTAAACCTATAAACCCAAATTTTCACGATAACTTACAACAGCCGTTAATTTATCAATGGAGACAATCTTCGGTGGATGTAGTTTCACAGACCAGCAAGTAGCGAGTTCCAATTCCGGCAATTTCAGCCAACGCACTTTGTTTACCAATAAGATATTACATTCCAATTATTATAAAACATATATACATCAAAATTTCAAGAAGGAAACACACTGAAATCGTTTACTCACCTCACAGAGACGAGAATAATTGGAAGGCTGCCATTTATCGCGTCTACAATTCTGCACCCATTTTGCCCTTCTAGTTGGCTCCTTGGGAAAAATGAAGAATCTCACTCCATTCGTCATTGTTTTGGAACAATTCGGAGCCGAACAAGTTGGCATCTCGATGGATAATCTCTCTGCTATTCCGCAAAAAACATAGACCGCAATGCTTCCCTTACGGAGATCACAGAAAAATAAGCACAGTAATGGCGGATATCGTGTCGATGAGAAGACCCATATCGATGGTGCAACATATCGAATAAATCGACCCTGCCGGCAGGTACTCTTTCCTGAAGTTAGCGTGGTGGAGAAAGGAGGTGAATTCGGAACTGGGTCGATTTTGACTGCGAAGAGTTTAAGTCTTTGATTTAAACATTGAAATGAATAGTACGTGTTTAGTGCCGGGATGTACCAGTGGATACCGGGCCACATTAAAATACAACCCGGATCATGGATTGAAGAATGTAAGCCTTTTCAAGGCACCCAAGGTAAGCTTACTTCCTCTTACATGAGGTAATCATTTTCTTCTTTTCCAAAACAAGTTAAATATATTAACTTGGGAATATATTCGCTTTAAGTGTAAAGGCGTAGAATTGTTTCCCAGGTGTAGGAAACGACTTAAGTGCGATGAATGTAACACGTGGTGTACAATTGACTATAGGAAATATTCCGGCATTTCTCTTCATTTCTATGAAGTTATCCATCTAATATACTAGTTTTATTTTCTAAGTTTTCTAATTTATGAAAATGTTGATAGTCCTCTCGTTTTAGCTCCAGCCGTAGCCTTACGAGCAGGTTTCAGGACGCAAAACTTGGAAAATCCATCAATTAATGACAAAACATACTGATGCTTGTTCTTTGTGGATGGAAGAGGACCAACAAAACCTATGAAGAGTCTTTCCCAAACGTCATTAGGTGGTTTGGAAGATGACATGCCAGAGGGAGAATTATTTCTTGGTTTGCAAGTCTGACACATTTGGCACTTCCTGACCATGTCAAAAACTTCCACCCACATGTTCTTCCACCAATAAGCTCTGCTTATTTTATCATAAGTCTTAACCATCCCCAGATGACCACCTAGGCTAGCACAGTGAAAATACTGGAATATCATGAGCCTTCTAGCAGCAGGCAAGACTATTTTCCCCTTTTTCGTTTGTGAATTACCAAAGCACAGGGGCTGACCCTTGAAAAAATAATTTGGACATGATAAAGGATCCTTTTCTAATTTCAAGAATATTTCCCTCAAAAGACAATCTGATTTCTGGAGATCGCGAATATTCACAAAAGACAATGGAATATTATGCAATACACAAGCAATTGGAGACGAAGGCTCCTCAGTCACCGTAACTATTGTAGTGAACTCATCATTAGAATGAGACTGTACAGGAATGACGCGAGACAGGCAATCAGCAACCGAATTAGTAGAACCACGGACATGATGAATGGTAAATTTATAGAAAGAAAGTTTAAGTACCATTCGGCCAAGTTTTCCCAAGTGTTTCGGATGCGAGAATAACCTAGATAAAGCACCATTATCTGTATACAAATGAAACGGTATTACTTGGTGATACACACTAAATTTGACAACTCCCCAACAAATGGCCATGCATTCTAACTCATAGGTGGAAAACGTCCTTTCGTGATCAAGCAAGGCTTTACTGGCGTACGCCACCGGAATAAAGTGTCCATTCACCTTGTGATTTAACACAGCGGCCAAGGCAACATTACTTGCGTCAATGAACAAATGGAATTCTTCGTCGAAACGAGGGAAAGAAAGCATAGGCGGATTCATTAAAGTTTGTTTCAACTGACTAAAGGCTTGGGTCTCCGCCGTTGACCAACAAAAGGGAATATTCTTATGTTTCAAACGAATTTAACGATTTAACGAAACGAACGATTTAAAGGAATAGAAATTTAAGAATACCTTGGAATAAACTTGGAGTAAAACCCACACATGCCGAGAAATCTCGCAACCTCCTTGAGATTCTTTGGAGTAGGAAAATCTTTGATCGGCTTAATTCTGTCCGGATCAACCTGGAGTGTACCGTCCTTGATTAAATGGCCCAAGAATGTAAGAGAGGCAGTATCCAGCTTCACATTTTCTTCACTGACGGTGAGACCTGCCGCTCGTAGCCTCGAAAGGACGGCTCTCACATGATTGACATGTTCACTGGAAGTTTTAGAATAAATACACAAATCATCAATATACCGGTACACACAAGAATATTTTAAATCTCCCAACACTTCGTTAATCAGCCTTGTGAAGACCTGCGGAAAGTTAGCAAAACCAAATGGCAGTCTGGTGTATTGGAATAATCCAAACGGCGGAGCAAATGCCGTATATTTCTTAGATTCCTCGGTTAAAGGAATTTGATGGAAAGCAGAATTTAGATCGAGGATAGAGAAATATTTGGCACTCGACAAATATTGAAAAGCATGCTCCACTGATGGTGTGGGATAGCCGTCAACCTTCACTTGCTTATTTAACTATCTATAGTCTACCACTAATCTGTCAGTTCCATCTTTCTTAGGAATTAGAAATGCAGAAGACCAGTTCGAGTAGGAAACTTCTACAATACCTTTGTCGAGCAGCGACTGAATGTGTTTCTTCATCAGCTGAGTTTTAGGAGGAGAGAGAATATGGATGACTTCGAATAGATGTAGAATTAATTAACTCAATTTCGTAAGTCATCAGAGATGTCACTCCTAACTCACTGGTGAGAACATCAGGATATTGCGATAACAATCGCTTTAACTCACTTAACAAGTCATCAGAAGGTTGAACTGATTCTTTGGACACCAAGGGCCCGGCATAATCAGTCAAACCACCTGTTCTTTTCAAAGAAGGAACAAGAACTAACTTTCTCGCCGATTTGAATTCATTTGTTTTCGAAATCTCGTTCCCAGATTCCCCAAAACTGAACAAAAGGGACGGCTCATTTTGAAATGCCACCGCATTGGCCAGAACAATCACTTGAGATTTTTTAATACAGTCAAAACTGAGAAGTACAGGAAATGGAACTAAAGCAACATAAAACTTGTGTACCCAAGAGAATTTTCCGATTTGGAGTTTCAGCAGTACAGAGAACTTAAGGCTGAAAGCTTCACTGGAGGCCCTAACTAAATTGATCGAATCAAAACGCTTATTACGACCGCGAAGTTTGAGGCTCTGAAAGAACTTCTCGTCGCAAATTGAAATAGAACAACCTGTACCAATGAGTGCATGAGAAGAAACAGGTTGAATGATTACAGGAAGTAGAGGCAAATGAGTAGCATGAGGGTGGGGAAAACCCATCATACTGATAGCTGGTAAGCGTGTTTGACGTTTTTTCTTCCGACATTCACTGACATGATGACCAAATTTATGACAGAAGGAACAGGTTGTTTGCCTCGAAACGGCAGTAGGAGAGTTATGAGAAACTCCATGGAACGTATTCAAATATTCAGCTGAAGCCCTCAACTCCTTCGTGGCTCTAGAAATAAGGGAGTCTAACGCAACAAACGTGGTGGGTTGGATAGAGAAGATGCCGGTTGATTTTGTGATAGGATTCAAGCCGTCCGCTATTATCTCAACCGTTTGAGCCTCAGGAAAATCCAAAGCCAACACCTGAATCGCGTTGCGAATGGAACATACAAAATCATGGGGAGTCTCACAAGGAAATTGAAACCTCTTGACATTTTTCGCGACAAGTCCATCAATTTCTCGATTTCCCAGAATACTTCGCCATAAACGTTGGGTGAATTGGGGCCGAGTAGTTCTGAGTAGACAAGGATAGCCAAGATTGCCGCGAATTGGTAGGCAATTTAGTAACAACCAAATATAAGAGAGTATTCAATGGAACGAGAGAAAGAGACTGTACAAAAGACAAAGTGCAAAGAACAAACTCAAATAAACAGGATGCTATCGTCCACGGAGTTGTAGTCACCACCCGAGAGGAGAAGGAAAAGGAAGGACCGGAAGAAGAGGATGATTTCAGCAGATAATTTTCCTGATAAGCCTATAGCAAGTAAAATAGAGAACCTACTCTCAATTCTTATTCCGTTAAATGTCGAAATAAAAGTTATTATCAACTGAAACCGGAAACTGGTCGGAAAGATCACGAGCGCAGATGTGTACGAGTGAACGTGTTTGACCACAATCAATCAACATGCAGTCATCGAGTGGAGAGGATCGTGAGCAGCCACTTGTAACCGAGCAGCATAAGCCACTCGTCACCGAGCAGCGCCAGGAGCAGTCTTCGGGCGAATTTCAAAGTAAGACGGCAGCGAAAAGGAAAATTAACCAACTCCAGGCGAAGAAGAAGAAGGTGGCAAAGTAGACTACGAATGATGAATTTGATGAGATATTCTAACTATTAGAGAGAGATGCAGAGGAAACACTTCGAGGAAGCAAGAAGAAAAAGAAGACTGATTCCCCCGTTCTCCCTGACCTCTTAAACGTCCTTCTCCTCCTGCCGATTTCAAACCCTTATACTGTCGTAGTGCTGTGCTAAGTTCCAACAAGGAGATTCACATCGCTTGGCAATTGCTAGGGGGTGGTGGACGAGCCTACGCGAGATTGCTGCTCATCCCATCAGTGTGGTGATTTGGACGGACTTGATATTTTCGAATCCGACCTATATTTTTAGTGTGCACACGAAAAACATTGAGTGACTATTTAAACAATACTGTAGCAATACCAGACGATCTCGCATATCCGAATTTCTCCTTCGCTTTTACATCGCTTGCAGGAGAGACTAATTGCGCTCAATCGCAAATCGGGTGCTGCACTCGTTGATCAACGGGGAGGTAACGTGATTGTATTGAACAAATTGGAATGGCTAGAATTTTCGACCATTTTAGAGAATGTCCGAATTGCTATCCGTGTTGCCAATCAATGTGTCAATCATCTGGACGAACATTTTCTGCCTGTGGAACATGCTCCACGCAGACTGGGTGTGCAGCATATGGGAATAACGATTGGAGTGAAGCAGAGCGGCAGTATGAGGTCCCCTTTCCAATGGATCTCCTGCACACGGAAGGATAGGCAAAGTTATTGTCGACTTCCAGGCGGGAAGTGATGGAAAACTAATTGTAATTCGGGAGCCATGGAAGATCTAGAATCACCGTGGCGAAGGTCGTGGATTTTCCAGATTCCTTCCATTGGGTTGACCTGTAACAGGAAAAATGATTGGCTGACCATGAATTGGCAAGGAATAGATACGGATATGGGAGATATTCCGTACAATATTCTAATGAGCATTCTCAAAGATGAAACCGAACCATTCCTATTTGTCTTTGCAGAAGTTTTAGAGAAATGCAAATTTTTATCTCAGCACATTCGACGGTCAGTAATCGAGTTAGAAAAATTTCTCGATGTACCCAAAGTGAAATTGCTTCCAGACACGTCGATGAAATGCAATCTTTATTGCCATCAAACGCAGATATTCGCACGTGCGATTAATTATAATTTTCTATTAAAATGTCTCTTTTGCATATTTGAAAGTGAACACCAATGTCTTCACAAGAGAATCCCTCTTTCCAGGCACGGGTACATATTCAATTAGAGATTTCACATTGTCGGTGCACAGAACGGGTTTCGATCAGCCAGTACTCCTCATTTTGATATGAAGCGGGCTCCGTCCACCACGTCATCCTCCTCCTTGATGCTGAAACTGTCCACGTTGAGGACGGGCGTTCATCCGGATCCGTCAAAGATTCCAGTGGCACGATGTTGAATCTGTGGTACACGCCTTCCGAATTTTTGAATCCGGAAAATGGCGCCTTACGTCCAATCAAAGATACTGTTCGATCCCTGACTCGGAAATCTCGCAAATGTGTCTTTTTCCGAATTCGAGCGTCAGGGAGAAGTCGCTCCCGGGCATTTCGGTGGGCAGCAAGATGCTATAGCGGCCATCTCCAGTATCCTTCACGCCACAGATGACGCGATCTCCCAATTTCGCTACGGGCTCTCGCACCAGCGGCTCCGCCTTTGCTACTGCTTCCTCAAACGCCTCCTCAAAATTCCCCATCTTGAGCCGGAATGATCACTCCTCGACAATCGACGTGAAGATGAGGCGCGGGAGGGGAGGTGGGATCCTCCTCTTTGCGCGCACCGCAAACCTAAACATATACGAGCACTCGGATTTCCAATTCCAAGCATTCCGTGATGGCCGAGTGCGCGTCAAAGCGTCGGCAACCACGGAAGCGAGGAGGCCGGCGTTCGAGACCAACACCAGCCGAATCTTTTTTCCACTTCGTCACGTGACGTCATGCCAGCCGAGGGGGAGGAGGGAGAGGGGAACCAGCCTTGGAAACTTCCATTTAAATTTCCCGCGGCGCAATTTCGCATTTCTTTACTCTTTTGTTTGCCAGCGCCACCGATTGTAGCGCCAACTGGTGAAACAAAATTGGTACTATTGCTTTCGGATGCCCATTTCTTATCTACTCGCATCATTTAAGAAATTATCAACAAATGAGTGCTGTTTAATTTAAGCATATACGAAGAGTAATCTTCAGTGCGCAAGGATAAAGCTCACGTACTGGCAAACTGGTGTAAAACGAATAAAATTTGTTAATCTCCTCTGCATAGAGTTTTTTTGGGTCTCTCTTAAACTAATTTGGTAGAGAGAGTATTTCTTACTTGTTGCCAATGGCTTGTACCGGATCGAGTCGGGCGGGTGCCGACTACCTCCCTAGATCAGCACACATGAGGTGGCGTGTATATACAGGTAGGCCTGGGAGATATTGAAAAATCAATATCGGATTACGATTATTAATTTAATATCGAACATTGGCGATAACTAACTAACGGGACGATACATATCTGGACCGATAAAAATATCGGGCCCGATAAAATATCACGTTATATCATCCGATAAAAAATCGCCTCCCGATAAAATATGACCGATACTTCATCCGATAAAAAAATCGCCTCCCGATAAAATATCACGATGAATCATCCGATAAAAATCGCCTTCCAATAAAATATCACAATATACAGGGTGGGGCAGATTGGACTTTTTTTTTAAAATGACTTCCCATCTTTAATTCAATTCCTGTGGGAAGAAACAAACATATATTTGCTTTTGTCTGAAAAAGGATTATTATTTGTTTGGGAAAACACATTTTTGACATGCAAAGATTGATTTTAGTACCTGGAGATAAATAATAATATTTCAAATCAGGGAGTCCATTCTGCCCCACCCTGTATAATCCGATAAAAAATCGCCTCCCGATAAAATATCACGATATAGAATCCGATAAAAATCGCCTCTCGATATAATATCATGATTTATCACCCGATAAAAATCGTGTAATCGCGCCCGATAAATTATCATGTTATGGCGCCGGTAAACCGTATCGGAATAAGACAGCCATTGGGTTGGCATGGTTGGAATTCGTTTAATCTAGAAAAATGTTGAAAACGTTTGAACCGATGAATTGAAACGATGACACATCGGCAGTCACAATAGAGTTCGTGAAGATTCGGCTACTGGACGCGGAACTTAAATTCATCAGAAACACATCAGCCTTCAAGGCAAGGCCTAATTTTTTATTTGAATGCTATGGATGCGGAAAAATTGGCCACAAGAAAGAGAATTGTCACTGGAAGAGAACAAAGGACGACGATAAAGCAATGAGACGACAACATAGCCGTGGCGGCCGTAGCAGTCATAGACGGGGAAGTAATATCAGAGGAAGACGAGGAGCATACCCAGCTCATACTCATACGGAAGAAGAAACTTATTTGCCGCACTCAGCTCGCAATCATCCCATGAAGGTGCTCATGTAGAATTTATTATTGATTCAGGGGCAACGGAGCACTTAGTAAAGGAAGCTGTAGAAAGCCATATGGAAAATGTCAGAAAAATGGAACAAGACGTAATTATTCATTTAGTAGATGGCCGATCAATTATTTCACGAAAGAAAGGAACACTAAAAGCGAATTATGGAGGACTGAAGATATCCGTTGAAGCCTTGATAGTGCCACAACTTATTATCTGTTGGAAGATTAATGCAGAGTGGAAAGAAAGTCATTTTAGACAAAGAAGAAGTAAAAATAATAGTAGGAACTTTAAAATTGATTGTAAGGCAAAGAAAAACCTTTATTTAGTTGAACTTGATCTAATCAAGAAGCACAATTGTATGATGACCCAAGATCTATGGCACAGAAGACTCGGCCATCTAAATCGTGGAGGTCTAAATATCTTGAAATTTCCATCAGCTGAAGAAAAGTGCGATGCATGCATGCAAGGAAAGTCGACAAGACTACCTTTCAAAAGCTTAAAACATCCTAGGTCCAAAAGGATTGGCGAATTACTGCACACTGATGTCTGTGGACCATTCAAGCCAGCTACAATGAATGGAGAGAGGTATTTCCAGACAATTGTCGATGATTTTTCGCATTTCACGGTAGTTTATCTGTTGAAAACGAAAGGCACGGCAGCAGAAAATTTAATGAATTGTGTAAGGCAGCTAAAAGCAAAGTATGGCGAAAGAACCTGCAGAATTAGATGCGAAAACGGTGGTGAATTTACATCGAAAGAATTGAAGAGCTTTTGTCAAAGAAGAGGAATAAAAGTGGAATATACAATACTATATAGTCCACAACACAACAGAGTTTCAGAGAGAATGAATAGGACACTTCTGGACTAAGCAAGAACCCTTTTTGCGGAAATAAAACTGCCGAAACATTTGTGGGGAGAAGCAGTAAGAAGTGCCACTTACCAATTAAACAGATCGCCAACCAGTGCACTTTCCGGAGATATACCAGCCAGGAAATGGTATGGGAAAGCTGATTCTTCAAAATTACGAGTATTTGGAAGTAAAGCATGGGTGTGTAATCTACCTCATACCAGTAACCTAGAAATGAGAGCCAGAGAAATGAGAATGATGGGTTACAATGAAAACGGGTATAGATTATGGGATCCGACAGTAAACAAGATAGTTTGTGCAAGAGATGTAAGGTTTGATGAGAAAAATACATGCTTTATGAATGACAAAAAATGTCAGATGGAAGAACCAAGAACAAACATAAGAGAACAAATAAATCAAGAAGATGATGCTAATGAAGAAACATACACAAAAGGAAATCAAGAAGATATAGAAAGAAACTCGAACAGAAATGAAGTTCAAAATGAAAACGAAGAATTACATTCAAACAGAAATGAAGACGAAGAAAGTCATGAAGATTTAAGGAGACCAAAAAGAAGTACAAGAATTCCAAAGAAATTGGAGGATTATGAGTTGTACTCAGCTTACTGTTTTATTGCAAATAATGATCCAATAAATTACACTGAAGCAAGAAAAGCAGGCCAAGAATGGCACAAAGCAATAGAAAAGGAATTAGAAGCTCACCATAAGTTAGGGACATGGATTCCAGCTCAACTGCCAGAAGGAAAGAAAGCAATTGATACTAAATGGCTCTTCAAGACAAAAGAGAATGGGGTGAAAAAGGCAAGACTGGTTGCAAAAGGTTTTCAAGAAGAATGTTTTTCAAATGTATATGCACCAGTAGCAAGAATGTTCACAGTAAGAATGTTGATAGTTCAGGCGTTACAAAAGAGCTGGAAAATAAGACAATTGGATATACCTACAGCCTTTTTAAACGGTCATTTGAACACAGAAATTTATATAAAGGCTCCAGAAGGCTTGAACACAGGAGAGAAAACCCTGAAACTACGTAGAGCTTTGTATGGACTGAGGGAATCTCCAAGATGTTGGAATGAACGTTTTAATGATGCTATCACCAAGCATGGTTTCAAGAGATCAAAATATGACTTCTGTTTATACACGAGTGAAGAGGCTTTGATGCTAATCTATGTGGATGATATTTTAATTGCTGGAAACAATATCGAAGAAATGGTTCAAATGCTGAAGAAAGAATTCGAAGCAAAAGACCTAGGGGAAATTAATAAATTTATAGGACTGACAGTTGTCATTCTAGAAGAAAGAATTCAAACTACATCAAAATATCACAATCGGAAATGATAGAGAAGATAATCAAAAGATTTAACATGGCAGAATGCAATGGAATAAAAACTCCAATGGAAATAAACTTTCAAGCAGACACAGCACAAGAAAAGGTGATTGTACCATACCAAGAATTAATAGGTAGCCTGATGTACATAGCAATAGTGAGCTGTCCAGATATACAATTTTCAGTGTCTTTCCTTGACAACCAGCCAGTTTCTTGACAAACCAAATAAAATGACATGGACAGCCACCAAGAGAATTATACGGTATTTAAAGGAGACGAAAGATTTGGCACTAACATATGTATACCAAATCCAATGACCACACTGAATTACTTGCTTACTCAGATGCAGACTGGGCAGCGAATAAAATTGATAGGAAGAGTGTGAGTGGCATGGTTGTATTTTACGGTGGAAATCCAGTTGCATGGTCATCAAAGAAGCAGAGCACCGTAGCCTAGTCAACAGCAGAGGCTGAATACATAGCAGCAGCAGCAGGGACAGAGTTGGTCTCATTGAAAGGGATAGGTGATGATTTGAATAAGAAGTGTGTCCAGAAAGCAGTATTGAGGGTAGGCAACAAAAGTGCAATTTGCATGATGGAAAGTTTTGAAAACAGCAAACGTAGTAAACACATTGAGATAAGACATCATTTTATTAAGGATTTAGTTACTAAAGAAATAATCCAAATTCAGTATTCAATAACTGAAGAGAATATAGCTAATGTATTTACTAAAGCCTTAAGCAAAGAAAAATTTAACAATTTTAGAAATGCATTAAAAATCAATTAATTTCTTACTGTAAAAGGATTGGTTATGATGATACCAATATTTGTGTTAGAATAAATACCACACAACATTGAGGAGTGTTAGAAACATAAGAAACGTTTGTTTGTTCACACAGAGATTAGCTATTTATTGTTTTTTATTATTGTTGTTGTGTAAAATATGCCGTTCATCTTAAGTCTCCTAGAAAGAATAAATTAATATTTCCATAACTGTGGAGTTCTATTTCCAAAAGTTATATCCGAAATCCTCTTCTTGAGCTCTCAACACCGTATACTCTTGGCACAGTCTAAACAAACAAATAGTTTAGACTGTGCTCTTAGCATGCCTGCTATTCATGGCTGCTGAATGATGTCTTTGTGAAGATAGCTATGCAAGACACTGAATTAATTTAGAACAAATATCACCCACCCTCGGCGACCACAAATAGCTATCACAACAGCCCTTGCTAGCGTGCATCTGTCAAGAGTCACGTAGATTAAATTTTGTTAGAAAACTATTGAAGGCGGCCATTATCAAATTAAGTTATTCCTAACAAAATCTCAGTAAACAAACGATATTAGTAACAAAGTTCTTACAGACACACTTCTCAATTGTGTATCGGCCAATTTTTGCGAAAAGACCGCGGAAATGCATACCCTACCGTTCGTAATTAACAATAATAATAATAATTTTTATTTGACATTAAGCAATACGATGCAATGGTCATCATCAAGAGGCATAAAAAGTAAGAAAACAAATGAAAAAAATATAGAAAAGGAAATCAGGAATTAAAATGCGAGGTCTGAAGTATCACACTCCTCAAATTCCTGCAATGAATAGAATGCTTTACACAAAAGCCAACGCTTAAAGGTCAATTTGGACCTAGACAGGCTGACAAATCTAGCCTCTTGGGGCAGTATATTAAAAAATCAAAGTTTAAGTACATTAAAACAATTGCCACTTTTGGGTAGTCTAAAGTGAGGCACCACTAAATTGTTCCTTTTTCTTGTGAAGTGGCGATGATAGCTGGCTCCTGTCTCTAATGAGCTCAGGTTTTCTTTCACTTCACATACACCTTTATAAATATAATGACCATAGAGGGTCATAATACCCAGTTTTATAAAAAGAGGTTCACAATTGTCCATTGAGTGCGAACCTGAAATGATTCTAATTGCCCTTTTTTGCATCTTGAAAACACCCTTTGAGTTGGGAGCATGACCCCATAATTCTATGCCATATGTCAGATGACAATGGAAAAGGGCAAAATAAATTTGCCGCTGGTAGTCTATTGGTAGTAGGATTTTCGCAGTTAGCAGTTTCCGCAGCATATAAGTTACTTTGGATAGCTTGGCAATGGTAGAAAATATATGAGAATCCCATTTTAGTTTGCAGTAAAGTTCAACGCCAAGTAATCTGAGACTTTGATTGTGGTTTATTTGTGGGCTAAGTGAAAATAATGCTATTTGAGTTTTATCATTGTTTAAAGCAAGCCCATTCGCAGAAAACCAGTTCTGAGCTACTGACAATACAGAATTTGAAATAGTTTGTATTTGACAAGTCTTACATTTTGAACAAAAGTAGTGTCATCGGCATAGAGTAAAGGAATGCATGGGACATTCTTAGGGAGGTCATTTGTCATGATTAAAAAGAGCTAGGGACCGAGGACAGAACCTTGAGGGAAACCATGTTCAAGAGGTGAGGATCGATTCTTGTTAATGCACACACATTGAAAACGATCCGACAGATAAGATTCAAGGAGCTTTAATTCTATGTTCCTGATACCATAGTGATGCAACTTCTGGATTAGGATTGGATGAGAGACACAATCAAATGTTTTACTGAGATCACATGCAGTTAAGGCAACTGAAGATTTTTTCAAAAGCGTTCAGAATGATATCAACAACATGCCGGACTGCTAAGGAAGTGGAGAAACGCTTGCGGGAACCAAACTGCGATTTGGAGAAAATATTGTTGTTATCAAAGTGCTCATTTAGTTGGGGTTTAATAATAATTTCCAGTAATTTACCAAAAATTGGAATAATTGAAATTGGCCTATAACTAGATGGTAAACTTTTGTCGCCCTTCTTATGGATGGGGATCGTTTTAGAGATTTTTAGAGCCTTGGGGAAAATACCTGATTGGAAACAGGAATTGAATATAATAGATAGGGGTTCATCAATAATAGTGCTAATAGCATTGAGTAGTTTGCTTGATAAGCCATAAAATATCTTTACAATTGGACTTTTTAAAGTTTTTAATTACCTTTCTGATATCCTCACGTGTTATCCATTTCCATTTGAAGGGTGAAGGGGTAAAACACAGGTTAAAAAACTGGGAGGCCGTTGCTGGAGAACTGGCAATTTTTGAAATCAGCTCATTGGTACTCAATAAAAAATTGATTCAGATTATCGAGCTTAAATGGTAGTTGAGATACTAAGTCTGACTGCCCAATTTCCTCGTTAATAACTTGCCAGGCTGCTTTGGTCTGCTTGTCAGCATCACTCATGAAATTAAGATTCGATATCAGTTTAGCACTGTTAATTTTACTTATGTACTCTATCTTGAGTCTCTGCCAGACATTTTTGTCCACTTCAGTTTTAGTTGCTTTATAAACAGAATGTGATGAAATTAGTTGTGTTCTCAAAATTGATAGCTCGGGGCTAAACCATCTCTTGGACTGCTTGCGGAGGTTGGATTGAAATAGTTTTTTAGGGAAGCAGTGTTCAAAGAACAGCATGAAGGTTTCAAAAACACAAGAGAAGTTACAATTACCATCGGAGCTTGTTAACTAGGTTAACTAGTGTGCCATGTAACATTTGACAGAAGGAATTTAAGGTTGTCAATACCCTCATCAGTAATAGGTCGTACTAATGTGGAATAACTCTGGAGAAGGGGTTTGTATCTGAGGGTATACAAGGTAGAAGTAAATTCCAAACCAAGGTGATCAGATATACTGAGGTTAACAACATTGACTTTGAAATGATCAGGGGGTATGTTGGTAATGACATTGTCCAGGCAGGAATTTAACCTGGTTGGCTCCATGTTAGCACAGAATAAGTTGAAAAATAGAAGAAGTGAGGTAAAGGAAACTGTATCCTTATTTTTCAAACGAATATCCATATTCAGATCACCAAAAATAATTATATCCATATGATATTATGATATGACATTACCTCACTTTTATGGCACAAACCTCACACTGCAACTCCATGCAGAAATTGCTTACATCGATTTTTTTTGCTACCAGATCACTGTCAACAAATAAAGGAATGCCACTGTTTTTAGCAATTTTACGGCAAGAGAACGATATATTAATCTGACTCATTATGATCACGAGGGGGTTAACAGGTAGTTCACATGACTTCTGAACGTTCTGAACAATAGACACGATAGGTACATTCTTCAATTCCTGTAGGTAGCAGCAGCTGTCGAAAGTGATGGGCCACCTATCAGCAATATTAGACACTATAAGAACGAACGCGTAGCGGCAAGTATAAGAATAATTAGAGGTTTAGAGATCCATGACGTAATGCCAAACTGTTCATTGGATATTTGCAATAACATTAAAAATATGGGATTTCAGCTTGAGTTTTGCTCTGTAAAGTTTAATTTTGGAAGTTATTTATTTTTGCAAAAGCGTATGACGATAAATATATTCGTATGAGGCGCTGTAAAATCACGGTGTTTTTAGCAGTTTTTGGCTTTGCTTTAACCAACGCTCATAATAAGTAGCTTATGAAGTGAAATAGATTCTTTTTTTATTGAACCGAGAAATATTCGCCAAGTCTCGCTCGGACTTGTGGGGAAAGGGTATGATGGCAGTAGCTTCAGCTGATTGAGAGGAACCTGGGGGGGAGGGGAATAGTTGAGGTCGTGAGAAATTGTTTTGCAATGGCCCTACCTTCGCCCTCGAGTCCTGTGAATTATATTTTTAATAGACAATATAAGGATAAATATTTATTAAGTAAATCTCTGCTAAGGGAGAGGTTAGGGCACGCGAGAAATTTATATAGGAAAGATCTTCTTGCTCACTATGGCTGTGTTAACGCCATAGAATTTTCCAATGAAGGAGAACTTCTGGTTTCTGGTAAAGTTGGTTTTTAGAGTAATGTATTGTTTGCATATTATTGTATTAACAAACGTAATATGTTAAATATTTCATAGATTCGGTGCTATCGCCTGATTTTCCAATAGCATCTTGTCATGACGTACGGATATTTGCTCTCCTTATCTGTGATAAATTATTTCTGTGCGAGCGGATATGATGTGTTTATCCAATTACTTGTAAATAATATGTGGGCGTAATATGGAACTACAAGCATAGCTTTTCATTTCGAACGTTTCATTGAAATTTACTTTTGACAGTTCTCAATCTCGACAAAACCCGAGTCCACCGCCTTTGGTTAATGATTTACATCCAAGTGTTTTATTTAACGAGAATGTTAGTAATTATCTTTCTCAATGACCATACCTGATAAATTCCTGCCTCTTAATCTATTTAGGTGGAGATGATAGACGGGTACTACTATGGAAAGTGGAAGAGGCAATCCACGGAGTTGGAAAGCCCGTGGCAATGCGAGCTCAACATATTAGCAACATATTCTGTTTAGGTTATGATAGTACTAATAGCAAGATATTTTCGGCTGGAAATGATGATCAAGTGATAGTTCATGATACTCGGACGTAAGTCGCTATTGACGGTCACCGTGTGCCATTAATCAAATGTTTCATTTCTACATTAACCATAGCATTACATGATGGAGTATCTGTTGGTTTTCTAGTGGAGATCCGATTGACTTTTTTCTGCACGAACAACCAGTCTACGGTCTCTCGATAGATCCTCTAAACGATAATGTGTTTGCCAGTGCCTGTGATGATGGGAGAGTTCTTATTTTTGATATTCGAGAGCCTGCTAGCACAGGTATAAATTACTGTTTGGGGAGTAATTTAAGATATGATAAATAATAGATAACTTAATGATTTCCTTTCCGTGGACAGAACCGTTTTGCCTTGCCCGATATACCTCTGCATTTCATGCTGTAATGTTCAACCCCGTGGAACCTCGATTGCTGACTACTGCAAATTCTAAAGAAGGCGTTGGCCTTTGGGATATAAGAAAGCCAAGACAGTAAGCCTTATTCTGTTCTTATCTTAATATAACGTGTAATGAATGTTTTATATTGCATGCTGTTCGCAATTAAAATGTTTTGAGTCGTCATTATTATTGGTCCTGGGCAGAATGTTTTCTATGGTCATTGCCAAAGGCTGCACGAAGGAAGTGAGAACTTAATAGGCATAAAATACTTAACGAACTTTACGATTAATACTTAAAATGGAAATACCTAGAATATTTATTTAATGTACAGAATTCCACCATGTATAAGTTAGTGATCCTGTTTCATTTCACTGCTTTCTCAAGCGTTATTGAAGTAGCATTTTCTAACGTCTGAGGTATGTTGGGTGGCATTTGTTGATATGATTGATGATGATGATGATCTGTTGTATGATTAATTCAGATATCTCTGCCCACTTATTTACTTCTGATAATGTTTTACTTTTCTGTGCTTCAATGAGGTATGCACCCATTTTGTACATGAGGGATGATACTCTGTATTACCCCCTGAAATTTTGCTAGCTTGGTGGCAGAACTCAACAGCAAGATGGGGAAAGATGCTGCTGAGGGTGGCTGAACATGAGTTGACTGCAGTGGGGAAGTCAATGAGTAAACTTTACAGGACTGTGTATTTTCCTTAGTGTAAGGTCTCGGGAAGGATTTTTGCTCTGATAAAGAGGTGGACTTGCTTTTACTCATCAAAGTGGATTACTGATTGGTTTGCTTGCAGGCTCAGTAGATACGATCATTTTTCTTCAGAACAACAAGTACGGAAAAGTAACTGAAATTCTACATGATGTTCAATTCAAGGATTGAAGTTTGACCGTTGGTCTTCGGCTGAGGTCAATTGCCTAGCCTGGTATTCTTTTTCTTGTAAAAGTTATATTCTTGAATCCATCAGTTCACAAATTTGTAGCTTTGATTGCTATTTCTTTGTCACTCTTCTTTTGTAAACTAGAGGTGCAGCCTTTGGTCTAATTAGCGTTTGGTTATTTGGTTGTCATAGGTAATAGTGTTTGTTCCAGTCACGTCACATGCATTTTGTTCAGAGAGAATTACACCATGGAGGGGATGTATGGAAAGGTGAGGTTAGGAGAGGAGAGTGGGAAGGGAACAGTTCATTGAGAACCTTCACATAATTCAGTTCAGAATGTAAAATTATTTCTAGCTGTTCCAAATAGTCCACCTTGTGCCCTTTGCTCTGAGTGTGGAGGACTTTTGGTATGAAGTCACTTCAGTGGTCTTCTTCCATAGCATGCTTGGCAAATTGGGAGTTCAAATCACCTTCAATTAAATAACCTTGGTGTTCTTTATGGATAAGGACAGAATATCTCTTTTGACCTATATAGAATGCTGTAAAATCAAGATATTTATAACTACGAAAATGTACACTATTATTTTGACGCACTTAGTTTAGAATTAAACTATAAATTACTTGAGCCATTGGGTTTGTAACATGAAACCTTGAATTGTTCTCACAAATTGTAATTATTTACTATGTATGACAATTTACCAGCAAGCAGAGTTTAGCACCACCTTTTTTTCTCTGTGCCTTCTTGGAGTGTGGGCTAAGTGGTTATTAGAGTTCAACTTATTACTCAATGATGCATAATAAGATGTGTAGACCATTTTAGTTGCTGGTCAAAATGGACCCCAAGATACTTCACAGTATCAGTTGGGTGGAGAGAAAAGCCATCAGCATAACATAACAGTTAATGTAAACGTCACAGGGAAGTAGACTAGAGTATGGTCTTTGTTTTCCTTTAAGCCCCTTTCACACCAAATTCTTCATTACAATCCATTCAAGAATCATTGTTTCTTGAATGGACGTGACATCATTGTAACATCATGATAGTGGACATGTCTTGAAAGCTCTTTGATAGCTTCATCGCCATCAAATTCCTCTAATCTTGAATGATTCTAAAAACTCCTGAATCAGTTTGAGGTCTCTCAGCCTCAGTCAGTGACATTAAGCCTTCCCAGGGTTCAACCTGCTTCTCAAGAGAAATGAAGAGAATGCAACCGTCCTCGGGAAGGTGAGGGCAAATTTTATCTGTCATTTTTTTAATGCTCCAGCGATTCTAACTTGACTTTGATGCCTTTTGCCATGTGGAAGTCCTGTCTATGATTCTTGATCTAGCATCTGGAGCTGCTGTCTTGAAGCGCCTTTGACACAGTTCAACATTCAATGTTTTACGCCCAGTGTTTCTTCTTTAAAGAGAATCGAGTGTTGTGAAGTTGGCTTTAGGAAAAGACTGTCATTGGGACTTCCTTATTATTGCAGCCCCCCTCTACTCCTCAAAGAATGTTTCATCACATGGTACAGTGCTTAGGACATTCATTATCTGCATACAGTATCACTTTACTGCATTCATCAGATAGAAAAGATATAGGTGAATCATTAATACAATCGAGGATACAATAGAGTACTAGAACAGATCCCAGGTCTGAGCTGTGGGGTTATATCTGGTAGTCACTGGTTTTACATTTTGAGATTAACTGCTTACCATCCATCAGGACCTCGACCCCTCTCTGATGGTTTGGCAAGTATTACGTAAACCATTTGTGGGCCTCTCCTTTTATGCCTATCCTTTCACATATATATAAATGAAAATTGTATTTGGCTGAATTACAGGCATTAGTGAGGTCAAAGCAGCATTGAATTTATTTAGCCGGTGAACTATGCTGTCAGTGGCTGAAATGAGTGTTTGAGTGGTAGACTTTCTTCTATGAAATCCAAATTGACCCTCGGGTAAGAAATTGTGCTTTCCCCAAATGCCACCACCCTTGTACCTTGTGTGGTCTCCTTAATCCTTCAGGGGGCGCGTAAAATTTTGTTACACGATTAGGGGCGTGAGCACCACTGGTGGCCCAAATTCAACTTTTTTCTTGACTGAAATTCATTTTTTTGTAAAATATTTTAAAAAATAATAACTTTAGACTATTATCTATTGTTTATTTAGGTTTTTTCACTATGGAACATATTTACAGTCATTAGTGTAACAAAACCCAAAGTCATTGAAAAATCTTGAAATATTTTGACCATCGAACATAATATAATTCTGACAGAAAAATAAATATAAATAATAATAAAAAAGGCTACAGAGTTAGTCGCGTGGGCCACTTTAGTGGCCCAGTCACGCAGGCTTCCTTTTGCATGCTATTTAATGCTAGCCCTGCAACAATTGGTGACAAGCGACCATGTGAAACTTTTGTGAACGTAATAATGTGCAGCTACTGAAACTTAAAAGTTTATTATGCCATCCTATGAGAAATGGCACAGAAATGAAACACTGTGGCCCACGCGCCTACTCAAGGGTTAAGAATGGGAATGGTGTGCAATGGCTAAATATTTTTATTTTGTGTATAGGAATTAATGGAATAGTAAAGGTTCCTTTAACATCATAATTTGTCATTTGGTGTCGTTTAGTTGCTATTTTATGGCCTGATGTCTCATCCTGCCCATTCAGGTTTTACTTAATGTTGCCTGGAGCAACTCTTTGAGCTCCCTTAATAATTATTAGGCATGCTGGTATATATTTTAGTTAATGTGGAATCTTTTTAAAGCTTAGTTTTCTAAATCTGATGAGCTGAGAGTGATTATTTCTAAGCATCATTTTCCTAGTTTGCTGAATTCTGTGGATTTTTTCAGGGTGGTGTTACGGTATGGGTGCAATAGCCCTCCTCAGAGCTGTATGAGTGCCCGTTTCAACAGCCGAGGCACTCATGTCCTTGCTCTGCGAAGGCGACTGGCCCCTGTTCTATATGCCGTGCACTCTCCGGCACATGTCTGCCAATTTGACCACCAAGGTTATTACAATTCGTGTACCATGAAGAGTTGTTGCTTTGCTGGCGAGGCCGATGATTATGTTCTCTCCGGGTCTGATGACTTCAATCTTTATGTTTGGAAGATTCCCACTGATTTGGGTGTTGATGGGCAAGGTATGATCTGTTTATTTTCATAGCTCTGAAGAGTACAACCGAGAAGGGCACATGAAATTGATCTCCATTGAGGAGCAAGGTCTGCCATATCTTAGCAAATGCCTTAGTTTAGCTTTGATATATTAATTATTTGTACATGCTTTGAGAAGAGATATTTAACCTTGTCATATTTGAACCACTTGCTTCAGCCCACTGGATTGTCAAAGCTCATATGGTTTTGAAAGGACACCGATCAATTGTGAACCAAGTCCGCTTCAACTACACCAACTATCTGATTGCTTCATCTGGTGTGGAAAAACTTATTAAGGTGGGTGCTGTGGCATCTTGATGCTAACAATGTTTGCCCATGTGTAATTTTCTATGGAGCTAGAATTTATAAGGTATTTTACTTCTTTCCAGCCTAGTTATGTATTACGTAAAACCTTTCTGTGACAAAAGTTAAAAGACCCAAGTAGTTGTGAATTCGTTATTGTGAAATCCGTTGCTAAGGAGCAAAATGTGTTAGTTAGCTCATTTAAAAATTCTGCAGGTATTGTGTGGATGTGACTCTAGAAGTTTCTGCTTAATTTCATTTACAATTTTTTAATGCTGAATGACATTGTGAGAATATTCTTTCTTACTTCATAAATGGGTGTAAAACTGGTGGAAATTTTGTTTCTTCATTATTTGATGCACATAATCAAATAAGGGTTTATGTGCTGCTACTGATAGTCCATTCATGAGAAGAAGTAATTTCCAACTGCATATTTCCCCTGCATAAAGAGGGAATGGAAATATTTTCATTGTCTTTCTTGGTAGAGAGCCAACAATGGCCCCAGAAGGACAGACCCTTGTTTCTCTTGCAATATTTGCCTACCAATTAAAACATAAGCTCATGAGTTGGGAGGTTTCTGGTTTAATGATGCTGGAATTCATTTTTGAAGTGAGAGAGGAAAACTTTCTTTCTTTCCACTCATATTTGATTATTTGTCGGTATGAGGTACAACTAGTTTCAAAGCGTATCATATCATATTCTAGTATAGTGTTTGTTCTTTCAGATGATGTAATGGTTACATTTACAAAACCACAACTTAAAAAACACACACGACCCGGGTTTCAAGGCTTGAGCATCATCTTCAGGACCTGAAGATGACGCTCAAGCGTTGAAACCCGGGTGATGCTCAAGCGTTGAAACCCGGGTCGTGTGTGTTTTTTAAGTTGTGGTTTTGTAAATGTAACCATTTAATCATCTGAAAGAAAAAATGGAATACCACAAAGTTACCAAAGAACTTGTATTATTTATAAAGTTTGTTGCTGTCTGAGACAAAAAAATTGGTACAGAAGGATGGTTCCTATGCATTGAAACTGTTTATACTATTTACTGAGATCAAGCTTCATTGTAAAGATGTTTTTCTCTCTCACTTGGTATTCTCACAAGGTTTATTCTCATGCTCTTGGTTTTCTTCTGACTCATCCGATGTGGGTTACCTGTTACCATGTTCATTCTCCAACTCACACCCAGCATTGCAATACAACCATAACATCTGATTGAACATTGATTATATATTCAACCCAAGTATCAACATGTGGCACTTTTGTCATTGCTCGCAGAATCCTTAAAAGATTTTGTTTCCATGCTGAACCAAATACACAAGAAAGCAGCACACCTAGTCAATAATGCCATGAGCATACAGAAAGAGTCACAGAGCTGATGGAAGGACTTGGTTAGGACCTACCAGTGACTCGGAGGCTACACATTAGGATTAAAATACTTAAAAATTTCAGATCTGGCTAGTTTGAAGATGGCATGGGGACCTGAATATGATGTGAATGCACATTGAAACCTGGGTCGTTGTTTTAATAAATCGAGTGGTTTTGTAAAAGTTGATATCTTAAATTTTTTAATGATGGAATACCACCAAGTGAGCCTGACGAAAGTGAGTGATGGCATGGGGGATATTTTTTAGACCTTTCAGCATATCTCTAGAACTGATAGATGTGAAAAATCAAAAGAGATAGGCTGTTGAACTGTTTGGTACTTATATTCCTTCTTTCTGTACTCCTCTATTAGTTATACAAGAACCAGTGTGAGGCTAGCATAAGACATCCTCAAAATACAATCAACCTCCCCCCCTTCCACTGCCTCGCTCCTCCCCCTTCCATGGCTGGTGCTGCCCTCTCATGCCATGCCACGCACTTATTCTGTGGATGACAGGGTAGTATGTAGGTTGGATGGCAAGGATTTGTGAGATGAACTAAGGAATTTCAATAACATGATTTCTTCTTATTTTTCATTAGTTCTGGAGCCCTTTCCCATTGCCAGGATCGTCTGGGGGACTAGCTAAGGAATCTGAATCTTGTGAAAAACAAAGAAAAGTTTACACACATGAAGAATATATCAGTCTTGTGCTTCGCAGTGGACAGGTATTTATATTCTTAGTGTCAACTTAAATAATAATGGCATTCAAGTGCAATTACTTTCCTATCTCGTTTTCTCTCCCCATGTAATGGCATAGTTTGTTTCTCTTCACAATATTCTGGCAGAAATATCCATTGATTCTCAAAGGGAGAGATCAAGAGATGAGAGTAAGAGATAATATAATAGTTATATTTAAGTAGAAGAGAATCTAACTTTCCATTAATTATCTGAGTGTTTTTACTTTGGGGAAGTTACCTCATGGAATTGATTTTTCCTCTGTGGAATTTCACCCTAACATACAATTGTGGGTGACTCCAGAAAGGTAATACCATGGTTCAGTATCCTCAAAGTATGAAAATTGGCTGTTTAATCTCTTAAGGATGCTGTAACTATTTTTCTTGTATTATACTGTTTTTCTGCTATTGTTCATTTTGAAAGCTGTAAAACTACAATAATATGGCATATTTTTCAGTTCATTGTGTCTGTCTTAATGAGAAAGCACAGAAGGGCACTGATTGTCTATGCAAATGAAGGGGGAAGCCCAATTGGATAATGGAAAGCAACGGATAATGTGTTCATGTTCAATTGTGTGGTAGTTACAGCCTTGGTTTCCATACCATGCTGTCACAAAGTCTTTTGTGCATATCGTGGTGAAATATTCATATTCCTTCAATGTAAATCTATTTATCTGGCAATCCCTCATTCCATGTACTTCTCTGAAACATTATGCCAACAGTAATTGATGTGTGTCAGTTGCATCCATGTAATATGGTAAAGCGTGATAATTATCGGTGGGGATTTCACGCTCCCAGCTATAAATTGGCAAACCAAGAGCATTGAACCAAGTTCAAGGAAGCGTGATATAAGTGAGGCCTTACTTAATACACTTTCACACCACTCTCTTACTCAAGTAGTAAACAAAACCTATTAGAGGTAATAAAATATTAGACCTTTTAGTGGTCAGTCACTCTACAAAAATTAAACATGTTGATATCCTCGAAGGCATAAGTAATCATAAAGTACCGTATTTTCTGGTAGATAACCCGCGTGTTATCTATACAAAAAATATAGAAAAATCATAAAAATAATAGTGTGTGATATGCAACAGAAAATCTCGTTTCATTGAACTCAGAAACAAACGACTAAACAGCTCACGTCATATATTGCGATTTTATTTCAACCAACATATTGTAAATGTTAATGTAATCATATAATTACATTTCAAAACACAGGAGTAATTATTATAAAAGATTACAGTATTGAAAAAACATTCTTGTCAGCATAATACAAAGGAAGAAAGCATAAAAAAGGAAAATGGCATAATTAGTTAAAGAATTACAGTAAAACTTGCAAACATAAATCTTAGTCGAAACCATAAAATTCATCTTCCGAATCACACTGGAGCGAATCCATTGCTCACAGTATTTCCACCAGAACATCAGCAACTTTGCTTTCTTCAGTAACTTCATCGTTTTCAGATTCTGTTGTTTGTGTGACCTGCAAATCCCCAAATGATTTATGAAAACCTCTTTGGACGCAAGTTACTGTCAGCTCCAATTCCAGCTTTCCGATATTCATTTGCGTATTTCTTCATAAGATGGTGGCTTCATCTTCCCAGAGTTTGTATATTCATGGACACCTGCAATCATCCACTCCTCCCACTTAGCTCGGAGTTTTGATTTGAAGGATTTATGTACCGTTAAATCAAGGGGTTGAAGTTTCTTCGTCAGTCCACCAGGTATAATTGCTACCTTTTGGAGTATTTTTTGATCAATTTATTTACTTCAGGCACTAAATGGGCATCCATAATTAAAACAGATTTGGGGCTGAAGAAAGCATGTTTAAGTTTTTTCCAGACATTATCCAACCAGGTCTTCATCCTTTCTTTATTTATCCATCCTTTTTCATTTGCGGTAACAATATAGTCTTTCGAAAAATGCCCCTTTGGAATGGTTTTCCTCTTGAATATCACCATAGGAGATAGCTTGGAACCATCTGACGTCATGCACAATACGACTGTAAAATTTGACTTTTCGTATCCTGTTGTAGTAATGGACACTTCCTTTGCACCTTTAAGATTCACAGTCCTTGCTGTTGGAAGGTCATGGAACTTACTGGGACTTCGTCCATATTACCAACATGCATTTCTTCTACTCTGAAAATGCTCTCTTTCACATATTGTCTAAATTTGATCACCTTGGCCTCCCAATCTATAGGCAGTTTCTGGCCAGTGCTTGTCGAGGCACGAACACTTAAATTATTTCTCTTGTGCAATTACCCTTGCTTGAAGTAAAAGTCGAGTTGTGGAGAGTCTTATTTCCCTTGATCTTTCAAAAATAACCCAATCGTTAAGTTCTTTTTCAAGTGTTGGCCAGAAACACTTTCTGTAGCGCATGGCTCGTTTTCCACGATGCAGTTTCTTTAAAATCTCCTCATTCTTTAGCCACTCTCTCGCACTAGCTTCATTTACATTGAACTTTCTCCCTGCTGCACGATTTCCATTTACTTTTGCTAACTGAATAACTTCTAGCTTAAACTGAGCCGTGAGCGATTTGCGTGTTTTTGGTTGTCTCTCTTCCATGGCCTTACAATAATAAATATAATTACGTACTATTGAAATGCCTTAGATACCACATTAAAAATTGGTTTTTCCTAGTTCATTTGTCCATAGAAAGGTAGTTTTAGTGAATTTCGCTGCGGCTTAAACAGCAAAATAACGATTTTTTAAGCGCAAGCGCAAAGAGTACAATTTTGAAATGCTTGTTATCTATACATTTATCACAGTGAAGAGATTTTTAAAATGCATGTTATCCAGTAGGTGCGTGTTATTTACCAGAAAATACGGTAATTTTCCTTCGCCTAAATATTATTTCACTATAGCTGATCATTTAACTCCTTGTACTTTGCCTTACCTATGTCATTGATGACGTTTTTCCAATGCCTGCAGTCTGCAGGAAGACCCAGGGTTTTCAATAACCATTATTTTGGCAGTATGAATGGAAATTTGTTAATCTTCCTTTCTCCATAAAGGAAGCGTATACCGTACGTTTTAGTGAATTTTGCTGCGGCTGAAACAGCAAAATAACGATTTTTTAAGTGCAAGCGCAAAGAGTACAATTTTGAAATGCGTGTTATCTATTCATTTATCACAGTGAAGAGATTTTAAAAATGTGTGTTATTTACCAGATAATATGGTAATTTTTACAATTTTGAAAACAACAGTATATTGCACTGTAAAACCCAAATGTAAAGTCTACTGTTTTGAAAAATGCGATTATGTAAAATTCGGAGAGACGTAAGAAGCTTCACTCAAAAAATTCATAGCCACAATGAAGAACGAGAGCACCGAAGTATCATGGAGATATTTATTGGAAATACTACGTAAAGGAATCGATGAATATATTCCATGTAAATTCAAGTGGGAAAGTGTAGAACCTCGTTGGTATAACCACGAAATAAGGCGGGAGCTCAGGAGACAAAGACAACTGTGTTGTTAACTTATTGAACTCTCTTACTTAAAGTTCATTTGCTTCGTGGTGGAATTGGTCGGGGATCTTGGCTTGAAGGAAAATGCAACTGTACTTAACATGAATTTATTCGAGACTACTAACGTGTCTACAGGGTTCCCAACAAGAACGTGCATAGAGCATTGGTGTCGCAACAAAACAGCTTCAAACCCTGTGAACCAAAAATATGAATGACATGCTATCACTACGTACAACAACTACACAATCTGTATAAAAATTCTATTAAGTTAAGTAACTAAACTAAGGAGTTTGTGGCGAAAGAAATATACATTGCTCAGCAATCAAAAACAAAGAAAATGATGCGTGCTACTCTACGAAACTTCCAGAAAAAAATCCCCAGTGAATTGCCCATTGATGAAAACCCCAAGTTATTCTGGTCTTATGCCAGAGAGCTCCAGGGCTAATCTTCGACAGTAGAGTCTTTACTGGATACAAACAGCAAAGTGGTCACCAACAGCATCGACGAAGCCAATATATTAAGCTACTACTTCAAAAGTGCATTCACTAAGGATGACACAATTCACAATTTAGACATTCCTGACTTTTAACGAGCCGATGGCTGACATAACAATTCAACTTGATGGAATAACTATACAACTGCGTTCGATTAAAAGTAACAAGTCCCCTGGTCTAGAAGGAATACCTGCACACATGCTGAAGGAGTTAGCGCCAGAGATTTCACCATTCTTAGAAATTATATTTAACAAATCATTATCCGAAGTCAAGGTGCCCCAAGACTGGAAAACAGCCAATGTCACTCCGATATTTAAAAAAGGATACAAAAACCACCCAGGAAATTATAGGTCTATATCGCTAACATCACTTTTATGCAAGATCCTCAAACCTATTGTCGTTAGTAATATTATGACATTCCTGGCTAATCGTAACTTCTTACTTAGCAGTCAGCACGGCTTCTGTAAGGGGAGGTCTTGGGAAACACAGCTTGTGCTCTTCCTTCACGAGATCTTAAAATCAGGTGAATTGATTAAGCAAGTCGACGCAATATTCCTTGGTTTCAAGAAGGCGTTCGACAAGGTTCCTCACCAAAAACTCATTTATAAATTGCACTCATGCGGAGTTAATAGCAAAATAGTGAATTGGATTAGTAACTTTCTCAGTGATTGAAAACAAAAAGTAGTTATTGATGATTTTAGCTCTGATATGGTCAAAGTCACATCCGGTGTTCCTCAAGGTAGCATGATCGGCCCTCTTTTTATTCATTTTTTTAATTAATGACCTAACAATAGAACCCCAGGACCTTAGGCCATACCTACAACCCCAGCACCGGTCATTTTGACCGGTAGTATTTTTTCCTCCGTTTTCGAAGAGCTTTGTTTTTATTCTTCTTGTGTGTCTTGATTTGGATAAAAACTTACTATTTAATGTTAGGCAATGAATCTTAGCTAATGTTTTTAGATATAAACTTGGTTCCCTACTGTTTACGTACTACAATTATTTGAAATTGTATTTATTTTATTAGCGTTGATGAGTGCATTAGGAATGAGTTACATGGATTGGAAATAATTTTCAAAAATGGTAATTGATGGCTATTTAAGTAGCTAATGGAATATTTTATTAATGCTCTTTTATGGGTAAAGTTAAAAAACGTCAAATATTGTGTAAATTGTACAAAATTTTTATTCCTTCGGTCAAAAAAAATCTAATACATATATTGTGAGCACTTTGCAAAATCAAGTTGAACTTAAATGTATTGACCACAAAAAAAGGAAATACTTCAATTATTTTAAATGGGGAGTACAGCATCGAGTCACATATTTTTTGAAATATTAGGATATCTGCGTAGCACCTGCTTCAATGCACACCTGAACACCTTACAAGTAAGGATCTTTTTTTCCAACCCTGTGCATGATCCACACACCCACTTTTGGCAGGTATTACAAAAATTACTCATTTTGTTTTCTCTACAATATCCAATCTGGCATGTCTGCCTCTTCTTTACGGATGTTTTCCGGCTATCACCAACAACCTCACGTGATCTAAATGCTGTAGTGGCTGCCCTCAAATCATCTGCTAGCTGTAGGATGAAGTTTTGCCAACTCATTTTTTTCCCTGTGACTTCTTCAAACACTATCCACAAATTAATTGCCCCAAAACGAGGACATTGTGTAGCATGTGAATTGGCCATTTCGCATTCCACTGCGTATGGAATATTTTCTGAACATTTGGTCTAATGCATTGACAGCATGTTTTGTTCCGTTGTAAAATGAAACTGTTTCTGGTAAATTCTTTTGATAGTTCACAACTAATATGTCTGGAAGTGCTGTGCTTAGTAGTATTAGCGCATTTTTCTGTAGTTTTCCTTGGTGAGAGTTGCATCATTAGTAGTAAAAACCGTGGTCTCGTACAATGGCGAATGCATCCCTTTGACGACAGCAGGTACTTCCCATCTAACTCGGTTCATAGTTCCAATAAGAGAGGTATTACAATTCTTCAGTTATCTTGTAAGCTTTAGTAATGTAAAAAAATTATCAGTAGTAATATTGCGTCCTTTGTGTAGATATCGCTCACTCAACTTCATTACTACGAATTCTGGAAGTGACTCATCTTGTGGTCGGCTTTCATCTTTACCCAGATAAGGAAATCCCGGCACATAACACAAGTAGTAGTTTTCAATGAATTTATTCCACGTGTGCAAGGCGAGATCACAGTACCTCCAAAAAGCAACAGCTTTTTGGAGGTACTGTGATCAGGATGACTTTGCGTCCAAGTGAATATAATGCATTTTCTCAGCAAACCGGTCCCTGCTCATCGTCTCCCCAAATACACTTCGACCCACGTCCTCGTGTGAGACTTTTGAGAGAATTGAGAGAAGTACAAGAGTGTTCTAGTAAAAGTTTGTACTTTTCGATTTGCAGAATTATGCGTAATATAAAGGAACAAATAAAAAATAATACCTTATGTGGTAATTGATGCACTTGCCCCATCAACTGCGTCGTCATCACTCGATTCAATATCGGTTGAAGACCAAACATGCGCTGTGTAATCATCGCCTGAAATCTCACACACTGGATCTTGATCATCCACGTCAGACTGCTCTTTGGATATTTCTTTCAAAACTTGTAGGATTCCAAAGTCGGAGAGCCCTCGGCTACTCTCTATACTGCCTGAATACGGCCAAATCCCTAAAGGACAGACAGAGTTCCGTGGTGTAAGGCGAGCACGAGGCGATGAGTCTGAAGCTACACTGGCTGGCGGAATAAGGGAGCAGAGGAGGGTGAGAGGGAGGGGTGGGTGTCAAAGTGATCGTCCGATGCACTAACTACTACGTACTTTGTTCACTGTGGAGAGACCATTGGAATTTTTTTTACTTTGTTGCCACCATTTATCTCCCAGCCGAATCAAACCCACAATGCTCATGATATATACAATATACTTTTATTGCATCCAAATACAAAGGGCAAGAGACTCATACACCCGCGGCAATGAAGGGAGACTTCTATGTTCTGGCATCATACCATTCTAAATATAATATCTGAGGAACCTAATTGTTGACATTCTTCGAGTTTAGTTTTTTACTGCCAAAAGTCACACCAGTTGAATGGCGAAGTAGACGAAAATTAAATACCTATTCACAGGACTGGAATACACTAACACGTGGAAATTCAAGTACCACAATTTACAGACCCACAGATTGAATAATTGAGTAGGAATATGTACCGGTCAAAATGACCGGTTCAGGAGTTGAAGGTAGAAGAAAGGTGTATAGCTCACAAATAATAGAGAATTCATGGCTAAGAGCACTAAGACATTGCATTAAAAAAATAAAAGTCACAAAATTTCAGCTCACTAGATTGTATGTAATGGAAATTGCAGTGAAATTATTTTCAAAACCGGTCAAAATGACCGGTTCCGGGGTTCTAGTGCTAAGTTCTAGAGTTAGCAGTGAATTAAGATTAATTGCAAATGATACAGTTATCTACCGTGAAATAAGCTAAGACGCAGACTTAGAAGTTCTGTCATCGGACCTTAACAACATTCATTCATGGTGCAAGGAGTGGGGGTTAGAATTAAATATCAACAAATGCACCACAGTCCACTTCCTGTGAAAGTCATCACTAAAATGCCATACCTATGCCGTGGGTGGAGTAAACACAAAATCTTCAGATACAGTAAAATATCTTGGAATTACCTTAACATCTGATATATTGTGGGGATTACACATACAAAACATATGTGGTGCAGCATTGAAGAAACTAGGTTTCGTTAATCGTATAATAGGGATGTCTTCAGAGGAAAAAGTCAAAGAGAGATACTACTTTGCTCTGGTTAGGCCACACTTCGAATACCCCGCGAGCTTTTGGGACCCTCGTCAATTAGATTTAACCTAATATAGTAAATAGATGTAATGTAAAGTAATAATAAAATAGACGGTTATATAGAATAAAAATTAATTTAATAGAAAGGAGAGCAGTGTTTTGTTAAAAACTGCTACGAGCGTACATATAGCGTCTCACAACTGATTTTAGAGGGATTAAGGTGGGAGCCCCTAGAGACTCGGAGGCTACACGCTAGGCTTAGGTTGCTTGAGAAATTCAGAAGTGAGATTTTTCAGAGCTAAACAGAGAATATTATCATGACTCCTCACTACATCTCTAGGTGTGACAGATGCGATAAAATAAGAGAGATACACTGCCAAACAGATAGGTACAAGAACTCGTTCTTTCCTCGAACAATAAGCGACTACAATAAAAATTGAGCTCCACTAAATACACTCCCATAATACACGTCACCATTTCACCTCCCAAAACCTTGCATCTTTACACGGCTGGTGACCTAACACCCCCTGCCACACACCCATGCGGCGGCTCACAGGGTAATATGTAGATGTAGAATATGCTTTATCGATTCGCAGAACGTTTGGTGGAGAATCTTATTTTTAGACAGGCAATGTATTACATTTTTGTTGAAGATTATTTGGGATTTCCACTGGGTCCGGTTCTCCACATCTGCCATTTGTCTGAAAGTAAGAATTAGAATTTATAATCACAATGCATTCCACTCGATGTGAGGCATTTGACTTTGCTGATCCACAAAGTTTGCTTCTCTATTTTTTTTTAATAAATGTTGAGCCCTACGTCAAGGTAGCACCCTTTGGGGTACATATGCAGCCTCTCATTGTCCTCCACCCCAATCTTACCTCCACGTACAGGCACACATCTCTTCTGCAGTAATTAGTGGTCGCCTTTCAGAAGGTTTCAGTCTCGTACCTTTTTGCATATTCGGACCACACTCAAAGTAAAATGTCAAGGTCACCAACTTCCCCCATTCAGCATTGCACTTACTACTTGACACTGCAAGCAAAGGTCTGCCTTGGATGCCCTTGCTACATATTATCTACCACTTTTCAGAAATGTCTTCCACAAAGAGTTAGTATTTTTATATGGGTTATATTACTGAAGGAAACTAATTGAATATGGTAAAAAATGAAAAGGCTGTGGAAGCAATAAAAGCTTGCTCGCCTGGGACACACAAACACTGAGCAGTGATTCAAGAGACTCTCTAGAATGCAACATAGTCATCTTAGCAATTGAAAAGCCTGCTGCTGGAAAACCTTGTGTATGGGCAAAATGTAGCTACATATTTTGTGTACTTGGATTGGATTGAATATTAGGGGAGGCGACCGACAGCTAAGGTCATTTGTGCCATAGGGAATAGGTAAGGGAGGAAGGGTGGATAGAAACCCGGCGTTGGCATTAGGCTGCTCTTAACGAAAGGCCAAGGGGCCCACGGTTTAACTTCTCATCCGACAGACGGAGTACTGCGCTTGAAATGCCCTCCACAAGACACTCAAGTAGGGATCGGGTTTCCTCTGAAAAACATCCTCCTCTACAGGGATTTGAACCCTGGCCGTCCAGTCCATGGTTAGCCAGTACTCTAGCCACCACCACCACACCAACCCGATCCCCTTTTGTGTACTTGAGTTGGCTGTGAGTGCGAACAAAAGCAGTACGTAGTTGGTGGGGAAGGAAGTGAGACGTAAAGGAAGAGTGAGATGGAAAGTGATTGTTGCGGGATTGTTGGATAATCAGATGATCAGTTAATTGGTTGTCGGATAATCAGCTCTCTATTATATCTACTTTGAGCCTTGCTGGAAAATTATAGATATTATAAGTTGAAATTAAAATTGAATCTGATTCAATTAAGTTTTCTTTTCCATCGAATGACCAGATTCCAATTCACAAAAATAATTGGGTTACCGGAAACCACTTTTTTCATTCCCTTCTTAGTCATTGCCTTCACTATTTTCTGTCAGACCTCTTTCACTCAAATGCTATGTGACTAATTTCTAATATACATTTTTTTTTAAACTGGAAGTTCAGCTTTTCTTGTTTTTATGTGGTAAGGATGTGGTGATTAAGAGTGTTGAAGAAAATTAAAGAATGCAACATTTTGCTGTCTGCTCCAATGCACCTTTCATCAAACCCTCGACACATTGGCATGTTACATTCTTGGTACTCTTGTTCTGAAATTAGTCCTTGGTCTCCTTTCAGTTCATGTCGCATGATTACAGCAATCAATCGACTCGCGAGGATCCCCGAATGATGGCATTTTTTGACTCGCTCGTGCAGCGGGAAATAGAAGGGTGGGGCTCTGGGAGCGAGGGGTCAAGTGTGGAGGATGGGGGCGTGCGAGGGTGGGAGGGGCGGCGTTGGGTCCCGCAAGCTGCTGTGGCCACCCAAACGACAGATGATGGCACGTCGGAAACGAATCCTTCGAGTCCCCTCCACGCCCCTCCGCCTCCACCAGATGTCACCAACTCTGCCGAACTTTCATCGCTGTCTTCTCCGGAGACGTCGTCTCCTTCTCCATCCTTGACGTCTGGCTCCTCATCGGCTACCTCGGATTCCTCCTCTACCTCCTCTTCATCATCCTCATCTTCATCTTCGGCGTGCATGCAGTCCGAGTCTGATTCTGGAGAATCTTCAAACTCAGGTTGGTTTCTCAAGTGTCATAAGTCCTCCATAATGAAGCATTATTATAGGCATCATTAATTATCTCCATCCTTAATCATTAATATTCCATTAACACATTGGTGTAAATTATAGAGAATGTATATATGTATGTACTTCAAAACCAAGCATTTGATGGGTCAACTTTTTAATCCTACTCAATAATCATAGGAATTGCCTCAAGGCTTACTACTCGTTTGTTCAAAATAACTCTCTGTCAAATTTATGAGAAATGGCTTAAAATTTTGTTCTGAATCATATATTAGTCTGTGCGGCTAAGCTGGGTAAAAAGTATATTGCAGTTTATTTTTTCAGTTTTTTTGTTATTACTTTTATGGAAAAAATCTATCGAATTCTTATTATCTAATTTTTAATATCAATGTTTTCAGACAAGTGCAGGAACTTCCCGATTTACGACCAGGATGCATGGTGAAGGCTTGGTCATAATTCGAATCGGTGGTTGGTTAGAAATCATAGTTGACACATGGGTATGCATGGCTCAAAAGCTAAGGATAAAATCTCTAATTTACCAAGTGGTGTAGTGTTGCTTTTATTGGTGATGTAAACTTCTTGTATAAGTATTTAAGCTACAAATGAAGTTAGCAATATTAATTATAAATTAATACTTCACTACCTAAATTAGAGCAAACAGTTTTGAAACCCTACTACTCCTATTTGATGAACAGAGGTGCATTGTGACCTGTGATATTGAAGTAACTATACCTGAGGTCCGTAACCAACCGTGTTTGCATGTCACATTTCGTACAAAACTTAATAGCTTACTGACTACATGCTACCCCTAAGTAATTTTGTTTTTTAAAGTAAAGTTTAATTTAGTTGCCTGAAAGTTTATTTTAATCTGCGTTTTCTGAGCGTGGCTCCTGTGAACTTATGGTACACCTTCAGACATGTGCCTTGGAATGCCGATTGCTGACCTATACAATTACATAACTAATACTACAAAGAATAGTCTTGCGCTAAGCATATGCACTAAAACATATTTTAATGATTTAAAATGCACAATGTTTGTCACGTCAATCTTTTTCATGATGCAAGAATGATAAAATCTCAAAATTGCTCATATGTTCATGCTTAAAACAACCCCTAGAAAGACTTCCATCTATCAACTTTAATTGAAAAGAATGCGGTTGCAATGATTTCGATTCACTTTCATCGGTGCAGAGTTGCTGGCATTACACCCCTCACATAGTTTGGTGCATTGTCTTTTGTGATTTCTAAACTTTTGTTTCTAAGCAAAATCGCCCTACCGACCTTTATGTGCAATATCAACATTTTTTCATAGCAGCCGCTAAATACATTATATCAATATTAGGAGCCTTAACAGTTGTGTGGTGATACCCCCAGTCCCCAATTAGACTACACTGTCTTTCTATCTGGAAACAGTGGCATACACACACGAGTCACAACTCATAAGCCTGTAACCAATGGCTTATTCTGTTTACACATGTTTGAGTGGTAGTAAGCAATAATAATCACAGTTGCTCCCTGACCCATGAGTTGGATGACAGATGTCATTCTTGGGGGCTTAGAAGCAACTTCGACATTGTGGTGTAGGTCATTAAAATACTAGGGATGTTTAGGCGAAGCATATGTAAGTTATTCCATTTGAGATGGTTCAATGATTGTTGCATGACCATTGTCATTGGTTGTTTCATCCCCAGATTGGCTGACTGCTGCCCTCCACCCTGCCCTGTCTAATGCTAGTTCCCTTACTTCCTGGTTGCTCTTCTCATGTACTTTCCTCATTATTTGGTCCTTTAACTTATTCCTGGGCCATTCTCTGGGGACTTTTCCCTCTATGTTCCTTCAATTATTTTCTTCACAAACTCTTAATGTCTCAGGGTGTGTCCAATCCAGTGGGTTCTCCTTTTCTCTCTAGTGTTCCACATGGTCCTTTCCTCTTCTACTCTACTGTAGCCTTCATCATTTCTTATTTTGTCTCTCCATTTTTTCTCTACCATCTTCCTCCTCAAGCACCAGGTTCTGAAGGCTTATAGAGTCTGTTCTGGTCTGCTTTTCCAATGGTCCATGCTTCTGATCCATAGAGTGCCACGAATCACACAAATGTTTTCAAGTACTGTTTCCTCATTTGTAGTCCCATCTTCTTTGAACATAGCAGTTGTCTTTTAACGAATAGCACTTCGTTAGCTTGGGCTATTCTCCGCTTGATGTCCCTTGTACTTATTTCGTCCCACGTGATGGTACTTCCGAGATGAGTGAAGGATTGCTCTAATTGCACTTGCTCTAATTTCTCTGGTTCTCTTTTCTGCATACTAGGATTTCAGTATTTGTCTTATTTATTTTCATGTTGTATTCATGGAGAACTTGGTCCATGACATTTAGTGACCTTTGAAGATTGTTGTGATTTCCAGCTGTGACTGCGAAATCATCTGTGGAGTGGAGCATGTTTATTTCTTCTTCGTTTATCTTTATCCTGCTACATCCAATTTCTTGTGCTTCTCTTATGGCCTCCTCCTAGTACATGTTGAACAGTGCTAGTGAGAGGTTCCATCCTTGTCGAGACTACTTTGTTAATTTCAACTTCTATGTATTTGTCTCCCTTCTCTTATTCTTATTGTGATGACTTGCTTCTTGAATAGTTGGTAGATTATCCTTCTGTCATTAGAATCCATTCTGAGTTTTTCCAGCAGCCTGAATATGTAGTTCTACTCAACATCTTGAAAGCTTCTTCCAAGTCCATGAATGCCACATACAGTGGCTTGTCACGTTGTTCGTTTTCTCTATCATTTCACTCAGACTGGCGTCATGGCTTCCCTGTTCCTCTGTTCTTCATAAATCCAAACTGGTTTTCTGAGAGGTTTTCTTCAATTCTTCTTTCCATTCTTCGGCTTATTACTTGTGTGAGTATTTTTTATGCATGTGACGATAGACTCAGGGTTCTATGCTCCTCACATTCTATTTCCTTGTTTTTTTGGCATTGCAAGAATTATGCTCCTTTGAAAGTCATCCAGCAGTCCCCTTTGGTAGTTCTCTTTGATTATTTGTTTTGGGTTAACCATGGCTTCACGTCCAAGTACTTTGATGATTTCTCCATACATGTTGTCTGCTCCAGGTGCTTTGTCTTTCTTAAGATCTTCCACTGCTCTGTCAAATTCACTTCTTAGTATGTCTGGGGCCCAGTCGTCCTCATCCACCTTACTCTCATCTTTCAATAGGTTTCCTGCTAGTGGCCTCAATCTTTGGTGGAGTTCCTCAATTTATTGTTTCCATATACTCAATGTCTTTGCCCTGTATGATTATATTCCCATTCACGTTGAAGCAATCGACGGGAGAGTCGAAGATGTCTCTCTCCAAGAATGCCCTAAAAACAAATTCTTCCCAAAATACGAGTGAGAGAAACAGGAGGAATTGGGAACAATCAAGTATATAAAATTTTCCACCAAATGAAGGATAATATATTTCAACAACATAACATGTACAAACAAAGTAAGGGTCAGCCAACCTGTGTTCTGATGTCAAGTTTCAAAATCAATCACCAACTATACGAGACACCAAGAGTAGAACCTCTCAAGACCACGGTCTATATCAAAAGAGACTGATTAGTGGTTTTCTTCATAGGAGGGGAGGTGCAGATGGTGGGAGAGTGGAAAGGGTGAGCTGAGGAAAAGAGGTGATTTGTTACCTCGGACGGGAAGTTTTCGGCAAGGTCAAAAGTGAAAGTTGCGAGAGGGAGTAAGGGGGAACAGGTGTTTGGCAGCCTTGGAGGGGAAGTAATTTTGTGGAATGGGAACACATGCGGTGTAGGATTGCAATTGCAGATTAGGAGCTGCTTTTCATCTCCGATCGCGGATTTCTGGTTTTTGCCTTTGTGCCCAGCTCTTCTGCCTTAGCACATCCTTGTAGTCTTCCGTCTCCAACTGCCATATAAACGAGAGAAGATCTGGTGAGGGGACGTGGCAGTTAGGACGCGGCGGCTAGGACGTGGCGGGAGGGACATCGCAGGCAGGACTTGCTGGCAGAAGATGCTGAGTCACGGAGATGGCTGGAGTTCACGATCGTCATTGGCATGACAGATGTCGTTAGCACGTCAGTGGTGGGGTGCCTTGGGCAAGTCCTTCAGCTAAGTCCAGAGGATAAATAGTCCGCAGAGGATAAATTGTCCAAAGAGGAAATAAATGGGGGGTATGTTAAAAATTCTACATCCACTGGGAGAAAACACCAAGAAACTGACTTAAGTTGCGGGGAAAAATTATAAATGCACTGGAAAACTAAGGGTTCAGATCACAACCTCTGGCATCACACCAAAAAATTAAGAGCAACAGAGATTTGCCAGTAGATTAACACACCCAAAACCAATCTTCCAATCTTGATGTCACAGTGGGAGCTGGAGATTACTACCATAGAAATTCACTCAAGGTTTATGTCTGTTCTTACTCTTCACCCTGTGTGATCATTCGAGTCTCCTTCACTCATAAAGTTTCTGCAAAAAACCAGCACATCATCTAACATGCTCACCAGCAGATGTACTCCCCAATAACAGCGAAGTATGACACACATTCAGAGTTCAAATAACGCCAAAATCCCCTCCTTAAAATCAACGTATCACTTGCCCCACCTAGGCATAGTCTTATTACTTAATAGGCACACAAGCACTGAACTAAATAACCTGAAGACCAACATTTGACACAAGAGAAATGCAACATGAAGGAAAAAAAACGAAGCCTATACCCTCCAGAATAATGCACACAGTAAACAAAACTAAATTCATACCTCCATAGGACAATAAAACTTACCACCAAATTCAACAAAATACCACTTTTGTTCAATGCCTACTGAAACAAGTGAGAGGCAATTAACAAATACTCAAGAAAGGAGTTTAGCAAGTAATTACCCTCTGCAGAATTTATTATTCAAAGTACTGACATAACAAAATTCATACTAAATATTATTGAAAGTATAGGTATTATAATGAAAATTCAAGAAGTAAGGCCTGTTATTATTGAAAGAGGTACTTAACATTATCATCAATTAACAATATCAAGGAGACATGTGTGGGTTTGAGATAATAATGATCAGTCACTCCAAGTCAAAACAGCTGTAGCAAGTTAATAATCATCATGTAGTATTGAATCTCAAGGCACACCATTACTAAATAATATACTTAAAACTAATTACATTTTGTCGTACAATCTCTTGGATTGTACTGGTACACCATGGACATAGTCAATGAAAATGAAATTTGACTGAAAATGACTGTTCCCCTCAAAAGAGCCATTTCAGTTTTAAAGAATTGACCTCTCACCAGGACAACTACCTCTAGTACACAGCAACAATGTGAGGGAACGATATAATGATTGCAGTGGGAGATGCTAGTGGGAGAGATGAGAGGATGAATTAGGTCCAGGGCCCAGGTTAAGTGAAACATGTTAGAAAAACTATTTAAAGAGAAAATTAATTTAGAGGCCACACACCCAATACGTCAAGTGGATTATTAAATTAGGGTGCTCCAAAGGAAAACCCCTGACCAGCAATTGCTGGATGCTGATTGCGACTGAATTAAAAATAATTTCAGTTAGTCGGGCGATGAGGTTGCAAGCTCTACGCCAGAAAATAAGGATTATTCCAAATTTCCGTTGCCAGGAATAAAAAATTTCCTAAGAGGCATATAAGAAAACAAAATTCATTCTGGCATTAATACCACAAGTTAAATAGCAATCAATTCCGAGGATCAACCAAAACGTGCATTGGCATTAAAGTATTCGAAATCTCAAACTATTGATTTAATCGTTCAAGGTTTAAATCCTCAAGCTAAATCAGCCAAATTGTCAAGGGATATACTCTTGCAAAAAAGAAAAAACTCAATACACCTTGAGAGCAGCCAGAATTATGGCAGTAAATGAACATGATTATAACAAATAGAAACAGTGAAGCTTGGGTTCTTAACGTACTTGGGTTGTAACGTCCAGGCCACAATAGAAATAATAATAACTTGGGTTCTTAATGTAATTGGGTTGTAACGTCCAGACCAAAATAGAGATAATACAGTAGAACCTCGATCTATCATTTTTCAAGAGGATGGGCAAAAAAAACGATGGATGCGGGAAAACGAAAAATGCAGGAAAAGCTTTCGCGGGAGCCAAAACGAGATGAAAATGCAAGAATTTTATGGTAACTTTTCACAGTAGAGGGGAATCTTAAAGGAATTTCTCTTAAAAGTGGGAGAATTTTTAAATATAATGAAAATACTTTGTGCATCTCTAATTTTTCGTTTGACTACTAACTGTTTAAAATATTTTATTAGTATTACATATCCCAATGGTGTCTCGAATGATAAAAGTAAATAAACAAGGTCCATTATCACGTTATTGGATTGTCCTCAAGCCCGCGCACCGACTTATCCATGCATAGAAATTTATTCGTTTCAATTATCCTTGAGGGTGAGAAGCGCACCTAAAATTTATTGGATGTAATCTTTTGTCGTGCTTTCCATTGTGCTCCGCTGATGGAGGAGTGCCACCCGTTAAAGATGGAGTGAGCTTGATGCTACCAAGTGTACTCTTGTTTATCTGGAGCAATCGCGTAACCCACAATGCATAGAGCAAGAGAGGTGTAGCAGGTTATCGCCATCTGGTTCAGAGAGGCAAAAGTTAGTGGGCAATCGGGTTGAAATGAGGAATTCCGATATTGGCGGTTGGAGTTCGGCTTGGCATTACTAAATGAACACCAATTTCAAAAAAATAAATCATTTTGATGAGCCACGGTGCCTAAAAAACAAAAAAACCATTTCTGGCAATGCAAGCCCATGTCAGACAACAGACGAGAAGGAACTTAGCCCACGCTCTCTGGACTTCCACTACGACAAACTAATGGTTGAAACATCTTCGTTACCTTCAGCTGTCTTAAAACACCTATTTTGAACAGTTCCGACTTAGGGCTCAGAAATAAATACTTCAGGAAAATGAGTAGACATAAATACCTACTTGAACTGGCTAAACACGGAATAAATAGAAAAAGGAAAGAGCACAGAGCATGTAGGGTTTGGCCGCACTTACTAGAGGCCCGCGAAGTGACCATGATGAAGGTCAGGGAGTGACTGAATTGCCGAGGTTACAAGCCACGCCCGCTCCCCTCTAGTTGGTTCCATGAGAGTCACATGACGAGAAAACCCACCTCCCTCCCTTCCCTCAGCCACTCCCCCGTTTAAGCCCATGTGGCCCACGTAATTTGAAATAATGCTCTGGTTACATACAAGAATTGAGTGAGACAGGTAATTGGAGGACCCTGTTTTCCGCCGGGAGGGACAGGGCAGGTGGACGACCTTTGACCCTCCCGACCCTTTCCGCGGACAGGGCCCCACCCACTGAGGGGCGCATTAGTGGAACGTCAGTTAATTTTGCTAAAGTTTTTAATCGGCATTAATCTACAGAACAAGTATTATATGAAGTTGGTCCGTTATTTTCTGTTACATTTGATACCAAACACCTAGGAAATCCAAAAGTTGATATTTACCCACATGGGTTATATCAGATCTCGATATGGTGCTGAGAGCGAGCGTATGACAACTACTGGTAAGAGAGCATTGAGAGGATAATAGGAAGGAAGGATAGAAGCTCATGGCGAAGGAATGCGGCCGATAAAGAGCGAGGTAGGGACTCGTTCGGGTAGGAAAGGAGGAATGCCAATTGTCCTCTAGGAAGGAATTTGTGCCTTAAGATAAGAAAGTACTCGGAGGGCAAGGGCTACCCGTCCGTCCTGCACAGCGCATCGCCTAACTTCCTCCCCCTCCTCTTTTCCTGCTGCGGAGCGCCGCAAAAATCCCTAAATCTTACTTCGGTGTAAATTTTTGGTTTCGTCTTTTCAAACAATGAATGCAGGAATTGCGATGTGGGGACCGTGATTTGGAAACGATAAACTATACTTCGGGGAACGATGGATGCGGGAATTATTAACGTTATCAGCATGGAACTACATTCGGGACCAAAGACGGCGAATGATAGAAGCGGCAAAACAATCAATGCGAGAACGATAGATCGAGGTTCTACTGTAGTAACTTGAGTTCTTAACTGAGTTGGGTTGGAGCAATATATCAAAAGTATAACAGGTAATTCAAAGAATACACTATCAACAACAAAGGAAATGAACATACATCCAGCAAATAACATATTTGACAATAATCATCGCTCAAATCGCTCAATTTCAAGAAAAACGCCGGTTAGGATGGGAGGCTATGGTGGCAATCAAACACAATGAATCTCAGCGGCCACTGACCCCTCAGCAACTTATCTGGAAATGAGTCACCTCGGGGAATGTTCCATGGCCACTCTACCCCCATCTCCCTCCATATCACACCATCATTCCTCCAAGAGCACTTAATTCACTAATAGCATAATCATCACAGTAAATTTTATAGGCACACACAGTAGTAACACAGAAAAAGATAAATATTGGATAGTATGTGGTAGATGGTTCGTTATATTGAGCATTTGAGTAAACTGAGGGAACACCATAACAATGAGGGATAGCATATGATAAATCATGAACTGAAATAAATGGAACATATATTAAAAGTCATATTTAAACAAGACCCAGTGTCTTGACTTACTGTAGTCAGACCTTAACTCCATGATAACCCTTCAGTTGAGAGACATGACATATTCTCTCTTTGCCCGGGGCTATCTCAAGTGATACAGTTACAGGAGAAACATATTTCTTAAGGGTGAAGGGTCCTTCCCAAGTAGGTATCAATTTAGCCATTTGCTTATCTGCCTTTGAACTAATGGGATGATTTTTACTCAACACTAAATCCCCCAGTTCAAAGGTTACTTGAGAGTGGAGTTTATTGAAAGCTTCTCTCTGTTTTACATTCGCCTTGTTCAGATTTGAAATGACCTGACGCAAACAGGACTTCCTCTGCTCCTTACTGACGTTATCACAAAAAATCTCACTTGGGATAGACCAGTGCTTTGTCAGTGGATGAAACAACTGTCTATCAAAAAAGATTTTGGCAGTAGAGTGACCATTACTGGCATGTAATGCAGTATTGAAAGCAAAAGTTAAATCAGGAATGAAAATGTCCCAAGTAGAATGATGATTATGGTTTAGAATAGAGGGGGCTGACTTTAGATTTCTGTGCAACCTTTCAACTTGCTGAGAACAAGGGTAGTTTGGAGCAAGGGCACCCTTTGTTCGTTTAGTGTAAAATCTGAGGTTCAAAATCACACCAATGGTTTTCGTCACATATATGCTTAGCTATTCCAGAGGATTCGTCATTATTCTACTATGAGTCATGTTATGCAAGTTTTTGTGGAATGCCTTAACAGCATGAAATTTTACATGTGTTAGCCATGCAAAAATGACCAACAAGGGTTGAAATCTGAGAAAAAGTCCAAGAAATGTTTGCATTCTTCCTTATGGAAAAACCATTTCTACATTAAAACCTACTTATACAACCGTTTTTCGTCATAACTCATTATGGCATTAGAAACGGTAGAAACTTAGAAACAGTATTTCTTTCAGCACAGTATAAATGAATTTTCATATATCCCTTATGTACTCGGGCAGCCATCGTTCTATGGTGGAATTGCAGATTTTCCAATTGAGGGTCCTCTGACCCAACTTGTTAGGAGCTGATTTTCATTTTGGGAACTATGCTGAGCTATACCCCAACTTTTGGCAAGCAAGTTTGACTTTTTTCCTCTGGAAACATGCCAGCGTGAAGCAAACATGATATACTGCTGAAAGGGTGTTTTAGAGAGCATTGGGTAGGGTGGTGGCTGGTGATTGCCTTGCACGGTAAACAAGCCAACAATACACACCACCTCACTGATCCTTGCTGAGGTTCACAGGGCCCAGCTCCGCTGAGCACTACTGTGAACGATAGGGAGATGAGGGACTTAGGATGCACGTCTTCTTTTTCAACTATGATTTCTGGGAATAAAGGTGTGCGTGGCACACAGTGTGTGTATGTGATAATTCCCGCAAAGCCACAAGATGCCGTGAGTGTTGCTGAGGGCAAGATGAAAGATGTCGATATGCCATCAGTCCCTGAATCGAGTCTTTGTCCCTGTTATGATTTGTATTGCCTCTGAAAAAGTATAAGCCAAGGTCACATAAAGAACTGCTCATCGTTACCTTATCGCCTCACTGTTTGAGGGGGGAGAGATGGAAGTGTCACAAACTCACTGAAGCCTTGAATCAGGTTTGGAAATGTGAGAGGTGAGGTGAAGGGATGAGGGGCGGGCAGGAATGACAGGCGACCAGTCTCTCAGGGACCAGGATTTGACCAAGGACAATGAAGTAGTGATGTAGGGGTTTATAGTCATTTGATATACATACTTCATCCATTGGGAGTAGGTCACTTGTAATTGGTAGTTATTTGGCTGTTGTTATTTTCAGTATCCCACACAGCACCTGTTTCCATGTGCTGGACGGTGGGTAACCATTTTCTCTATTGAAGTTGTAGGAATATTTGTTATTTCAAATGCTTCCCGTATAATTTGGGGAAGTAATGATCAACTTTAGCAAATAACTTCGCCTTTTCAAAGTTAATGTTGTGTGTGGGACTTGTGGGACAGCTGCTTTACACTGTCATGTATTGCTCTCTTTAAGGTGTTATGACCGGAGAATCGATCGAAGCCTTTTAAAACCAATCATTGGAAAAAATTCATAATTATGCATTCATAATTCAAAGCTGAAAAAGTACTCCCATTTTTATCCTTATAAAAGTTGTAGCATAATGTTTTGGTGAATTTTTTTAGGGTCTGAAGCTAGGGAACATGACCTACATGCTCTAGCTGCTGCCTATGTTGGTGCTATATCAGAAAATCAAGATGAAGAAACGCTACCAAGGGGTATGTTGTCAGATATAATGAATAAAATTTCATGTTACATCAGCTTGCTCTTTGTAATGGTCAAAATATTGCTTTCAATTTTCAAAAACCACATCTTTCTGCATTTTTTATTTTTCAGTAAATTATTAAACTAGCCAAAAATCTGTTTTAAATCGATCTCCCATGAAATGGCTTGATGTATGGCTATCATATTTGGGCCATTTTGGGTTCCTGTTGAGTGAAGTTTAACCCACTTGTGATAACTTTTAACAGACCTTGGCAAATGGCCAAGATTTTGAAAGTCTTGGCTGATGTCAGTTGGTGAGCATAAACGTCTCTTGTATGAAGCATTTTCTTTGGGTCACCTCTGAGCCTATAAATTAATAACTTAACTCTTTGTATTATTGTGCCATGGAAAGTTGTTGCATGCATGCATGGCAAAGGCAAAATATATGAAACTGACAGATTTTTTAAGCTCTCCGGGACTAGCCACGGAGTTTCACTTTAACAGAGTCACCCGCAATGCTCAAATGTGCGAAATTTCACAGAGAAAAAATCATCGGCCTTGACTGGGATTCGAACCCAGATCCCTCGATTTCCGGCCAAGTGCCTTAGCCAATTAAGCTACCGAGGTGTCCTCTTCCCCTGTGGAAGGTCACAATAATCCACAGAAGGGGAAGAGGACGCCTCGGTAGCTTAACTGGCTAAAGCACTCGGCCGGAATCGAGGGATCCGGGTTCGAATCCCGGTCGAGGCGGATGATTTTTTCTCTGTGGAATTTCGCACATATGAAACTGAAGATGTTTTTATGCTCATTTGTGTGCTTGTCATCATTATTATGCATAGGACTTCTGGGTAAGATAGAAAATTGAAATGCTGCATTAATGCTGGTGATTAAACTGATTGCCTCCCAGGAAAAACAATGAAAATTTTCTGGGGTTGGTGCTACACCATTTTTGTTAACTTTTCTGACATAGTACAAATATAGAATTCAGTGCTGGGGTTTTTACTTTTCTTTTTATTCCTTTCAGTCTACAAAAGAACGGAGTGGCTCTAACTTAAGACACATTGTTAAAGATGCACAATTCACCTCTGTGCTCTCCCCTCACGTTTTCCTTATACCCCTCCCTCTTTCCTAGACTGGTGCCTGATTCCCCGTGGCCACTTACTTCTCTGTCAGCTTGTAGGTTAATATGTGGAACAAACTTGATTGGAATTTCCATCATTGAAATGCTAAAAGCAGAAAGTATTTCATTCTGTAATTATCTCATCTTGTAAGATCCATTTTTTCATTTTAAAATTGTATCATATAGTTCAGCCATTTTTTTTCTTTAGTTACAACAAAGCCGATGTTTGGCTTTAAGTGGACATTTTTGCCCGCAGCAGTTAAAGAATTGTTTTGAAAATAGATTGAAGCATTCCAGTCAGAAGTAGGGTGGGGTCACTCCAACCTCTCTCTGGAACACTTCTGAGATCACCCTACGCTGATTGTTCATTAACATGGATATTATATTAAAAACTTTGATATGTGTTGTATGTTGCACCCTATCCCTGTGCAAACTTTCTACGTAGTGAGTGATGTACTATGCATGGACTCTTATCAAGAATTGATGTGATGTGCTAAATTCAGATACTATGTGCCGTAGAGTGCACTTGGAGAAGTTTGGGTACAAAATGCCCTAGCTGAAATCCCACTGGAATTTGCTTACATTTAATGTTTAATTTAGGCCACAAAAGGCCTGGGTGAAATTTCCCATTCATGGCCATCAACAGGTTGTAAAGGAAATACATTGATGCAAATACAAAGCTATTGATGAAATGAGAGAAATATTGATAATATTGATATTGTAAAAGTAATTATGAAGTAGAAACTTAGTACATAAAATCAACTGCAAGAATTAAATACCTGATTGTTTCTGCCACCCAACTGTGGAAATTGCAACCATATACCTAATTTGATTACTAGTAATTAAATAAGCAGAAAAGGAACTTTTGCACTGATTTCTATCCTTTCTTAAGGGAGTGAAGTAAGAAGTTTTGGGGCCCCTGAAGCATTTCTGGCAGTTATTTATAGCATATGTTACTCTATCATTTATTGCTTACATAACTGAAAATGTAAGTCTTTAGTCCTTTTCATTTTCAAGTTATAAGTGTACGAACAACTATATTTTCATATTAAGTGTATATTTTTATTATAAATATTATATTAAGGTAAAAAATTAGCAAATATTAGGAAAATTTAGCCTGTCTCTTTCTAAGAATTGACAAAGGAGCTGTTGGGTTGTAGACAGGGTTTGAATAAAAAAGTTGGTAAAATGAAACTGTGCTCAGGTATGTAGTAGGTGTTTTTAATGCCAAAATTTGTATTACAAGAGAGGTAGTTGTCATTTTATCATGGAATGGTCATTAAATTTGCAAACGATGACCATTAGATGGACATTCACTGGAACTATCGTTTAAAGAATCTTAGTTGCACCATTTTGCACTAAAGTCTGATAGTGCAAATATCCCTTGGTTGCATCCCCAAAGCCACTATTGCACTGAGGAAATGCATGTTAAATTTTCACTTTTAGGGAGACAAATAGCAAAAGCCTGCAAAAAGCCAGCCAAAAAATATATGTATGTGGAAAGGTTTAAAAAAAAACTTCTTTGGAAAATAACAAATAATGCACTATAATAGGTAAAAATTTATCAGTGACTTATGTTCACAAAACTGTATTTCTTTTATCTCGAGGTAAGGTAAATCTACCTCATTGGGAATAAATGATTCTTGATAAACCAGCTATCTAGTCATAATCAAATCCATGTATTTTGAGTGAAATGTGGAAAGGAAATATTTACTTTAATTTTTCCTAGAGACTTTTTCATTCATTGGTTATAAAGTATTCTCCTGCTTTGAGTAATTGTATGTCAACTTTGTCCTTGTTTGTCCAAAAATGTAGTTAATTCATTGTTGAGAAATTTTCAAAATGTTTTTCCCTCAACAGAACCAGTCCTCGAGTCGTGGAGTCGAGAGGAAGGCTCTGGCACGCCCAATCGAATTTCGCAACTGATTGCACAGAAGCGAGCGCAGCTGGTTCGTTTGGCAAGAGTGAAGCATCACAGGCAATCTCCACAGCAGCCCAAATGGCGGCAGAACTCGAGTGGACAGGGTGCCTCCACTCAGACAAGCCTCGTGTCTATTGCCCGCATTCTTTTCCCCTCTGAAGATGCCAACTCAAACTCCATGGAACAGCCAAATGAAGGAGGGCATGATCGGCTGAGGGATACTAGGAGAGCAGAGAATCCATCAACAAGTCAGAAGAGCAGAACTGATGCTGCGGTTGTGAAGACTGTTCGGCAACCTCCTATGAGCAAAACCAGCAACAGCTTGAACAATGAACCCTTGGAGACTGACACCCCAAGCGTAAGTGGGTTACAGAAGGAAGATAGTGTAATTAATTCTTCAGAAGGAAGGAACAAAGTGGTTGCAGGTGGTGAAAAATTGCCGCATGTTGACGGGAAGAGGGTGCGAAGGAAGCGTCCCAATCGTACCAGACGACTGGTTGTCGGGAGCAAGAGGAAGAGAGACAGTTCAGATAATGATTCGTCCGATAGTGGGGACTCACCAGACGTGATAAGACCCCTCAAGAAGCACGCAAAGGCGGTCATCAAGTGTGGCAATGCTCAACCCAACAGTGATAATGTAGTGAGGGACAAGGCTTCAATGTCTCAGGGTGTCCTGCCAGTCTCCCGCAAATGTAATTCAGAGAAGAATGGCAAGAGTGACAAGCAGGTTGTTACAAATTCAAAAGTGAGTGGATACTCGTCATCATCTTCAGGCTGCACGTCAGAGGAAGCGGAGGATGAAAGGAAGTCTGGTCCAAGTCGCAAGGGAAAGAGGCCCGTGAAGCTGTGTAAAGTTTTGCTCAGGTTAAACCACAACTGTGAGAAAGTCACCAATGGGAATTCAGTGAATGGACAAGGTTCTTCTGGCACCCCATCCAGTTTCAATGGTAAAGTGTGTACCCCTGAGCAGGAGTCTCCGTCAGTCAGTCCAGTGCCCATGAGGCATGCTCTGGAAACCCCTGACAGTGGGATCTCATCAGGGCAGTGCAGGGAAAGTGCCAGCGTAGCCAATGGCAGCACAACTAATGGAAACACTGGTCAGCTGACGGAAGGGAGCTTGGGCTCCACTTGTGTTTTCAAGAGACTCAACCGGAGATCTGGCAAAGCCCCTTACAGAAACTATCGAAATAAGGTTGGCTATGACTCAGACTCCAATTAGTGTTCTGAAAGTGAACAGAAACTGATGCAGGATGGATAAATTAAAATTCATTTTACTCGTGTGCTAATTGCCAATCATGAATGCAGTGTTCTTCCAAATGTCTTGAGCAGTTAGTGTACTTTTTCATGATGAATAAGTAATAACTCACCTTTTAAGTTCTACTTAGTTCATTTGGTTTTGGGATCCCTTTCACACTTCTCTGCTTCAGAAGAATGTTACTTTTGTGAGGATATTGGTTTGAGTATGAAGAAAAAGTTTGTGGCTTTTATTATGGTGATAGTGAAATTTTTGTGTTCCGTTTTGTGATCATGCTGCTGTGAATAAGACCTGCTACATATTATGAGTATTCCTATTGAACTAAAGAGCACTTAACAAATTTAAATATGTATCAGTACTTCCAAGAATTATTTATTATGTGCTTCATGCTTCTAATGGTATTTTTAAAATATCATAACTGATATGATTATTATTGTTAAGTGATTTTATATTTTGTTGGATTAAAATGTATAAAATTCTAAGCCTCAAAAGCATCACAATGTACACGAAAACGTTAAGCATAAACTGAAATCTAGTCACACAACCATAGAGGCTCACAGTAATTAAAACAGTAAAAATAGTTTAAAAACCTAAAATACCTCTGCTTTATTGGTGATCAAGCAAGGGTATGTTGGCCTGTCCATTCCTTATCCAAAATAGGTCCTTGCATTTAGAAATTCTCTATCATACATTTGGCTTTAGATTTAGAGTTTCAGTTTGCCAATCTGCAGTATAATTGGACTTTTCTCTCCTGGAAATAACTTGCCATGAGTTGTTGTACACTAGCCCTTCAGAGTATATGGAGATTTATGCTAAAGAAATAAAGCTCCAATAAGCATAATATGACATGGTTAAAGTTATATTTTTGTAATTTCTACAGGTAATATAGAGAACACTGATTTTTTATGTTATTTGTAAATGTCAAATTGTTTCTGAGAAATGTTTCCAAAATTAATGTACATCAAAATTCTTGCATATTACATTTAGTTCAGAATAAATAAATATGGATGCATCATTTGAAAGGGGGGAGAGTAACATTGTCAACTCCTGGTTTTGCCATGGATTTATGATGTAGAGGAATGCCATTAGCTCCGAGTAGAAAGCTTTCCGTAGTGTTTGTGCCTGGGTATTCCTTGGCCTATAAATCTAAGATATCAAGATATATGGGCTAAATGAATTCTGTGAGAAGCTATGGTCAGAGAATCTATGGGAATACAATAATTAATTCCCCATCATAGATAAGTGTGGGAAAACAAGAAAATCATAAAAATTCGTTTGTTTCATTGATGAAGGTAGTAAGGTGGGTAGGAAGATTTTGTTCCCACCACTCTCATATGAACCTACTCCTGAAAAGCAAAAACCATTGAAAAGCTATAGGATCAGTTCAACTCCAATCTGGACTATGCAAATTACAGAGTCCTTGGAGGTTGATTCCTTTTTCGGGTTTTCTGTGGCGTCGGTTCATGCTGAGGACAATATTTCGCCGGCTGTCATGCTGGCTTCCTCAGGTCCATGTAACAATTCGGTTCGGGAGGCGCCGCATTATGTAGGGTTGTTTTCGCACCTTTTTTTGTGGTCCCCTTCTCTGATTGGTCGAAGTCGTTACTACTTGGAAAAGTGCTTTCCAAACAGTGGAGAGTGGGTAACCGTCGTCTCTGTTGAAGTTTTCGCGGTTTTTAGTGATTTCCACTGCTTCTCTGATGAGACGAGGGAAATATCTTTTTTCTCTGTGTATGATCGTCGCTTCTGGTAATAATATATTACGTTGCGGTCCCTCCCAAGCATGTTACGCAATGGCAGAAAGTGGAACTGTCTCTGTTTGGTGGCTCTCAGATGTTCCTGCATGCAGCACTTGAGCGCTCTTCAGGTCTGTCCAATATACCTGGAGCTGCAACTGCAGGGCACGGAATAGATGCCTTCGTTGGGGTCTTCAGGAAGGTGGTCTTTGGCCTTGTAGAGGATGCTGGCCGTCATCTGCACAGGTTTGAATCTTGATACGACATAATGCCATTTGAGGACTCCAGATATCGTCTAGGAGGGGACCACAAAAAAGGCACGAAAAAGATCCTACATAATACGGCGACTCCCGAACCGTTGCTCTTCCCATCATACAAGGGGGCTAAACATAAAAGAGTTTTTTGGTATAGAGACTAAGATGGGTGGGAGAAGAGGAAGGTTCTAAGCTTTGCCCATTAACAGTGCAGAAACACATGCTGGACTTGACAGGAAAAATGAGCACTTCAAAATTTACCTTAGAAATAAATCCTCCTCTGTCTCCTTCACTTCTAACATTTCTGCCACCAACATCACCTTTCTTGATGTAGACATCTCCCTCAATAACCTTAAATTCCACACTTCTTTCCATCTCAAGCCCACCAACAAGCAACAATATCTCCATTTTAACAGCTGTCACCCCTCCCACACTAAACGATCCCTCCCCTTTTCCCTTTCTATCCGTGGTCACCGAATCTGCAACAACCCCGACTCCCTTGACCTTTTTCTCTCTAATCTCCACAAATCCCTCCTTCGCAGAGGCTACCCTGAGCGTGCGTCTTCTTCAGAAAAAAATCCTACAATGACCCTCTTCTTCTAAATCTCTCTCAATAAGCGTCCTCGTGATCAAATCTCCCTCTGTACCACCTATTTCCCTGGAGTTGACTCCATCCGTCGCATAATTAAAAACCTCTACCCCATCCTCTCTGACAACCTCACCACCTCCAAAATTTTCCCCCGCTGTCCTTCTCTCACTTTTAGACGCCCCCCCCAACCTCTCCCTTATATTGTATCTCATCCAGTTATTAAAGACTTATCAAAATACTATAATCAGTATATGGAAATGAACGTGGAACCACTGGAAGAACAGCACATATAAGACGCTCTTCTACGTTAGATATTTCATTTCAGTACAGCATACTTAATACGATCTCACATGAAAAATTTTACTATATAAATTCGATCTGAATCGAGAGTTTTAATATACTAATTTTCATATTCAATTTTTCTCTTCCAATCTTCTACATGGACTGCATGTTTTTTTAATTAAAACTACAATATCATGAAGCTTGGTGGGATGAAATTGGTCATCAAAGCTACAGCAGAGGCCAGGAAAAAGTTGAAGAAATTACAACCAGTACTCAGCAGTGCGAAAAATGGTACAAAGAAGACTAAATTACATGTACTTAGGATACCTAACTCATATATGTAAATATATCGATTGCAATATCTCTAAGCCTAATCGACTTTTTTAACTTTTCCGATTTTACCCCAAATCGACACATAAATCTAACCCTCTCCTGAAACTGGCCCGCCTCGTTGAGTTCTGAACCTCGAATCGACACTCGGCCCGGCGACAATGGAGAAATATACTATCCATAGCAACGAAAGTGAAAAAATTTCTAAAACCCCAGATAAAAGTTTAAAAATTTCAGTTTTACGGTAGGTAGGGAAAAATTGATTGCAAGAATAAGATTCTTCAAACATTCAGCCTCATATAAGTGAAATAATCAATCTTGTAGCTCAATTATTTAATATTATAATGAACGAAAGAAAAAAGGTCCACACAAATTTTTCATTTTTCCCATATAATCCCATGCAAATCTATACAATGCATTTTCAGATAAAAAGGTATGAAGTTTGTTAAATAATACCATTCATCCTCTTAAAAATTTATTAAACGACTAATGAGTCAAATCAGAAAACATGACACATTTTGAGGGGGAAATTGCACCACACAAAAATGTTACAACAAAGGAGGAGGAATCAAAGATATGTTTATCAATGTAAAATAAATATGTACATAAATATGATACAACTAATAATCCCTTATTAATTACATACTTGCTGCGGTAAATGCAAATATATATCAATTACAAATTTTTGAACATCAGAAAATAATATTTTTGTGGAAGATTACAGAGAAACAGCAGGGAAAGAATAAGCAATGCGGGTTGCATAACCAGGGATTTTCATCAGAGCTCATGTCATTCATGATTGTCATTTTTTAAAGTACGAAAAATGAGGTGAAAACGACTTGCAGAGAAATATCAATTATTGCTGGTAACTAACAACACAATAACAGATATGATAACGTGAAATAGTGACTTCCGACACTAGGACTGATATCTTCATAAAGACCCGCATTGAATGGGTTAAGCTACCCTCGCATCCTCTTCCACAGTGAATTTCTTGGAGGCTTTAAGGAATGAGTTGTCCTACCAGGTACCCTGCTTATTATGCCATGAAATACCTATATACAAGCGCACAGCACTACCATCCATGAGATAAAGCCTTTGTTCTGTTTCAGGTTTCCACGGCGAGCAGGTAATCATTCCATTTATTCTTTCAGGATTCGGCCAAGTCATTGTTTTTCTGACGTTTTTTCTCCTATCGTGTAGGCATCTTCAGGTCGAAGATGCAACACTTCTTATTTATATAAGTTTTATCCTCCATATATATCCGGTCATATTTATTTGACCGGGTTTTTATAGTAGAGTCAGTCGCTTCTGATTAGCTGCCATTTTTGTGGCCAAGACCACTTTTGGCGCCATTTATCATTTTTCTCGATCTAAGTTTGTGCTAGCACTCTTCCACGTAGTTGCTAGGTGGTAGCCATCTTCTCTGTTCATGTTGTTTGGGCATTTTGTAGTTTCGATTGCTTCCATGAATAATCGTGGGAAGTATCGATTTTCCCCGCTCAGCACTTTGGTTTCTTCAAAGCAGATTGAGTGACCAAGTCCAGACCATGCATGCTCGGCGACTGCTGAAAGGTGGAACCGCTTCTTTTCTGTCGCCTCTTGGTGTTCCTTCACTCTGCAAGCAATTCCCCTCCTAGTCTGGCCCATGTAGGAGTTCCCACGAGTGCAGTTTATCTTGTTAACTCCCTCCTTCATGGAACTGGGAATCCACTCTTTTGGATAGGGCATGATGTCACCGATTTTCTTGGTGGTGGAGAACCTGGTTACTACGTTGTGTTTTTTCAAAATTCTACCAATCGTTTCCGATGTCCCAGCAATGTAGGGGATGGTAGCATAGGCTGAGGGTTTCTCCTCTAGGTTGGTTGATGGGGCAGTTTCAATTTTCCTTCTGTTCTCTAACCTGGCGGCCCTTTTCAGGATCATCGTTCTGGAGTAGCCATTCTTCTCTAGGGCCTCAGTCAGTTTTATTTTCTCAGCCGGGAGTGGTTTTTTGACAGAAATGCTGCAGGCCCTATGCAGCAGTGTCAATTAATTATGTGCAGGATGGTGGTGAGAATCCGCATTTAGGTATCAGTCCATAAGAGTTTCTTTTCAGTAGACTGCATGTGTTAATTTCCCATCGTTTCCCCTGCTGATCATAACATCCAGGAATGGTAGTGGCCCCTGTTCTTCGATCTCCATAGTAATCTTTATGGATGGGTGTTGGGAGTTGAGGTGGTGGAGGAACAAGTTAAGTTCTTCTCTTCCGTGAGGCCAAATCACAAATGTATCATCAACATATCTAACCCATTTGACAAGATTGCTTGTTATGTTTCTTCAGATACCTCTGCTTGGCCTTCTGCTCAAAATCCTCCATGAATACGTTGGCGACAATGGAGGAGAGGGGAGATCCCATGGCCATACCTTTGTCCTGATTATAGTCATTTCCATTCCAGATTAAGCACGAATTCTAGAGGCAAAACTCCGCTAGGTCTGGGAAGTCCTTGATAAGGCCTGTATTTGTTTTTTCTCTGATTAGGAGGATGGAGTCCTCAATAGAGATAGAGAGTCAAAGATAACACCGAGGTCCTTAAATTCTGTAAGCTTTTCAAGATTGACAAAATTAACATTGTATACCCCATCTATATACCCACTCTGTTTTTTATAAAAAGAAACAACTTTAGATTTACCAATAATGATAGTGAGTTAATTAATTGAGGCCCATTCAAAAATTTGAGAAAGGACACTTTGTAACAAGGGAATGTCAGTGTCAGAGGAAATAACAAAATAAATCTTTGTCATTTGACTTTGTTGGAAGCAATGGCGTAGTTGAGCCCCTTAGCAAGGACTGAAGATGCAGCTTCGCTCAGGTCATGGTCTATCAAATTCACTCCAGCCTGGTCCTTCTCGGGGCCATGGAGATTTGGGTGTTGGTCTTCATGGAACTTCGTGAACTTCTTCAGCTGAATGGCTCGCATCAAAAGGAAAGTGTGGAGACTAATAAGCATTTGAGACTAGTAAGTGTGACAGTTTTCCAGCTTATTAGTCTCCAAACCCTTCTTAACCTATAACTTTTTCTAACCTAACCCTATAACTATTCCTACAAAGAGCCTTGGCTCTCTGTTGGAAAAGTTATAGGGTTAGGTTATATAAAAAAGAGCCTTGGCTCTTTGTGGGAAAAGTTATAGTCTGTTCTAATAACAGATTCCGTGTGCAGTGCCTTCAGAAAAAAACTACAGTCAAGGAGATTTATTTCAGGTTTTCTGATGTTGCTGATGATTGTATAGTGCACATAATGCAAATTGTTCATCAGCTAGGGACTTGCAAAGGGGCCGAATTGTTTTTAGTGGTTTCACTAAAATTAATAATGTTGATTAATTTCTGTAGAAGTATAACTGTTATTGTTCGCTTTTGTACTATTATATTTTAATGCCCTGCTCCCGCTTGGTTTTTAGGGGTTTTAGTTGTATCCATCGTTTAAGATTGAACTATTTTGTATGAATAATAAATGAAGAGACCATCCCATTTTACCCCTTTATTAAAATGCATAAATAAAAATGTAATGTCAAGTTGATATCAATGGTCATATTTCATTTCAATGTGTTCCGGTTTTCATCAACAATTTTTTCAAACTGGTGAAACTTAATGCTTTTTGGTCTAATAAAGAGATTAAAATAAAAGAATAATTGCCCCCTCACAAAATGTTTTTAGTATTTTTTTTTTGCTGCCAGACGATTCTGTTGGCCCACATGTCCCCGGAATCCTGATAGGCTGCTGATCCTGTCATCAGGTTTTCTAGGGACTGGAACAACAGAACTTGACATACACCCATGCCCTGAAAAACCCACCCAGGCGGGACTCGAACCCGCGACCCTCGGTTTAGCAGGCGAGGACTTTACCCCACCGCCACCGGGGCCGGTGAGAGTTTAGGAAGAAGCATGTTCAACCTCAACATTTAATCTTACAATTACAATGTAAAATCATTGAATGGCTAAGTCACATCTCATAGTGCAACGATCACAATATTTTCCAATTTCATTTTCCATTTCAATGGTTCACCGTTAAAAACAGAACTAAAAGCATCTTGCTGTCTTTTAACATAACTTCAATATTTAA